>CM060964.1:389579400-389724400 GCA_030765045.1 Tenodera sinensis
ATAATAATTGCATGACCTTGTCCTAATATCCTGACCAGGATCATCAGGATAAAAAAATTACTTAGCTACATTTATCAATGTAACAGAATATTTCATTGTAATTTTCACCAACTTACAGTTGTCTGATTACCTTGAAAATTTGCATACTTGATAAGGACCGATGGGAATTTTCGTACAATGCCTTCAGGACTTTGTCCCAATGTCCTCACCAGGATCGTGAGGATAAAGAACGACTAAGCAAATTTATAGAAAATGGTACAGTTATGACATTTTAGATGTCGCTAGGGAATATGTCTACATGCACCCTGAAAATTGCTTTAATTGAATAGATATTGATATACTGGATGACGTGGATGCCCAGAGAGAGAGAGAGAGAGAGAGAGAGAGAGAGGGCCTGAAAGAAACACGAGACTCGGAGGAAACAGGATGTGTGCGTGAATTGCCTCTTAATGACTATTGTATCTGAAACATTCCAGAACAAATGAGGTACAACTGGGAGTGGAATATAACAATAGACGATACCTGGCAGGGCAAGCCCAGGTATATTTCTAAAGGAAGTGTTGTTAATGTGAACATTTTCTACACTCAGTTTCAAACACAACGTATGAGATGCACTTAAATATGCATGCACTATTATAAGTATGTGTTTTCATTACTTTCTCTACTGGTAAGTAGCGGAAGTATTGTATTCCACCCAAAAATTCGATGTCGAGATTTCACCGGAAATATGTTTTGAGGGCCCCTGAATCCAAAAAAAAGCATTTTTAGAAAAAGGTCCGTGTGTGTGTCTGTGTGTCTGTGTGTCTGTGTGTCAGTCTGTGTGTCTGTGTGTCAGTCTGTGGACAGCATAACTCAAAAACGAAAACTCGGTTAAAAACCAAAGTTGCTATTTAAGTTTAATGTCTTTCAAGGATGTGACACGAAGATTTTGAAGAAAATAGCCCCACGCTAAACTACCCTTTACATGGAAAATTTTTCGAAAATTTTCATTTTCTTGAAAATGGCTCTAACGATTTTGATTAAAATGTCATATGTTTGAGATATTTTTATGACAAATGAAATGTACATCTTGAATTTTCTGGCTATAGCCCCTGTAGTCGTATTTACTCTGGACGACTTTTGCATAACTGGTAAACCGTTAGAGATAGACCAAATCATACTATACAAAAAATGTAGATCTTGCTAAAATACACAATTTATGTCTTGATAAATTTTCTTGTAGGGTGAACCATTTCGGAGATATTCCTTGTTATGTGTGTGAGTTTCGGAAAACTTGGAACTTTCGTGAAATGGATCATCGTTGTTCATTTTTTTATATGTTAAGTGTGCAAAGACAACAGAACGCACAAAGCCTACTGTATTCTAATATTCCCCTTGCACCTACAAGGAAATAAGCAATAAGATAATTTGTACGAATGTTTATCTTAACTAACATGGAGATATAGGAATATGAGTTTGTTAGAATGGTTAGTACAAGAGTAGAGAAAGTCATGTGAGTGCAACACATCAGATTTTTATGTGTTTTCCACACGTTTTGTTTTTGTATATAAGTAAAATATGGTTGACTGTAGTCCACATAACCATCTTTATTAGAAAACGTTGAAAAGCGATGTTTAATGCAACACTATAAAATGGGTGACACCTGTTCCCCAGGTCTGTAAACACGTTCCAGTAACGAAGGGTTAAAACTTACGTCACGTATAAACAGAATGGTTGTGCAGGCAAATACCAAAAAGAGTTTAATTTTAGATTCAGCCATTCCTTATATATACGTAGTTATATTTTCCGTGTGTTGAAGCAGACCTTGAGCTCTTTACAAAGGTGTGAATAACCTTTGTGTACCGTTATGCTTCCCCCTTTCTCCTAATACACCCCTAATTACTCTCACCAGCCGCCACAACAGGTAGCTAACGTGCACTTCTATCAATTTGTACAAACATGTAATATGTCGCTCAGTGAAGTGATTGTGTTAGTAATACAAGAGGAAATAAATTGTACTTAAAAAAAAAACACGCTTATATAACAAACCGAACTAAAAGTTGAAAATAATTTTTAAATATGAAGAGTTTGTTCTATATCGATATAAAGTCAACTAGTCCATTATATTTCAAAATGTAACAAGTTTAAAATAAAAACTAATTTATATTAACAAAATAATAAATTGTATTGTAAAAAATCTGATGTGTTGCACTCACATGACTTTCTCTACTCTTGTACTAACCATTCTTACAAACTCTTATTACTATATCTTCTTCATGTTAATACAGATATCTGATGTGTTGCATTCACATGACTTTCTCTACTCTTGTACTAACCATACTTACAAACTCTTATTACTATATCTTCTTCATGTTAATACAGATATCTGATGTGTTACATTCACATGACTTTCTCTACTCTTGTACTAACCATTCTTACAAACTCTTATTACTATATCTTCTTCATGTTAATACAGATATCTGATGTGTTACACTCACATGACTTTCTCTACTCTTGTACTAACCATTCTTACAAACTCTTATTACTATATCTTCTTCATGCTAATACAGATATCTGATGTGTTACATTCACATGACTTTCTCTACTCTTGTACTAACCATTCTTACAAACTCTTATTACTATATCTTCTTCATGCTAATACAGATATCTGATGTGTTACATTCACATGACTTTCTCTACTCTTGTACTAACCATTCTTACAAACTCTTATTACTATATCTTCTTCATGCTAATACAGATATCTGATGTGTTACATTCACATGACTTTCTCTACTCTTGTACTAACCATTCTTACAAACTCTTATTACTATATCTTCTTCATGCTAATACAGATATCTGATGTGTTACATTCACATGACTTTCTCTACTCTTGTACTAACCATTCTTACAAACTCTTATTACTATATCTTCTTCATGCTAATACAGATATCTGATGTGTTACATTCACATGACTTTCTCTACTCTTGTACTAACCATTCTTACAAACTCTTATTACTATATCTTCTTCATGCTAATACAGATATCTGATGTGTTACATTCACATGACTTTCTCTACTCTTGTACTAACCATTCTTACAAACTCTTATTACTATATCTTCTTCATGTTAATACAGATATCTGATGTGTTACATTCACATGACTTTCTCTACTTGTGTACTAACCATTCTTATAAACTCTTATTACTATATCTTCTTCATGTTAATACAGATATCTGATGTGTTACACTCACATGACTTTCTCTACTCTTGTACTAACCATTCTTACAAACTCTTATTACTATATCTTCTTCATGTTAATACAGATATCTGATGTGTTACATTCACATGACTTTCTCTACTCTTGTACTAACCATACTTACAAACCCTTATTACTATATCTTCTTCATGTTAATACACATATCTGATGTGTTACACTCTCATGACTTTCTCTACTCTTGTACTAACCATTCTTACAAACTCCTATTACTATATCTTCTTCATTTTAATACAGATATCTGGTGTGTTACACTCACATGACTTTCTGTACTCTTGTACTAACCATTCTTACAAACTCTTATTACTATATCTTCTTCATGTTAATGCAGATATCTGATGTGTTACACTCACATGACTTTCTCTACTCTTGTACTAACCATTCTTACAAACTTTTATTACTATATCTTCTTCATGTTAATACAGATATCTGATGTGTTACACTCACATGACTTTCTCTACTCTTGTACTAACCATTCTTACAAACTCTTATTACTATATCTTCTTCATGTTAATACAGATATCTGATGTGTTACACTCACATGACTTTCTCTACTCTTGTACTAACCATTCTTACAAACTCTTATTACTATATCTTCTTCATGTTAATACAGATATCTGATGTGTTACACTCACATGACTTTCTCTACTCTTGTACTAACCATTCTTACAAACTCTTATTACTATATCTTCTTCATGTTAATACAGATATCTGATGTGTTACACTCACATGACTTTCTCTACTCTTGTACTAACCATTCTTACAAACTCTTATTACTATATCTTCTTCATGTTAATACAGATATCTGATGTGTTACACTCACATGACTTTCTCTACTCTTGTACTAACCATTCTTACAAACTCTTATTACTATACCTTCTTCATGTTAATACAGATATCTGATGTGTTACACTCACATGACTTTCTCTACTCTTGTACTAACCATTCTTACAAACTCTTATTACTATATCTTCTTCATGTTAATACAGATATCTGATGTGTTACATTCACATGACTTTCTCTACTCTTGTACTAACCATTCTTACAAACTCTTATTCCTATATCTTCTTCGTGTTAGTTGAGATAAACATTTGTACAAATTATCTTATTGCTTATTTCCTTGTAGGTACAAGGGGAATATTGGAATACACTAGGCTTTGTGCGATAGTCAAATGTTTTATAGCTTTGGGATTCTGTTGCCTTTGCCCGTTTAACATATAAAAAAATTAACAACGATGATACTTTTAACGAAAGTTCTAAGTTTTCCGAAACTCACACACATAACAAGGAATATCTCCGAAATGGTTCACCCTACAAGAAAATTTATTGAGACATAACTTGTGTATTTTTAGCAAGATCTACATTTCTTGTATAGTATGATTTGGTCTATCTCTAACGGTTTACCAGTTATGCAAAAGTCGTCCAGATTAAATACGACTACAGGGGCTATAGCCAGAAAATTCAAGATATACATTTCATTTGTCATCAAAATATCTCAAACATATGACATTTTAATCAAAATCGTTAGAGCCATTTTCAAGAAAATCAAAGTTTTCGAAAAATTTTCCATGTAAAGTGTAGTTTAATGTGGGGCTATTTTCTTCAAAATCTTCGTGTCGCATCCTTGAAAGACATCAAACTGAAATACCAATTTTGGTTTTTAACCAACTTTTCGTTTTTGAGTTATGCTGTCCACAGACTGACACACAGACACACACACGGACCTTTTTCTAAAAAAGCTTTTTTTTGGATTCAGGGGGTCTCAAAACATATATTCCCGGTGAAATCTCGACATCGAAATTTTGGGTGGAATACAATACTTCCCCTACTTACCAGTAGAGAAAGTAAAAAAGCGTGGGGTGTCGGATATCCGATGTTATAAATAGATACATACTTCCACGCGTCTCTGGTGGGCGTGTCTATATGCACCCCTTCGGTTCCCTCATTTCATCCCTGCCTTCTGGAGGGTGGCAGCCACAAGACTCCTGAGCGAGGTGTTCCCTTCTTATAAAAGCAAAATTATGATAAAAGTAACGTGAAAGGCACCCCCCGCTTTTTCACAATCAAATTTATTATTTTGTTAATATCAACTAGTTTTTATTACTTTCTCTAAGTAGAGGAAGTATTGTATTCCACCCAAAAATTCGATGTCGAAATTTCGCCGGAAATATATATTTTGTGGCCCCCTGATTCCAAAAACGCGCTCGCGCGTGTGTGTATGTGTATGTGTGTGTGTGTGTCTGTCTGTCTGTCTATCTGTCTGTCTGTCTGTCTGTCTGTCTGTCTGTCTGTGGACAGCATAACTAAAAAAATCCCCATCCCAGAGGAGCCTTTTCATGGAACATTATTTCGAAAAACTTGATTTTCTCAAAACCGGCTCTAAGAGGTAGGCAAAACCTTACTACATAAAAAATAAATTATAGTTTAAAAAAACTAAAACGAGACACTTTTATAACAGAAGGGGTTCTTTTCACGTTACTTTTATCATAACCTTACTTTTATAATTAGCTAGCAATGTAAAAGGTAAAGGGTACAGGCACAGAGGGGGACACCTCGCTCAGGTGTCTTGTGGCTGCCACCCTCCAGGAGGCAGGGATGAAATGAGGGAACCGAAGGGGTGCAGATAGACACGCCCACCAGAGACGCGTGGAAGTATGTATCTATTCATAACATTCGATATCCGACACCCCACGCTTTTTTACTTTCTCTACTGATAAGTAGGGCAAGTATTGTATTCCACCCAAAATTTCGATGTCGAGATTTCACCGGAAATACATGTTTTGAGACCCCCTGAATCCAAAAAAGCATTTTTAGAAAAAGGTCGGTGTGTGTGTGCGCGTGCGTATGTGTGTGTGCGCGCGTGTGTGTGTTTATGTAAGTGTGTAAGTGTGTGTGCGTGTGTGCGTGTGTGTGTGTGTTTGTGTACGTGTGTGCCTGTGTGTGTTTGTGTAAGTGTGTGTGTTTGTGTGTGTTTGTGTGTGTTTGTGTGTGTTTGTGTGCGTGTGTGCGCGTGCGTGTGTGTGCCTGTGTGTGTTTGTGTGTGCGTGTGTGAATGAGTGTGTGTGCGTGTGTGTGTGCCTGTGTGTGTTTGTGTGTGTGTGTCTGTGTGTCTGTGTGTGTGTTTGTGTGTGTGAGAGAGAGAGAGAGAGAGCAATTGTTTGTCTAAAATGAAGATTATAAACTCTGAAAGCAGATCGCGATTGACAGGTGAAACCCTACATGATTGCTGACGTCAGTATCTACTTGAACATTAACGTTAGATATGTGCAAAATTGTAAAGCTCTAGATAAAGTGAAGAATGGCATGAACAATTAATGTTCAAATCTTCTCAGTTTGTATATATCTATGCATATAAATCAAACGTGTGGTTCTTACTCTGCCACTGCGGTTGTTCGAACCGTGCGTTACACATGTGTAGGTATGCCGGGTTGCCTTCTGTGACGTCACCATTCCTGTAATCGCGTGACCAATTTGCCGACTCCTGCGATAGAGTATTGAGATGGGTATGTGTGAGTATGATGCTAATTATGGTGTGAATTGCTTTCAATATTTCCACCATTTGCACTGAGACGTTGTAGACTAAGCAATTCACCAGTCCAACAAAACTGTGCTCGTATTTAAACACTTGGCGATAAGCTTCACTCCGATATTTCACATTTTCGGCCGTTCATTTCTGTTTGACGCTTCCCAGACTTGCCCGCTTGTTAGCGTTGGAACTATCAAAACCGTTAGTTTATTAAATTCGCAACGCTTCCCTTTTCGTACCTTTGTCTTCTCTATTTATTTTTATTGATAATTCTTGTTGTTATTATTTTGATTATATTTCAAATGATTAATTTTCTGAATATATAATTTCGGGATCATGGTCCAAGCATTTCTTCGTCTGCCGGATCTAGACAGAGAAACTCGCCTTATTTTTTGAATAATCTAGAGAACCAGGTAGGTTCTTTTCCCTCCCTAGAAGTTCACACAATCTTATGAGAACGTTTTCCGTTATGAGTTTGTTATTCGAAATAAATCAGAAAACAACAGCTACAAAGAATAAACTAAGTAATTTTATTCCATACCAATAAGTGAAAAAAGACGTTTTGCTGTATAATAATTTAAAGAACATATATGTTATGATTTCTGCATCATTAATAACTTATTTAATGTAATTATGTTCCAAACTGTATGTGCGAAATGACTGATAATAATCAAACACATGCGAAGGATGCTTTAGTTTAATGGATTTTTGTGTTAGAGTTTTAGTAAACTTAAAGGTAGTTAGGCAATCGGTTTGATTGTCAATACAAAATATGCAAGCTTTTTTACTTCGTGTAGAAAGGATTTATACATTACGTGTTTTATATGTAAACTACGCGGTAAATACGCACTGGTAATTTGTACGCGTAACTCTGGCAACAATGAAGCGTGTTTTAACGGGAAATCCTTAGATGAGAATGCAATTATGTATACATACATGTGTTTTATATACCATAGCCGTTTGTGGTGAACCCACGGACCTTGCAAACTGGCAACCGCGCACAGGCCCCGTGTACTGTTTTGTATTCAAAGATAAGGGTCTTTTTTTGTTGCATGACTATTCACTTGTCACTTTCTTTTAAGGCTGCCTCTGCCTTGTATCTTATTTTGTTGGGACAGATGTGTTTATTTAACAAGGGTTTTGGCTCATACGAGGAATCACTAGTTTATTTTCAGTTTCTTTCTATTCTCCAACTTGTTTGAAAACTCTTTCTTTGACCTTCAGTAATTCTAGTGGTATGTTGCTGACCGGATTTGTTATTCTCAATTAAGTCATTAAAATAATCATAGATATATTTTGTTTTCATTTAAATTTGCCATCATACTATCGTATTTTATGACTACAGGTTTACTAAGAACTTCAACAATATTCGTTTTGTTTACAAAAATATTGCTCATGTTCTTTTGAATTCCCAAAACACGAAATTCGGTAATTCCGGGCCTGTGGAGTCCGTGAAATTTCCCACCAAAGTGCAACCTCCCACCACACCTCTGTGCAGTAACAATTAGTATACAATTCGTATACTATTGCTCGTGGATAAGAATTACTGGCTTTAAACTTTTTATTTCGCTCTTCAACATACAATTCATATCATACATCATTCAGACTGCGATTTATCTTTAATTTGAGCCAAAGATCAAGTAATTTGTTTGATTACAATCGGAAATGTGATTGATTGAAGGGTGAGGAGCGCGCGATTTATGGGATATTTAAAAAATTAATATCTGCCAACATAATTTGTTTGTAAAAGGGAAGAAACAGGAGGCAAATGTGTTTTGTTCCAAAACACGTAAAAAAACATTTCAAAAGAATTGGTGTCATCAGGGTCAATTTGTACCATATTTTGTGCGATTTTACAATTTTAAATTAAATTACTTTGTTGTTTAATGAAGATATCAATTGCCAGGATCACATCAGCGTTGCCGGTGTGCTGGAATTTCGTCCCGGGGAAGTTCTTTTACATGCCACTAAATCTACTAAGATGGCGCTGTTGTTTTTAAGCACACTTAAAAGCCATCGGTCTGGGCCGGATTTGAACCCGCGACCTTAGGCCAGCGTGTATAACCAATTGAACCAGTCAGACCGACGTGGTGTTACATTCAGGAATCAACGGAGATGAAATATCATATTCAATAATATATAACTTATGTGAAATTATATGAATTGTGTGTCGAAGAGCGAAATAAAAAGTTTAAAGCGACTAATTCTTGTCCGCCTGAAATAGTATACGAATTGTATATGCAAGAGCCATTCATTCATTCATTCGTTTCGTTCATTCATTCATGCATACTTGGCTTCAGTTGTAAAGCTTGGGCAAGTTTACCTGGCAATTAAGGACGTGTCCCCAACACGCTCTATTGTCAATTGTCTTTGACAGTTGGATGGGACGGACGGATACACTTGCTGTGGCCCCGTTACCTGCCTCTGTCTGTGCCTTTGTTCACATCTTCCCTCTTTCTCTGCAACCTCACGTGTCTGTCCACATTGTATTTGCAACAATATACATGTACATATAATTAAGGGCGCGGATTTCAGCTTCAAAGTGAGTTGCAGTTCTGACTTCGTTTTATCTGTGTGCAAACATTCGTATTTTTGAGTTTCTTGTTTTTGGAATTCAAAAGAATATGAAAGTTCTAAGTTTTCCGAAACTCACACACATAACAAGGAATATATCCGAAATGGTTCACCCTACAACAAAATTTATTGAGACATAAATTGTGTATTTTAGCAAGATCTACATTTTTTGTATAGTACGATTTGGTCTATCTCTAACAGTTTACCAGTTATGCAAATGTCGTCCAGAGTAAATACGACTACAGGGGCTATAAACGGAAAATTCAAGATATACATTTCATTTGTCATCAAAATATCTCAAACATATGACATTTTAATCAAAATCATTAGTCATTTTCAAGAAAATCAAAATTTTCGAAAAATTTTCCATGTAAAGGGTAGTTTAGGTTGGGGCTAATTTCTTCAAAATCTTCGTGTTGCATCCCTGAAACACATTAAACTTAAATACCAACTTTGGTTTTTAACCGACTTTTCGTTTTTGAGTTATACTGTCCACAGACTGACACAGACTGACACACAGACACACACGGACCTTTTTCTAAAAATGCTTTTTTTGGATTCAGGGGTCCTCTAAACATATATTTCCGGTGAAATCTCGACATTGAATTTTTGACTTTTGTGAAATGGATCATCGTTCATTTTTATGTTAAGTGTGCAAAGACAACAGAATCTCAAACATTTGACTATCGCACAAAGCCTACTGTATTCTAACATTCCCCTTGCACCTACAAGGAAATAAGCAATAAGATAATTTGTACAAATGTCTATCCTAACTAACACGAAGAAGATATAGCAATAAGAGTTTGTAAGAATGGTTAGTACAAGAGTAGAGAAAGTCATGTGAGTGTAACACATCAGATATCTGTATTAACATGAAGAAGATATAGTAATAAGAGTTTGTAAGTATGGTTAGTACAAGAGTAGAGAAAGTCATGTGAGTGCAGGACATCAGATTTTTTTTTTTTGGGGGGGGGGTCAGTGGCCTCTAAACATATTTCCGGTGAAAACTCGGCATGGAATTTTTGGGTGGAATACAACACTTCCTCTACTTACTAGTAGAGTAGATAAAAATGTAGAGCTCATTAAAATACACAATTTATGTCCAAGCGAATTTTTTGTGGAGTCCCGTTTCGGAGATATTCCTTATTTGTGAGAGTTTTGGAATACTTAAACATTCCCTAAATGAAAGATCATTTTTAATTTTTATATCTCAGGCTACAAAGAGAAAGGAATCCCAAAGCTCTCTCGGGGGAAAATAAACCCTATAACTTGTGTGTGCTTAGTGGGAAGTACTAACCTGAAAACTTGCTATTCTTAATAAGTAAATTTATAAGTCCACAAACGAAGCAAATATTGATGTAATATTGCTCGTTAAACTGTCCTCAATTACCAGTACAAATATCTATTTATACTGCAACTAACAACCTGTATGTTGTACTTTACTTATGCAACTGGAAGTAAATCTGCAGTTGAACCAGTTAAGTCTGAAGAATTCAAATATTTTGTGCTAAACCATAAAAATCAGTTACCCGTGCAAAATATTTAATAATAGTTCAATTTTCTAGTTTTATGATAAAATTAAAATACCATTTATTTTAACCATACCTTACAAACCTTTAAACATTTCTTCGGAAATATTGGTTTTGAGATTTTCGAAAAATAAATAAATAATTAAATAATATATTAACAGTTTAGGAAAATGTGTGCCTGCGTGTGGACGACGAGACACGGATTCCAAGGATGAGTGAGAGATAGTGTGTGAGAGTCATACAGATACATAGACATACAGATAGAGAGATAGATATAGAGAGATGGAGAGATATCTAGAGCAGGAGGGATATATGCCTCTGTATATACACAGAGAGAGAAGGGGAAGGAATATGGAGAGAGACGGGGAGTGCGATGGGGAGAGAGACTGGCAAAGTGATGAAACGAGAGAGGGGAGAGGTGCTGAGATCTGGAGAGAGGGATGGGGCGAGACGGAGAGCGATGAGGAGAAAGATAGAGATCGAGTGGAACAGGGAAGGCGGGAGAAGGGGTGACGGTGACTGGTTGAGGGTGAGGGAGCGTGGCCGAGGCAGAGGTCGGAGGTCGAGAGCGAGTGAGAGGGGTCGAGGGCGAGTGAGAGGGGTCGAGAGCAAGTGAGAGGGGTCGAGAGCAAGTGAGAGGGGTCGAGAGCAAGTGAGAGGGGTCGAGAGCAAGTGAGAGGGGTCGAGGGCGAGTGAGAGGGGTCGAGGGCGAGTGAGAGGGGTCGAGAGAAAGTGAGAGGGGTCGAGGGCGAGTGAGAGGGGTCGAGGGCGAGTGAGAGTGATCGAACGCAAGTGAGAGGGGTCGAGGGCGAGTGAGAGGGGTCGAGAGCGAGTGACAGGGGTCCCGGGCAAGTGAGAGGGATCGAGGGCGAGTGAGAGGGGTCGAGGGCGAGTGAGAGTGATCGAACGCAAGTGAGAGGGGTCGAGGGCGAGTGAGAGGGGTCGAGGGCGAGTGAGAGTGATCGAAAGCAAGTGAGGGGGGTCGAGGGCGAGTGAGAGGGGTCGAGAGCGAGTGACAGGGGTCCCGGGCAAGTGAGAGGGATCGAGGGCGAGTGAGAGGGATCGAGGGCGAGTGAGAGTGATCGAACGCAAGTGAGAGGGGTCGAGGGCAAGTGAGAGTGATCGAACGCAAGTGAGAGGGGTCGAGGGCGAGTGAGAGGGGTCGAGAGCGAGTGACAGGGGTCCCGGGCAAGTGAGAGGGATCGAGGGCGAGTGAGAGGGGTCGAAGGGAAGTGAGAGGGGTCGAGGGCGAGTGAGAGGGGTCGAGAGCGAGTGAGAGGGGTCGAGAGCGAGTGAGAGGGGTCGAGAGCGAGTGAGAGGGGTTGAGAGCGAGTGAGAGGGGTCGAGAGCGAGTGACAGGGGTCCCGGGCAAGTGAGAGGGATCGAGGGCGAGTTAGAGGGGTCGAAGGGAAGTGAGAGGGGTCGAGAGCGAGTGAGAGGGGTCGAGAGCGAGTGAGAGGGGTCGAGAGCGAGTGAGAGGGGTCGAGAGCGAGTGAGAGGGGTTGAGAGCAAGTGAGAGGAGTAGAGAGCGAGTGAGAGGGGTCGAGGGCAAGTGAGAGGGGTCGAACGCAGGTGAGAGAGGTCGAGGGCAAATGAGAGGGGTCGAGGGCAAGTGAGAGGGGTCGAGCACAAGTGAGAGAGGTCGAGAGCGAGTGAGAGGGGTGGAGAGCGAGTGAGACGGGTTGAGCGCAAGTGAGAGAGGTCGAGAGCGAGTGAGAGGGGTCGAGAGCGAGTGAGAGGGGTCGAGAGCGAGTGAGAGGGGTTGAGAGCAAGTGAGAGGGATCGAGAGCGAGTGAGAGGGGTCGAGGGCAAGTGAGAGGGGTCGACAGCGAGTGAGAGGGGTCGAGGGCAAGTGGGAGTGGTGGAGCGCAAGTGAGAGAGGTCGAGAGCGAGTGAGAGGAGTCGAGAGCGAGTGAGAGGGGTCAAGAGCGAGTGAGAGGGGTTGAGCGCAAGTGACAGAGGTCGAGAGCGAGTGAGAGGGGTCAAGAGCGGACGAGAGGGGTCGAGAGCGAGTGAGAGGGGTCGAGCGCAAGTGAGAGAGGTCGAGAGCGAAGGAGAGGGGTCGAAGGAAAGTGAGAGGGGTCGAGAGCGAGTGAGAGGAGTCGAGAGCGAGTGAGAGGGGTTGAGCGCAAGTGAGAGAGGTCGAGAGCGAGTGAGAGGGGTCGAGAGCGAGTGAGAGGGTTCGAGTGCAAGTGACAGAGGTCAGGAGAGCGCAAGTGAAAGAGGTCGAGAGCGAGTGAGGGGCGTCGAACGCAAGTGAGAGGGGTCGACAGCGAGTGAGAGGAGTCGAGAGCTAGTGAGAGGGGTCGAGAGCGAGTGCGAGGGGTCGAGAGCGAGTGAGAGGGATCGAGGGCAAGTGAGAGGGGTCGAACGCAAGTGAGAGGGGTCGAGAGCGACTGAGAGGTGTAGAGGGCAAGTGAGAGGGGCTGAGAGCGAGTGAGAGGGGTCGAGGGCTAGTGTGAGGGACCAAGCGCAAGTGAGAGGGATCGAGAGCAAGTGAGAGAGGTCGAGGGCGAGCGAGAGGGGTTGAGAGCGAGTGAGAGGGGTCGAGGGCAAGTGAGAGAGGTCGAGTGTAAGTGAGAGGGGTCGAGAGCGAATGAGAGGGGTCGAGTGCAAGTGAGAGGGGTCCAGGGCAACTGAGAGCGGAGAAGGGCAAGTGAGAGGGGTCGAGGGCAAGTGAGGGGGTCGAGGGCAAGTGGGAGGGTTCGTGGGCGGGAGTGAGGGTATGAGAGAATTGGAGTGAGGTAGAGGCAAGGGAGTGACATCTGGAGTGACATCGAGAGTGAATCGATACGGGCATTGAGAGTGACATCGAGTGACATCGAGAGTGACATCTAGAGTGACATGGGAGTGAATCGGTAGGGACATAGAGTGACATCATGATGACATCGGGAGTGACATTGAGAGTGACATCGGGAGTGACATCGAGAGACATAGGGAGTGACATCGAGAGACATCGGAGTGACAGTAACACAGTGAGTATAACACCGGGTACGAAACCGAGTACAACACCGGGTACGACACCGAGTACAACACCGGGTACGACACTGAGTACAACACCGGGTACGACACCGAGTACAACACCAGGTACGACACTGAGTACAACACCGGGTACGACACTGAGTACAACACCGGGTACGACACCGGGTACGACACCGAGTACAACACCGGGTACGACACTGAGTACCACACCGGGTACGACACCGAGTACAACACCGGGTACGACACCGAGTACAACACCGGGTACGGCACCGAGTACAACACCGGGTACGACACCGAGTATAACACCGGCTACGACACTGAGCACGGCAGCGGGTACGACACTGAGTACAACACCGAGTACGACACCGAGTATAACACCGGGTACGACACTGAGTACGACAGCGGGTACGACACTGAGTACAACACCGTGTACGACACAGAGTATAACACCGGGTACGACATTGAGTACGACAGCGGGTACGACACTGAGTACAACACCGGGTACGACACCGAGTACAACACCGGGTACGACACTGAGTACGACAGCGGGTACGACACTGAGTACAACACCGGGTACGTCACCGAGTACAACACCGGGTATGACACTGAGTACGACAGCGGGTACGACACTGAGTACAACACCGGGTACGTCACCGAGCATAACACCAGGTACGACACTGAGTACGACAGCGGGTACGACACTGAGTACAACACCGGGTACGTCACCGAGCATAACACCGGGTACGACACTGAGTACGACAGCGGGTACGACACTGAGTACAACACCGGGTACGTCACCGAGCATAACACCGGGTACGACACAGAGTACAACACCAGGTACGACACTGAGTACAACACCGGGTACGACACTGAGTACAACACCGGGTACGTCACGAGCATAACACCGGGTACGACACTGAGTACAACACCGGGTACGACACCGAGTACAACACCGGGTACGACACCGAGTACAACACCGGGTACGACACTGAGTACGACAGCGGGTACGACACCGAGTACAACACCAGGTACGACACCGTGTACAACACCGGGTACGACACCGTGTACAACACCGGGTACGACATCGAATACAACACCGGGTACGACACCGAGTACAACACCGGGTACGACACCGAGTACAACACCGGGTACGACACCGAGTATAACACCGGCTACGACACTGAGCACGGCAGCGGGTACGACACTGAGTACAACACCGAGTACGACACCGAGTATAACACCGGGTACGACACTGAGTACGACAGCGGGTACGACACTGAGTACAACACCGGGTACGACACAGAGTATAACACCGGGTACGACACTGAGTACGACAGCGGGTACGACACTGAGTACAACACCGGGTACGACACCGAGTACAACACCGGGTACGACACTGAGTACAACACCGGGTACGACACCGAGTACGATACCGGGTACGACACTGAGTACCACACCGGGTACCACACCGAGTACAACACCAAGTACGACACCGGGTACGACACCGAGTACAACTCCGGGTACGACACCGATTACAACACCGAGTACGACACTGAGTACCACACCGGGTACGAAACCGAGTACCACACCGAGTACAACACCGGGTACGGCACCGAGTACAACACCGGGTACAACACCGAATACGATACCGGGTACAACACCGAGTACAACACCGGGTACGTCACCGAGTACAACACCGGGTACGACACCGAGTACAACACCGAGTACAACACCGAGTACGACACCGGGTACGACACCGAGTACAACACCGGGTACGACACTGAGTACGTCAGCGGTACGACACTGAGTACAGCACCGGGTACGTCACCTAGTACAACAGTGGGTACGACACTGAGTACGACAGCGGGTGCGACACTGAGTACAACACCGGGTACGTCACCGAGCATAACACCGGGTACGACACTGAGTACAACACCGGGTACGTCACCGAGTACAACACCGGGTATGACACTGAGTACGACAGCGGGTACGACACTGAGTACAACACCGGGTACGTCACCGAGCATAACACCAGGTACGACACTGAGTACGACAGCGGGTACGACACTGAGTACAACACCGGGTACGTCACCGAGCATAACACCGGGTACGACACTGAGTACGACAGCGGGTACGACACTGAGTACAACACCGGGTACGTCACCGAGCATAACACCGGGTACGACACAGAGTACAACACCAGGTACGACACTGAGTACAACACCGGGTACGACACTGAGTACAACACCGGGTACGTCACGAGCATAACACCGGGTACGACACTGAGTACAACACCGGGTACGACACCGAGTACAACACCGGGTACGACACCGAGTACAACACCGGGTACGACACTGAGTACGACAGCGGGTACGACACCGAGTACAACACCAGGTACGACACCGTGTACAACACCGGGTACGACACCGTGTACAACACCGGGTACGACATCGAGTACAACACCGGGTACGACACCGAGTACAACACCGGGTACGACACCGAGTACAACACCGGGTACGACACCGAGTATAACACCGGCTACGACACTGAGCACGGCAGCGGGTACGACACTGAGTACAACACCGAGTACGACACCGAGTATAACACCGGGTACGACACTGAGTACGACAGCGGGTACGACACTGAGTACAACACCGGGTACGACACAGAGTATAACACCGGGTACGACACTGAGTACGACAGCGGGTACGACACTGAGTACAACACCGGGTACGACACCGAGTACAACACCGGGTACGACACTGAGTACAACACCGGGTACGACACCGAGTACGATACCGGGTACGACACTGAGTACCACACCGGGTACCACACCGAGTACAACACCAAGTACGACACCGGGTACGACACCGAGTACAACTCCGGGTACGACACCGATTACAACACCGAGTACGACACTGAGTACCACACCGGGTACGAAACCGAGTACCACACCGAGTACAACACCGGGTACGGCACCGAGTACAACACCGGGTACAACACCGAATACGATACCGGGTACAACACCGAGTACAACACCGGGTACGTCACCGAGTACAACACCGGGTACGACACCGAGTACAACACCGAGTACAACACCGAGTACGACACCGGGTACGACACCGAGTACAACACCGGGTACGACACTGAGTACGTCAGCGGTACGACACTGAGTACAGCACCGGGTACGTCACCTAGTACAACAGTGGGTACGACACTGAGTACGACAGCGGGTGCGACACTGAGTACAACACCGGGTACGTCACCGAGCATAACACCGGGTACGACACTGAGTACAACACCGGGTACGTCACCGAGTACAACACCGGGTACGACACCGAGTACAACACCGGGTACGACACTGAGTACGACAGCGGGTACGACACCGAGTACAACACAGGGTACAACACCGGGTACGACACCGAGGAGGAGTCCGAGTACGACACCAGGTACGACACCGGGGAGGACGCCGAGTACAACACCGGGTACAACACCGGGTACGATACCAAGTAGGACACCGGGTACGACACCGGGGAGGACACCGAGTACAACACCGGGTACAACACAGGGTACGATACCGAGTACGACACCGAGTACGACATCGGGTACGAAACCGAGTACAACACCGGGTACGATACCGAGTACAACACCGGGTACGATACCGAGTACAGCACCGGGTACGTCACCGAGTACAACACCGAGTAAGACACCGGGTACGATACTGAGTACGACACCGGGTACGACACCGAGTACAACACCGGGTACGATACCGAGTACGACACCGGGTACGATACCGGGTACAACACCGGGTACGGCACCGAGTACAACACCGGGTACGATACCGAGTACGAGACCGGGTACGATACCGAGTACGACACCGGGTACGATACTGAGTACAGCACCGGGTACGACACCGAGTACAACACCGGGTACGTCACTGAGTACAACACCGGGTACGACACTGGGTACGACACCGAGTATCACACCGGGTACGTCACCGAGTACAACACCGGGTACGACACCGAGTACAACACCGGGTACGTCACTGAGTACGACACTGGGTACGACAACCGAGTACGGCACCAAGTACGACTCCGAGTACAACACCGGGTACGACACCGAGAACAACACTGGGTACGTCACCGAGTACGACAATGGGTACGTCACCGAGTACAACACCGAGTAAGACACCGGGTACGATACCGGGTACGACACCGAGTACAACACCGGGTACAACACCGAGTAAGACACCGGGTACGACACCGAGTACAACACCGGGTACGACACCGAGTACAACACCGAGTACGACAGCGGGTACGACACCGAGTACAACACCGGGTACGTCACCGAGTACACCACCGAGTAAGACACCGGTTACGGTACAGAGTACGACACCGGGTACGACACCGAGTACAACACCGGGTACGACACCGAGTACAACACCGGGTACGATACCGAGTACGACACCGGGTTCGTCGGGTACGACACCGGGTACGACACCGGGGAGGACACCGAGTACGACACCGGGTACGACACCGGGTACAACACCGAGTACGACACCGGGTACAACACCGGGTACGACACCGAGTACGACACCGGGTACGACACCGGGGAGGACGCTGCTGGTGATACCGGGGGTAGGCACCTCGTTGATCTCGGGAGCGACTTCGTGACTGATCTTGCGGAAGGGACTCCTGGACCGATGGGCCGAGGCTGAATGGCTGCGAGGGCGATGCTGAGAGAGGGCATTGACGTCGGAGGTGGCATTCGTCGAATTGACGTTTTGCTACATTTCTGTCAGTGGTAGTATATGGATGTCAACATGGAAGAGATGAAGGGATTACTACCCTACTAGCCCAAATCAAGAACCTGAAACCGGGAATGGAAAAAATGGAGAAAGAATGGAAAACGTAAATTAGGGAATGAGTCAATCCATGTCAAATCGCACAAAATGTCACCTTCATGTCTCCGATTTCATTAATATTTAATTTACGTGTTCTATGAATGAAAAAATGATACCCCTGTTTTTTGTTTGCCGGTAAATTAAAGATTTCAGTAAATGTAGAGCATTACATTTTCGGATATTTTGCGCACACTGTTCTACATAAACATAAATGTCTCATGTATTATTTATTAGATAAATATGATCTGTAGGTCATTTTGAACACTGAAATGTGTACTTTATTTATACGTTAAACAAAAAACAATTAGTTTGATATTGTACAAGGTCATTAACATTACAAACATCATTAACAATACTTTCTCTTCACTAAAAATTTCCGGGAAAATTTGTAAAACGTAGCTTGATGATGCCATGTAATCCTAGAAAAAGTTGAGAATGGGATTCTAAATACACGCAGAGAAATGAAATAAGCCAGCAAACCGTGCAGACTGGAGTAACGCGGCACTCACGGTCAGAAGGTATACACACCGCGTGCAGCTGATTGCGAGTCATGCGTTGAACTTCCGTCAAGGTCAAAGTCTGAAATGGCTCATTTCACGTCAAATAGAACACTTCTGCAACTATTTTTTCCAATTTTTAAAATCTTATCAATAGATGAGATTAAATAATCCGTATGTTTTCTTTTTGGCGTGACACGCTTATTTTGCGCTTTATTAATGTTATTTTTACGGTATATTCCCATACTGTATTATATAAAAATCATTATGCCGAATATTATTTGAATTTTAGAATTTTCGTGGTTGCAGCAGTCTAAAGTTAAAAAATTGCAGTTTTGCATGCCATCGGACAAGACGAGCTAATGCCCCGGAACCCCAGCGCGTATCTCATGGCCGGCAGGAGATCCTGGAGGTGGTTGTGGTTGGACCCGCCAGGAGCAAGATGACTGAGAAGGTACTCCAGGGAGATCGGCGGTCATGAAACCTTGTGGATCGTTTTCACGATGGGAGCAGGATGACATGTGTGAAGGGCAACCGGGTGCAGTGCTATAGAGTGGGACGTGGCCAACGCTCACCTACCTCCTAATCGCTATATAAGGCCTTCGCAACCAGGGGCCGCTGCTTAACAATCAAGTAGCTCCTTAGCTACATAACGAGGCTGAGTGCACCCCGGAACAGGTCTCCCGCTTGGTAAGCAGCAGCGCTACCTAAATAAAACGTATATCTTAAATTTCTTGGGAATAGTTTCCGAAGTCCTCTTCATTTTGTCTTACTTTTGTATAAATGGTAAACTTTAAGACAAAGATAAAATTTTCTACACAAAAGATCTAGGTATATTTCGTTTAAAGCACACAACTTATGTCAGTTTTTTTTTCATTATCTATTTCCGAAGTATTCCTTGTTATTGGTTTGAATTCTCCTATACTCATAGGAAATGTGAAGTTGTTATTCAGTTTTTTCAGTCGTTTTTTCCTTGGTAATGCAAAGAGAATAGAATTTCAAAGTCCTCACATAGCAATTAGGTCTTAAAATATTTCACTACCTTCAATGAAGTGCGTAATAAAAGCATTTCTACAAATTTTGTTTCGATTAACATTAAATACATAGAACAATAAGCATTCGTAATAATAGTAATGTTATAATTTATACAAAGAGTGAGCAGAGAAAACTATGCAATCAAATTTTTTTCCGGTAACTAAAGAATTTCAGTCATCTGTAGCTTTAGCCTAATACATCCTTAAAAAAATATGTAATGAACATTTATCTCTTATATAGAAAAATAAGTATTTGGAAACATCTGATGTGTTATACTCACATGACTTTCTCTACTCTTGTACTATTCTTACAAATTCTTATTCCTATACATGTTAGTTAAGATAAACATTTGTACAAATTATCTTTTCACTAATCTCCTTGTAGGTGCAAAGGGAATATTGCAATACAGTAGCCTTTGAGATGTGTTCTCGGCTCGTGACTTCTGAAGGGAATATATACATAATAGTACCTATACTATATACAGATTAGACAGAAGACAGGTGAAGTTATACACACTATTAACGTATTATGTTAAATTAAGCTGCATTTTACTTAACAATTACTAAAGCACACTGCTATTATATAGTATTTTGGCATTCCTATACCAGGCAACTCTCTCGTAACGAGGTCTGTATTGAGTTGAATGCTGATTAATAGTGCTAGGAAGTTCATGCATTTGTATGTTTTTTCATAGCGGTTAAAAATGTATGCTTTTACATTATGTGCACGAATTATGGAATTTTCAATTATTTGGACATGGTTTTATGGTGCATATAACTGCATATTTTCCTGATTTTTGATAAATGCATAATATTTCAATATTATAGCCCCTATACTGCATATTTTAGTGGTTTTTATGGTTTTTTATTATTTTTTTCCATCTGTATAATATTTTTTCATATTGGTGGTATTTCACATGATGATACAGCTCGCAAGGTGGCGAGAACTAATGTTGAGTCATGTTGTCATGAAGTGAATCCCCTGTTCTATCCCTTCGTTATCTGAGAGGCTTATATTAACAAAGATAAAGTGCAGGTCAACGTTTTGAGCAGCACGATTATAGCAACACTTGCCTGCCCACTGCGTCGTGGTCTTCAAGCGTAACAGTGTTGTGAACTGGTTCCCACCAAATTAAATTAGGCGTATAAAATGTTAAAGAGCTCTTCAAATGCCGAAAATAAAACCAACTTCGAGTGCTAGATTAATTAATTTACAGAAAGAGTTCTCGAGTGATTTAATATCTACAGATAATAGGGCACTGTTTTGTGGAGCGTGTGAGAAAAATGTAGGAAGTGAGAAAAGCTTTCAAACAGTTCAGCACATAAACCAGCAAAGCATAAGGAGAATTTAGTAAGAAAATTTGCAAAGAACCTGTTCAAAAACAGCTAGTAGAGTCTTTAGGAAGTAGGGTTACTGAATTTTCCTATGACTTGTGCCATGCATTTTTAGCTCCTGATATTCCCTTCTTCAAAATGAATAGTCAGACATTTAAAAACCTATATCAACCTTCTCGTCAAGTGCACTCAACAACATGTGCCTGAAGAAAGTACACTGCGTAAGACTTATGTAGTACATTGTTACAATAACGTATTGTCAAATATACAAAATGACTTAGCGGTTCAGTTTGTGTGGTTGTCTGTTAATGAAACCCCTGATTTTAAAAGGGACATTAATTGTTTTAATTAAATAGTGCATATTTCTTGGCATATTTTCAAGTTTTTAAGTTGGCATGCATATTTCAGTGCTTTTTAGAGCATGAACTTCCGAGCCCTACTGATCAAGATGTTTTTGTTTATAGTGTGGGGTTGCTTCTGATATTTAACACTGTATTTCCTGTATATCTCGGGACCTCACAAGGCCAAGGACACTTATGTATATGCAATTTAAAATCAGTAAGCTTTTCATCATGGAGCAGACTGGTGCTTCAGCCGAAATGAAACACAATCGAGGCAAACCTTTAAAAAGTGGCGAGAGGCGAATGATCGCGCATTGTTTCGCATTACTTAAAGAAAGAAACCTGGAATCGTCTCTAAAAAGCATTGAGAAAGAAACTGGTGATCTCCTTGGTGTTTCCACAAGTAGTGTACACAGTGTTAGAATGAAACAGCAAGCATCCGGAACTCTAAGAGTCTAAAATCACCGGAAAAATCACGTAAATGCAAACAGCATGTGGAGAAATACGACGATTTTACGAAAAGTGCTATACGCAGTAAAGTTCATGGTTATTTTTTCAGAAATGAACCGCCGACTGTAAATATAATTTTGCACGCGGTAAATTCTGGCACGGACTTGCCGAATTTTTCACGAAGTACTCTCCACCGTTTGCTGATAGGTATTGGACTGAAGTTTCAAAAGCGAGGCGGAAATCAGTTATAGTGGACAGAGAGGAAGGAATCCGATTAAAGGTAACCATTATGTTACTGCACAATTCTATTAATATTCCAACTCATAGATTTAATAAGTTAATGTGTAACCCAACTCTATTTATTGTCTAGAAGTTAGCGCTGCTATATATACTGCTAGTGTCGTGCATGCATGCATGAGCGTCGGCCGACTTTTTTTCAGGGAGGGCCCGCATGTTGGAAGTGTGCAATTAATTCATTATTCTGTTGCCATAAATTGTAAAAAATAAGTTATAATATTTGTTACGGATAAGCATGTTAATTCATGCTAGATAAAAGGTGTACTTTACCTCAAAATTAAATCAATAGTCCGACAGTAATTGATTGCACATCACATTTGTTATTTTTCAAGGGGGAGCCACGGGCCCCCCCCCCTTGCTACCCCTTCGTAGTACATGTTGCAACACTGCGCTCCATTTAACGTGTACTGTCTTCTAAGGGTGGGATGCGCTATAGAAGATTACATAACGCTGCTGATTCACAAATGACTCATTGACTATACAGTTCATTATATAGACAAGCGGTAACAGTTCCTTAATCAAGTACATGGCAGTGGAGAATTCTCTCTTCTTATGTTGTGGGCTCATGTAGCTTGAGAAAGCAGGATGTTTGTTTCCTTCCAACCTATCAGTTCTTCCAATAATAAATAGCATATTGCGACATATGGCCTGTGTAATTGGGCATCAAAAGTTGCATGGTGACTTGTTAAAAAGAATCCTAGTGCTGCTTTTATGCGAGAGCTTTGCTTTATGAAATTTTTGTGTAATTTATGTAATATCTTAAAATATTTATTTACATACAACAATTAGAAAATGTGTGTTTTTTATGCAACAATACTTAAAATATTTGCTCTGGTGTGACATTAAACTCAGTTTCAAGTTCGTATAAGGACGCAAACAAAATATGTAATCCGAGGCCCAGTAATTAGGACGCTCGAATGAATCTCGCCACGCTGATAGGTACAAAGGACGTTTCTGAGTTGCTACCTTGTTGCTTGTATATAACAGACTCATTAAAGAAACGCTTATGAATGAACCAACCCTTTCAAAATATGGTCAAGGTTGTTTCTTGTGTTTGGGCTACTTGCTGTCTACCTGCCAGTCAAATGTTAGCAATGAAATGCCTAAAAAGGTTTCTACCATTATTCCCGAGACAATCAACTTAACCGGGTCCAAGTCCACAAACCTCCATAATATTACCTACCTGTCTAAAATTGCATTAAGGATCCTTAAGAAAGGCTTTTTGCTTCTAAAACTAATTTTGGATTGCAGTTTTCAGTTATTCTTTGCTCTAATAATATTTAAGAATGATCGATTAAGAGTTATCGAAAATTGCATCACTTTTTACTGTAGGAAGTGATCGTGCTGCAGCAACATAATATTTAAATGACACTTACTTTAAAAGTGTATCTCGCATCATGTTCCAAGGATTTGGATACCAAGCGCATGTCGTTTATGGCCTACCGTATTCCCCTTGTACCTACAAGCAGATTAGAAACAAGGTAATTTTTACAAATGTTTATCTCGATCAACGTGAAATATAGGAATAAGTGCTTGTAAGAATAGTTTGTCCAAGAGAGAAAGTCATGTGAGTGCTGGTTGTATATACCTACAGGACATTTACGAGCACCTATGCCCGAGGCGGGACTCAAACCCGCGGTTCCCTTCAGCAAGGCCCACGAGGAGCGGCTCGTTTCAACTCCTATTGCAGTTTGCACGTGTTGAGTAAGGAACCAAGAAACAAAAGATGGGATTGAAAGGAAACCCCAAGAAGCACAAGATGAGAAATATCCATATACATGTCATCCAACTGTAAAGGTTTCGATGGAGCTTCAGTTCAGTAGAGGCTCGTAAATAAATGTGACAAAAACCAGACATGTGGTTAGACCTAACCTAACCTGACCTGACCCAAACAAACTTCTCCTTAGAAAGAGAAAATTGCAAGTCCCTTCCTCCCTTATTATCCTTGCAGACACAGCCATAGAGTTTGTCAAATGCCATCTGGAGGCTGGGACCCCAGTCTCTGGCGGTAAAAACAGTGTCAATGTTTGAATTTAACACGAACAGATCTACTGATTTTCCAGATCTGCGTTTTGCAAATCTACTGATCTACTGTTAAAAACTGAACGCACTTTAAAATCTGCTTTTTACATATTTTCCATATTTAAACATGTTTTCCTTCACATCGTATAATTCACCCTTCCCAAAAAGATTTTCAGGCAAGTCATTCCCTTGTTTATAAAGACGAAAGATTAATATAATCACCTGTTTAAATAAACAGTATACCACATCTGGATTGCCTCATCGTCAGAGAGCTTGCTTTTGAAATCTGGGTTACGCTGATAAGAAACTGGAAGAAATATATATTCTTTTAAACCATACACTTGAGATAACAAAGAAGCAATAACATTTTATGCAACATACATCGTCCCAGCAGTTTGGAATTTGCTATTTATCAGTTGTGTTTACGCTTCTCACTTCTGTTTATTCTGGCATTTAATATTGGATGTTTATGTGCATTATTTATATTACACATCTTTATCCTAGGGAGACCTATCGCTGTTGTGATTAGCTTGTCCCTTCCTCTTTTCTCCACCTGATATAACAGCTGCCGTGTTTGGTTCAATAAAATAATCATAAACATTAAATCAGTTTATAAGTTGCGTTGCAGGGACGAGCCGAAAATTACTGTCAGTGTTGCTTCGTAGTGTTAAATTAGTGTGTGTGTGTGTGTGTGTGTGTGTCAGAACTATAGGAAATTCTATGAAGATATAATGAGCAAAGGAAGTTAAAGTGTTTGAAGCCTCAGATGTTTAAAAATCGCACGCCAATTTTAACCTCCTAATTCTGAAGTGCTCTTGAAATATTCCAGCACGTAAACAAAATCCGACATGTACAAAGAAAAGTGTCAGAAAAAAATAACGAAAAAAAAAAGCAGAAAAGAAAAAAAAACAAAAAGAAAATGACGTGTTACATTGACATGACATGCTTTTCTGATTCTTCCACAAATTATAGTTACAAAAGGATATTCTATCTTATTCTTGTTATTATGGATGCACATTTAAGGTGCGCTTGTACTACGAGAGGCACCGCAGGCGGTGACATGGTATGAAGATGGAGAAACCGGAGAACTTGGAGGAAACACGCTTCGTCCACATGCGGTCACCTGGGATCGAACTCGGACCGCTTTGGTGAGAGGCGAATGGTCTAGCCACTCGACCACGGTGCGGCCTAATACATTACTCATTTGCACATTTCCTACAAGTCATTAGAAGAATACCCACAATGAGCTAGTGCAATTCGCTATGTGACGGCTTTGAAATTCTATTCTCTTTGCATGAACACGAAAACGATTTGTACTTGAGAAAAGTATAAAGTATTTGAAAATTCAAACAAATAAAAGAGAATATCTAGGAAATGGTTAACGCCTAGTTTTTTATTTCTTTTTTACTTTCTCTACTACGTATGGTAGGTAGAGGTTGTATTGTGTTTCACCCAAACATTCGATGTGGAGATTTCAACGGAAATACGTTTTGGAGCCCCCTGAATTAAAAACCAAGGCATTTTTGGAAAAAAGGCGCACCCTTGTCTGTCTGTCTGTCTGTGGCCAGCATAACTCAAAAACGAAAAGTCAGTTAAAAACCAAAGTTGGTATTTAAATGTAATATGTTTTAACGATGCGACTTGAAGATTTCCGTGGCAGGGAACCAAGGCATGACGTCACGGCGCAGGGCGGTTCACTCTAGAAAAACACTTATTCAGACTCAAATTGTGTGCAATTGTTGCAAAAGCTACATTTTGTGTTGTAAGATTTGGTCTATCGCTTACGGTTTACAAGTTATGCAAAAGTTATCTAGAGTAAATAGGACTTCATGGGCTATAGCCAGAAAATTGAAGATATAAATTTCATTTGTCATACAAATATCTCAAATATATGGCATGGGCATCTGATGAAAATCGTTAGAGCCGTTTTCAAGAAGCAGCATTTTCGTTTAGCGTGGTGCTATTTTCTTCAAAACGTTCGTGTGGCCTCCCCGAAAGACATTAAACTTACAGATCGACTTTTCTTTTTTACTTTCTCTACTGGTAAGTAGGGGAAGTATAGTATTCCACCCAAAAATTCGATGTCGAGATTTCACCGGAAATATATGTTTTGAGGCCCTCTGAATCCAAGAAAAGCATTTTTAAAAAAGGTCCGTGTGTGCCTGTGTCTGTCAGTCTGTCAGACTGTGGACAGCATAACTCAAAAAAAAAGTCAGTTAAAAACCAAAGTTAGTCTTTAAGTTTAATGTATTTCAAAGATGTGACACGAAGATTTTGAAGAAAATAGCCCCACCCTAAACTACCCTTTACATGGAAGATTTTTGGAAAATTTTGATTTTCTTGAAAATGGCTCTAACGATTTTGATTAAACTGCCATATGTTTGAGATATTTTTATGACAAATGAAATGTATATCTTGAATTTTCTGGCTATAGCCCCTGTAGTCGTATTTACTCTGGACGACTTTTGCATAACTGGTAAACCGTTAGAGATAGACCAAATCATACTATGCAAAAAATGTAGATCTTGATAAAATACACAATTTATGTCTGCATAAATTTTCTTGTAGGGTGAACCATTTCGGAGATATTCCTTGTTCTGTGTGTGAGTTTCGGAAAACTTAGAACTTTCGTGAAATGGGTCATCGCTGCTCATTTTTTTATATGTTAAGTGTGCAAAAACAACAGAATCTCAGACATTTGACTGTCGCACAAAGCCTACTGTATTCTAACATTCCCCTTGCACCTACAAGGAAATAAGCAATAAGATAATGTGTACAAATGTTTATCTTAACTAACACGAAGAAGATATAGGAATAAGAGTTTGTAAGAATGGTTAGTACAAGAGTAGAGAGAGTCATGTGAGTGCAACACATCAGATTTTTTGAGTTATGCTGTCCACAGACTGACACACACACACAGACACACACGCACGCGCACACACACACACGGACTTTTTTTCTAAAAATGTTTTTTTTGGGGGGATTAAGGGGGTGACAAAACATATTTTTTGTGAAATCTCGACATCGAATGTTTGGGTGGAATACAATACTTCCTCTACTTTACCATACGTAGCAGAGAAAGTAAAAATATGGAAATGATATCTAGGTATGTGATATAAAAAGTCAGTACGTACAAAATTTCACACTTGTGGAGTGAATAGTTTCTCTGAAAAGTGGAGTTAAACTTCTTAAAATTAACATTGCAAGCATAGAGCGTACAACTTCACCTAATTTCAATTGAGGTTTTTCTCAAACTTATTTTTCTGCGTACTTTTGTCCCATTTTCTCAGGAACCAGATATTCTAGAATAATGAAAGGTTTACCATTCATTTCTGGGTTATTTGTGGTACTACTGACTTTATCATTAAAATCATGGATGCTAGAAATTTTTCTTTTTAAAAATCTGATGTGTTGCTCTCACATGACTTTCTCTACTCTTGTACTAACCCTTCCTACAAACTCTTATTACTATATCTTCTTCATGTTAATACAGATATCTGATGTGTTACTCTCACATGACTTTCTCTACTCTTGTACTAACCATACTTACAAACTCTTATTACTATATCTTCTTCATGTTAATACAGATATCTGATGTGTTACATTCACATGACTTTCTCTACTCTTGTACTAACCATTCTTACAAACTCTTATTACTATATCTTCTTCATGTTAATACAGATATCTGATGTGTTACACTCACATGACTTTCTCTACTCTTGTACTAACCATTCTTACAAACTCTTATTACTATATCTTCTTCATGTTAATACAGATATCTGATGCGTTACTCTCACATGACTTTCTCTACTCTTGTACTAACCATACTTACAAACTCTTATTACTATATCTTCTTCATGTTAATACAGATATCTGATGTGTTACTCTCACATGACTTTCTCTACTCTTGTACTAACCATACTTACAAACTCTTATTACTATATCTTCTTCATGTTAATACAGATATCTGATGTGTTACACTCACATGACTTTCTCTACTCTTGTACTAACCATTCTTACAAACTCTTATTACTATATCTTCTTCATGTTAATACAGATATCTGATGTGTTACTCTCACATGACTTTCTCTACTCTTGTACTAACCATACTTACAAACTCTTATTACTATATCTTCTTCATGTTAATACAGATATCTGATGTGTTACATTCACATGACTTTCTCTACTCTTGTACTAACCATTCTTACAAACTCTTATTACTATATCTTCTTCATGTTAATACAGATATCTGATGTGTTACACTCACATGACTTTCTCTACTCTTGTACTAACCATACTTACAAACTCTTATTACTATATCTTCTTCATGTTAATACAGATATCTGATGTGTTACTCTCACATGACTTTCTCTACTCTTGTACTAACTATTCTTACAAACTCTTATTACTATATCTTCTTCATGTTAATACAGATATCTGATGTGTTACTCTCACATGACTTTCTCTACTCTTGTACTAACCATTCCTACAAACTCTTATTTCTATATCTTCTTCGTGTTAGTTGTGATAAACATTTGTGCAAATTATCTTATTGCTAATTTCCTTGTAGGTACAAGGGGAATATGGGAATACAGTAGTCAAATATTTTAGAGTTGATCGTTATATGAAGGCTTTAAATTTCGTTCTCTTTGCACGGCCATAACGATAAAGATCTTCCATTTGAGAAAGGTTTTGAGGATCGCAAAATTCGCACAAATAACAAGGAATATCTCGGAAATTGTTCACTGCCACAAAAAATGCATTTGGACATAACTTGTGTGTTTTAAGGAGGTGCACATTTCTGTATAGTAAGATTTGTTCTATCTCTTATGGTTTACCACTTACGCAAAAGTCATCAAAAGTAAACAGGATTACATGGTCTAGAGCCAGAAAGTCCAAAATATACATTTCATTTACTATAAAAATAATTTAAACATATGGCATTTTAGTAAAAATCCTTAAGACTCTTTTTTATAAAATCAAAATTTTGAAAAAATTATGGTAAACGGATTTTCTTCAAAATATTTATGCGACATCCTTGAAACATATTAAACTTAAATACTTACTATGGTTTTTAACCGACTTTTCTTTTTGAGTTATGTTGTCCACGAACACACACACACACACACACACACACACACACACACACACACACACACACACACACACACACACTCTTCTCTCTCTCTCCGTCTATCTCTCTCATACAGACACACACGGACATTTTTCTCAAACTGCTTTTTTGGATTCAGGGGGCCTCAAAATATATATTTCCGGTGAAATTTCGACATCGAATTTTTGGGTCGAATAGAATACTTCGCCTACGTAGTACAGAAAGTAAAAAGTCCGAGGATGTGCATATCATGACCTAGATTATTTTAAATTACATCCATTTTCACTTCTAATCTGTTTTTCAATAGTTTGCATAGATGTTTTTGCTTACAAATCAGAAACTGGGGATATTCGTTAAGGAATAGAAAATAGCTTTTCCTCCTACCTAATTTTAACTGAGATAAACTTGTGCAGGAATAGCTTCATTACATATTTTGTTTTAGGTACAAGGAATATACAGAAGACTGAAGCCTCAATCAAATATTTAAAAGCGGATCACCATAAATGCTGGATTTGGAATTCTGCGAGACTCTGTGCATGACAACCAGAGACAAAACGAACGGCGACTTGGCGCTCTAAAAAGTTATTAAATATTTTAAAATGCACAACAATAATAACCATATCTCGGAAGTGATTATAACTGAAAAATATTTCATATAAATTCTGTCTTAACGACATTAATATTTTCGTATAACAAGCTTTTTACTGTTCTCTTTCAATTTACCAGTTTTGCAAACGTAACACGCATGAAGAAGTTTTCGAAGGCTATTCTCAGGAAATTCAAATGCAAATATCTTAAGCATTTTTATTTTCGTTAAAAGTATTAAGACTATTTTTCAGAAAATAAGATAAAAGAATTGGAAAAATTTTCCAACGAGGAAAAACCTCGTTTTAATGATTAAAACATAATGAATTTAAAACTAAATTTTAAGTTTGAGTGGCATTTCATTTTTGATTAATTATTATTGTCTCACATACATGCACAAGGACCTTTTTCTAATTTTTTGTTTCAAGGGACCCCAAAAACGTGCTTTATCCGATGAAATAGGAGGTAGAAAAATCAATAAAGTTTTCTATGAAGCAGCTTCAGTTTTGTGATATATGTTTTCTTTTTTATTTTAATTTTTTCTCTTTTAATTTACTCTTTATAGTTTCGTAAAGCACGCTATACTTGGTTTCAAAAATTCCCACTTGCGTTTTCCTTCAATTTTCAACATTTTATGCTGGAAGACTTAAAACTGGAAAATGAGGTTTAGCTATTTACAATTTGCGAATCCTGTTGAGTGAAATGATTTATATTGGTTACAAATTTATACTGCCAACTTCCCTTTTCCCCGGTGCTAAAAAACATTACATCAACAAATGAGTGTTTAATTACACTGGAAGTACTAAGATATAAAAATGACTTTTCCAGTATCTATTTTAACTAAAATAAAATGAATCACAACTTTCACTCCGGATCCTTTTTTTTTTTAATCTGGCTATTTAATTAACGAACATGTGAATTTCATTGCAGCTAAAGAAAGAAGAAGAGAGAAAAAGGTTTAAATAAGGTGTTGATACCAAAAACAGCCTAGGCATCTGTTTTGTCTTCTTTAAGTGAAGATTCTTGAACATAATTATGGTTTCGAAGATATCAAACTCACAAATTCACTATTAAAGGGAGAAACGTGTGCAAGAAAATTACCCCCTAGAACCTGCTGCGGGTTGTCGTACGCTAAAATGACGTCACGTTCCGGTGAAAGTACTTTTTCTTCATACAAGAATGAGTTACGTGATAAGAAATCGTATGTCAGAAAATTTGAATGAAAACTACGAATAAAACACTAAAATATATTTTCCTGTGTTTAAGGCATCTTTAACAAGAAAAACTTTGGCGAAAAAGTTCATAAATAAATCTCACAAAAATAATAAATATGTAAAAAGAAACACAGAAATTAAAAAAATATTAAAAATTCATTCTAAGCACACAAGAAAGCTAAAATGAAGGTTTACTCCACCAATAAATGTCTGTTCTAGTTACTTATAATTAAAGAATTGTTAAATATTGCATCCGACATACAGTTATTTACCACAACACTGTTGGGAAAGGCTGGAATACGCAATTGGGAAATAAGTGAGCATCACCAGGGAACGCAGTTTGGCAACATTGCAGTGTTAGTGGCTGTATAATCCCAGCGTGTATTGTGTAGGTCATGCCCGGGACACGCAGGCGCCGGCTGGGACGACCAGTAAAGTGTTTATATTGAAAAGGCACGATTTTCTTAATGAAAAGAAGATTCTGGAACATATGTTACTACTTCTGTCGTTTGGAAAGTATTGCTTCTACTCCAACAGATATGGGGCCTCGTCCTTTGAGGCCACCAACAGTGGATATATTAAGACAGTGATTCACTAAGGAATGCCAGATGTGCAAACACCCAGAAGTTTAGATGTCTTGCTTCTATAACCGCACAAATATTTCTTCAGCTCAAACTTGCGAAACGGAGGCGTCCTTTGGATTAAGGGACACTAGTACTCAAATTTCTATTTTCTACATTTTTATTGAAGATATTTGTCTCAGATTTTGTACATAACTTAATTATATCGTTGTGTGTTTGCTTTCAGCTCAGTTTGATCAGTAGTTTGGGAGTTATACATGTTTAATTGTATTTTAATGCTAAAATGTTTATTTAAAACATCTTTTATGCGTTGCTCTCATATGACTTTCTCTGATCTTGTACTAACTATTCTTACAAACCCGTATTCGTCTATCTTCTTCGTGTTACTCGAAATATACATTTGCAGAAATTATCTTATTGCGTAGGTATTTGCTTGTAGGTGCAAGGGATAGGTATATGGGAATACAGTTGGCTTTAAACGCTGCATGTTAGTATATAGAGGCTTTAAAATTCCATTCTCTTTGCACGAAAAGCAGATAAAAAATGAATAACAACCTTTCATTTGAGAAAAGTTGAAGTATTCCAAAACTTCCACAAATAGCAAGGGATATCTCAGAAATGCTTCACACCACAAGAAGATGCATTTGAACATAACTTGTGTTTTTAACGAGATATGTGGGATTTTCAGGGTGCACTCAGCCTCGATTGAGGGGGCTACTTGATTGAAAAGTAGAAGACAGCATAACCGGCCGGGAGGGACTAGGGCGCTGACCACGTCCCACCTTTCATACTTCACTCCATTCATAACGCCTTTGGTTGGCAGAGGTGAGGGACGCAGCGGTCGAGCGGTTGTGTACGGGGTTACCTGTACTTACTTTCTCTATTACATGGCATGCAGAGCAAGTATTGCACTGCACTCAAAGCTTATGTAGGTATTGAGAAACACATATTTGTAAGTTCCTGAACCAATGAAGATACCTACTCCCTTCTGTACGATCTGTGTCAGTTCAAGAAAATCCCCCCCCCCCTCCCCTAAGCTATCATTTGCATTTGTTTCATTCCTCAAAAATGGACAACGATTCTGGTATACATACCACACATTTGTATTTGATGACTAATAAAGTCTGAAGTTTTACAGGGATATCTTGTAAATGTACCTTCTATCCTGAATAACTAGTAAACTATAAGAGATGCATAAAAATGTGCAGCGCCGTAGATGTTTGATAACTTTAAAGCACACAGTTTAGGTATAAGTAAATAATTTTGTGGAATTAGCCTTTTCTGAGGTATTCATTGTTATTACTTGCTTTTCAAGGGCTCAGTTAGGTGTTTTTTTGCCATTTATGAACATACAAAGAGCATATCATTTTAGAGGCTTGTTTTGAAACATCTGCTTATTGATTTGGTAACTTGTAACTGTGTCAGTTCTATAAAATGCAAGCGGTTAGCGTTTTTCATCTACTACGGTTTCATATTATATAACATTTATTTTCAATTACTTCCAAGTTGTCACCAAAAAACCAAACAATTATAGAATGTTGGAAAATCCTTGCCCATCTAACAGCACTTCAAAAACACCTAGTCTTCCAATGGATACCAGCTCACTGTGGACTGAGTGGTAATGAGAAAGCTGATTTTCTTGCCAAAAAGGGTACCAGCGGTGTGCAGAAATCTATAGTTAATCTACCATTTTATGCAGCTAAAAGATTAGTCAACTCTGAATTCAAAAAAATTATTGCAAAATATTAATATGAAAAATCAAAGAATAAAAGATGGGAACTAGCAAACATTCAAACAGTAATTCTTGAGTATCCTCGAAAAACAGCAGTTGCAACCTTCAGGTTGATTACAGGACATGATTGTCTGGCAAAACATTTAAACAGAATTGGGATATATTCTTCACCACTCTGTCCTCTGTGTGATCTGCAAGAGAAAATGGATCGAGACCACCTTCAAATATGCCCGGCCACTTCTAGTGCCCCATTCATCAGTGAAAAATATTGGAGAGCAAGAGGAGTAATGACTTCATTGTCAGAAATCCAGCATTTGCTAACAACAACATTTATTTTCAGTAATTTGCGTGTATGAAGAATTTGCCAACATTATTAGTAATTTAGATTTGGATTATCCGAAACCATTTTATCAACAATATATAAGGAGATCAACTTTTTGGTGGCTGGTCTGAAACAAGGCTGGATTAATAATAAATGTAATGCCTGCATTGTGACAGTTCTCCCTTGTGCCCTTTCGAGCATCAGTTTCCTCAGCCGATCATGATCCATTTCCCATATTTTGTTCCATCCTTAGCTAGTTGTTTAGCTTCCCCCAAAGTCTTCCCTTTCTTATTCACAATTGCTCCATTCTACTCTTGGTCGCCCTCTCCTCCTTCCTTCCCCTCTGCCCTCCCATACCTGTTCCGGTTTCCTTCTCTCATCCGTCCTATTTATGTGTTCAAACCATCTTAAAACATTTGCCTCTATATTTTTACTTTCTCCACTGATAAGCAGAAGAAACTATTGTATTCCACCCAAAAATTCGATGTCGAGATTTCACCGGAAATATGTTTGGGGCCCCCTGAATAAAAAAAAAGAGCATTTTTAGAAAAAGGTCCGTGTGTGTGTGTGTGTGTGTGTGTGTGTGTGTGTGTGTGTGTGTGTGTGTGTGTGTGTGTGTGTGTGTGTGTGTGTGTGTGTGTGTCTGTAAGCCTGTGGACAGCATAACTCAAAAACGAAAAGTCGGTTAAAAACCAAAGTTGGTATTTAAGTTTAATGTCGTTCAAGGATGCGACACGTAGATTTTGAAGAAAATAGCCCCACCCTAAACTACCCTTTACTTGGCAAATTTTTCGAAAATTTTGATTTTCTTGAAAATGGCTCTAACGATTTTTATTAAAATGTGCTATGTTTGAGACATTTTGATGACAAATGAAATGTATATCTTGAATTTTCTGGCTATAGCCCCTGTGGTCGTATTTACCCTGGAAGACTTTTGCATAAGTAGTAAACCCTTAGAGATAGACCAAACCATAGTATACAAAGAATGTAGACCTTGCTAAAACACACAATTTATCTCGGGATAAATGTTTTTGTAGAGTGAACCATTTCGGAGATATTCCTTGTTATGTGTGTGAGTTTCGGAAAACTTAGAAAGTTCGTGAAATGCATCATCGTTATTCTTTTTGTGTATATATATATATCGCCCAAAGCCTACTGTATTCTAATATTCCCCTTGTACCTACAAGGAAATAAGCATTAAGATAATTTGTACAAATGTTTATCTCAACTAACACGAAGAAGATATAGGAATAAGAGTTTGTAAGAATGGTTAGTACAAAAGTAGAGAAAGTCATGTGAGTGCAACACATCAGATTTTTTTATATGTTAACCGTGCAAAGAGAACAGAATCTCAAAGCTTTAAAGCATTTGACCATCGCGCAAAGCCTACTGTATTCGCATATTCCCCTTGTACCTACAAAGAACTAAACAATAAAAAAGATCTGTAAATGTTTAACTCAACTCACACGAGGAAGATAGAGGAATAAGAGTTTGTAAGAATGGTTAGTACAAGAGTAGAGAAAGTCATGTGAATGTAACACATCAGATATCTGTATTAACACGAAGAAGATATAGGAATAAGAGTTTGTAAGAATGGTTAGTACAAGAGTAGAGAGAGTCATGTGAGTGTAACACATCAGATATCTGTATTAACACGAAGAAGATATAGGAATAAGAGTTTGTAAGAATGGTTAGTACAAGAGTAGAGAAAGTCATGTGAATGTAACACATCAGATATTTGTATTAACATGAAGAAGATATAGTAGTAAGAGTTTGTAAGAATGGTTAGTACAAGAGCAGAGAAAGTCATGTGAGTGCAACATATCAGATATCTGTATTAACATGAAGAAGATATAGTAATAAGAGTTTGTAAGAATGGTTAGTACAAGAGTAGAGAAAGTCATGTGAATGTAACACATCAGATATCTGTATTAGCACGAAGAAGATATAGGAATAAGAGTTTGTAAGAATGGTTAGTACAAGAGTAGAGAGAGTCATGTGAGTGTAACACATCAGATATCTGTATTAACACGAAGAAGATATAGGAATAAGAGTTTGTAAGAATGGTTAGTACAAGAGTAGAGAGAGTCATGTGAATGTAACACATCAGATATTTGTATTAACACGAAGAAGATATAGGAATAAGAGTTTGTAAGAATGGTTAGTACAAGAGTAGAGAAAGTCATGTCAGTGTAACACATCAGATTTTTTATTACTGGTTCCTGATTAAGGATATTCATATTGACAGTCTTGTGACAGTTAACAAGTTAAATTTTGTATGGTGCTTGATTTAAATACATGAATGGTAGTTGGGTTTATTTGAATAAGCTAGTAACAGTCATGAGAACCTAAATTATTCTAAAATTGAGTCGAGTTGAAACACTTATTTGTCTTGACCAGTTTCAAGAGCTTAACTTGCTGACATCTATTATCTAATACTGCATTTCTTTCTAGTATTTGTCTAGAATGCGCTTTGTCAGGTGCTTTCTAACATCATCGACTGTTGGATTTTGATTTAGGGAACTTACTGGTGGCCAGATAACTTCAAGTTTAGGTTCTTGTTAAATGCGGTGTCCAAATTGACAACTTTTTCTTTATAAACATCTTCTGCCTCTGGATAGTGTTTAATAAATGAATTTCCTGCTCTCGCCATGGTCAAGTGGCCAGACCGTTCACCTAGAACCTAGGCAGCCCAGGTTCGACCCCAGGCACACGCATGCTGTATTTGTGGTAGACGAAGCAGTGTATGGGTGGGTTTTCCCCAGATTTTCCTGTTTCCCCCATCACTCATTCCACCAATTGCTCCATATCATCCATTTCACCTGCATATATCATCCTCTTTGTCACTCTCATACATGGTGCTTGGCTGATCACCTGCTTCCAGGTCTTCACTCTGTCCAGCCCATATGTTCATCTGCTCCCCGACAGGCATCTGACCTTAGGTACAGGCTTGGAAGTCCTATATAAGGGAAGGGTGATCAAATAAAGGAGAAATTTCCTGTTCTGTATCATGGTTCTGCTTCCAAAAATGGTATGCCACTGTAGATTTGTCTATTTCTTTGTTGCTGATGTTTTCCAAAAATGTTATTTAAGCCTAATCCTCAGATTCCTTTTAGTTTTTCCAATGTAGAAGTTGTCAGAGTCTTTGCAGTTTATGTGGTAAACATCCACATTTTAGTGCGTGGGTTTTTATGCATTGTATGTGATATGAGAAGCTTTTGTACACTGAATTTGTTTTGTGGTACCAGACTAAAGTTGTATACTTTGAACAGTGTTGCCAACTTAGCCTTTTTATGGCTATATCTGGTCTTTTTGGGAACCTATCTAGCTATAAATTTTCCAAAAAGCTACAAGTAGCTTTCCTGGCCTTTTTTCTAAGCTTCATTAGCCTTTTTCATTTTATACTTATCTACCAGTACCTTTAAAATGATACAGAATTTAATATCGCTACTGCACTATTGCACGTAATGATATAATCCTTTTGGTGAATTTCCGAATTTTTTGAATCTGGGAGTGTGGATTTCACCAAGTTGTTAGATTCTTTGGCACTTTCTAGAAAAAGGTCCATGAGTGTATCTCGAGCCATAACTCAAAAACGAAAAGTCGGTTAAAAACCAAAGTTTTTATTTAAGTTTAATGTCTTTCAGGATGCGACACGAAGATTTTGAAGAAAATTGTTCAATCCTAAACTACACTTTACATGGAAAATTTTGATTTTCTTGAAAATGGCTCAACCAATTTTGATTAAAATGCCATAAGATTGAAATATCCTTATGACAAATGGAATGTATATTTTTAATTTTCTGGGTATAACCTCTATACTCCTATTTACTCTGGACGACTTTTGCATAACTGGTAAACCGTTAGAGATAGACCATATCTTACTATGAAAAACTGTAAATCTTTCTAAAATACACAATTTATGTCTGACTAATTTTTTTATGGAGTTAACCATTTCGGAGATATGCCTTGTTATTTGTATTTCTATCAAATGGAACATCGTTATTCAATTTGTTATATTAACCCTACAAAGAGAATGGAATTTGAAAGCTTTAAGGGACACTGGGAGTGAAATTTTGGTCAAAATTGTCAAAAAGTCGAAAAATTTTTTTTTCCTTAAAATGTTCCTGGAACACCTGTGCATTTGGATCGGCTAACATTTTTCATATCCCCCACTCCATGTGGCCATTACGGCCCAGTGCTCTTCCCTTAACGTACACAGCATGTTCCTGTATAAAAGCCTGTTTTTCTCAAAACTACATTTTTGCATATTCCAAAAGAAGGTCGCGCCTGAGTTTTGCTTCAAATTCAATGAACATTTCCAAAAGTATTCACAAATAGCTGCTAAACAAAACTGTGCTTCAATATTGATGTTATCATTAACATGAATTCCAAAAACATTTTTTTTGTATGAAAAAAAGCAATAATTTTTAAGATTAAATTTTCTTTGTTATTAAAAAAATATGTACAGCATAATCAGCAAATGTATTTGAAATATCTCTTCATACAATTGTTACCCATGTCTTAGAGTACCAGTTCTGGCAATATAAATGAATTTTGAAAAGTCAATAGACGCGAGCTACATTTTGAAAATGTGCCTATTACATTCATAAAATAATTTATATATCATAAACGAATTATCCAATTTTAATGAAATTTGGTGTACCTCTTATTCTCATATAAATATAAACACAGTAAAACTTTCAGAAAAATCTATCAAGAACTGTGGAACTTTCAAATTTCACTCCCGGTGTCCCTTAAAAGATTTGACAATCGCCCAAAGCATACTGTATTCTAACATTCCCCTTGTACCTACAAGGAAATAAGCAATAAGATAATTTTTACAAATGTTTATATCTCAACTAAGACGAAGAAGAAAGAGTTTGTAGGAATGGTTAGTACAAGAGTAGAGAAAGTCATGTGAGTGCAGCACATGCGAAGTCCCAGACGAAATATTGAAGCTTGTTGGTACAAATGTTGTAGTAGTGTTTAACGCCCGCTTTTACTACTACGGCACCGCAGGCGGTGACACTGATGATACATGAAGATGGAGCACCGGTGGAATGAGATGGCGGGGGAAACCGGAGTACCCGGAGAAAACCCGCCCAGACGCCGCTTCGTCCACCACGAATACCACATGCGGGTCCCTGGGATCGAACCCGGGCCGCCTAGGTGGTAGGCGAGCGCGCTAACCGCTCGGCCACGGCGCCGCCGTTGGTACAAATGCTGCATACATGCAAGAACCTAAGGGAGATCCCAGCTGCAGCAGTAGGAATGAGGCAGAGGGGGATGATGAAGACCACGCTTATTTTTGCTATGTCATCCATGCGTATTTTTTTAATAATGTAATTTTCTAATGTTTATATAGGTGTTAAAATATATTCTAGCCCTTTTGGCAAGCCGGTTAGGTTGTTTTCTTGAATTATGGTTGGCAACACTGACTTTGAACAATGAAAAAGTAGAAATAAGTAATGGAAAACACTGTTGGAAAATGCAGAATCTCCAAGAAGCTCGCTTGATGACTGGACATGACTGTCTGGCTGGCCACCTGTTCAGTTCACCAAGATGCATACTACGCAACGACCCACAAGCTAATGAATGCACACCACCTACTCCAATGTATCGCAATCTCAAAAACTAAAACTAGTGTTCCAGCTCAACTATGTAAATATTGTTGGGGAGCCATGGAAAAATGGAGAAAATCCAATTAGAAGACCATCAGCAACAGCAACATATTCTTTGAACACTTTTTGGAAAATGTGTATAGCTCTGGGATAACTGGATACCAGTAAAGTTTTGTTTATTTAAAATTTTTAATAGATATGTAAATTTAAATTTAAAAAAATATAAATTTATAAAAAGTATTAGTTATAGGTATAATTATAATATTACATTAATTAATGTTTAAGTAATAATAATGATCATAATAATAGTAATAATATAATTTATAATTTTATGTAATAATTATAATTAATAATTTAATTTTATATATTTGTTTATTGTTTAGTAATAGTTTGTAGTTGTGAGTGATGTTGTGTATGAATTTTGTTGTATTGAGGAGACAAATTTGTTTTAATTTTATTTATATATATGTTTTAATATTATATTATAAATTGTTAAATGTGGTTTTTTTCTTCTTCAACTTATTTAGAAATTTTATTGTATTTTGATTGTTTGAAATGATTTGTTATTGTTTTAGAGTATTTATTTTTGAGAGTGATTATGTGTGAAATGTTATAATTTGTGTTTTTGTTTTTATGTTCTTGTTTCCTGTTTTTTTATGATATATAATTTAATTTATTTTTCTTTATAATTTGTTATACATTATATTGTTTTGTAATTTTATTTTAAATTTTTTCTGTAAAGTATGTTGTATGTATGAATGTGTAGAATAAATAAATTTTAACGATCTGGCATATTCGCCCTGGTTTAAGTAATTAGGTGCCAGGGTTATTATACAGATTTTTATTTTATTTATTTATTTTTATTTTATAGCTCTGGGATAGTAAGTAAATTTCCTGTATGAGGTTTTATTGCCAATTGGGGCAAGTGTCTTGTCTTTTGAATCTATCAATATTCTTTTTGAAACCATTCTATTGTGCAATGCCAGACATGTTTGGTATATTCCACCCTGGTCAATGGAACCCTGGTCATCATATTGATGACAGCCGGTGTGTGATGTGTGTACTGAAATTGTTAATGGCACCTAGTGCTAAAAGATTGATAGATAACTTTTACCCCTAAAAGCAAATGTGTAAAGTTCAATAGGTAATTGTCATTTTTATTCCTCTACAGGAACACTTTTTTTTTTCAATCTTGGTACATATTTTCAATTATCAGGGAACCTTTGTAGGACATAACAAAAACTACAGAAAATAATAATAAAACAACTGCTAATGATATCAGAGCCAACATTTATATGTGCCTGTCTATGAGGCTTTTACTATGCTGGTATTAGCTTTCTCTACTCTTGTACTAACCATTCTTACAAACTCTTATTCCTATATGTTCTTCATGTTAATACAGATATCTGATGTGTTACACTCACATGACTTTCTCTACTCTTGTACTAACCATTCTTACAAACTCTTATTACTATATCTTCTTCACGTTAATACAGATATCTGATGTGTTACATTCACATGACTTTCTCTACTCTTGTGCTGACCATACTTACAAACTCTTATTGCTGTATCTTCTGCATGTTAATACAGATATCTGATGTGTTACACTCACATGACTTTCTCTACTCTTGTACTAACCATTCTTACAAACTCTTATTACTGTATCTTCTTCATGTTAATACAGATATTGATGTGTTACACTCACATGACTTTCTCTACTCTTGTACTAACCATTCTTACAAACTCTTATTACTATATCTTCATGTTAATACAGATATCTGATGTGTTACACTCACATGACTTTCTGTACCCTTGTACTAACCATTCTTACAAACTCTTACTAGTACATGTTGCAACACTGCGCTCCATTTAACGTGTACTGTCTTTTAAGGGTGAGACGCGCTTTAGTTGCGAATCTTTCTCTGCGCGCGCGACCCCGAGGTGGACGGAGTCCTGTACTTAATCCTTCAATTGCTGCTTGACGGGCACTTTTAACTTTGGTATCCCTGCACGCCTTTGTCACTGTATGACCTAAATATACTAATAACTCGTCTGTATAAACAATTGATTTCCCCTGGTCCCGATACCTTTTTATGTATTTTAGATATTTATGTCGCCATCATCAGCCAATGGCCTGTGCAATTGGGCATCAAAAATTGGATGGTAACTTGTTAAAAAAATTCTGCTGCTGGTTTTATGCGAGAGGTTTGCTTTATGAGATGTTGTGTAATTTATGTGATATCTTAAAATTATTTATTTAAATATAAAAATTAGAAAATGTGTATTTTTTATGCAATAAAACTTAAAATATTTGCTCCGGTGTGACATTAAACTCAGTTTCAAGTTCGTATCAGGACGCAAACAAAATATGTATTTACGTAACAATCCGAGGCCTAGTAATTAGGACGCCTGAATGAATCTCGCCACGCTGATAGGTACAAAGGACCTACGTTTCTTAGTTGCTACCTTGTTGCTTGTATATAACAGACTCATTAAAGAAACGCTTACGAATGAACCAACCCGTTCAAAATATGGCCAAGGTTGTTCCTTGTGTTTGGGCGACTTGCTGTCTACCTACCAGTCAAATGCTAGAATGAAATGCCTGAACAGGTTTCTACCATTATCCCCGAGACAATCAACTTAACCGGGTCCAAGTCCACAAACCTCCATAATTACGGCTAGGAAGTTCATGCATGTGCATGTTTTTTCATAGGGGTTAAAAATATATGCTTTTACATTATGTGCACGAATTACGGAATTTTCAGTTATTTGGACATGATTTTATGGTGCATATAACTGCACATTTCCTTGGTTTGTGATAAATGCATAATATTTCAATATTATAGCCCCTATATTGCATGTTTTAATTATTTTTTGGTTTTTTATTCTTTTTTCCATCTGTATAATATGGTAAAATCAGGACAAATTATGAAAGGTATTTTTCCTAACTTAATTCATATAACTTGTTAGGCACACGCTCTTCGTTGCATTTCTGAGACACGTGATTCTTTCCCATTGGTAGATAGATTTGTGTCCAGTACAAAGAGAATTTTTGTTAAATCTCCTAAAAGAGTTAAGTTGTTTAGATCAACAGCACCTAATATCTGACTTCTTCCTGCACAAGTGTTAACTCGATGGGGAACATGGGTCGATGTAGTTTTATACTATGGTGAGCACATAGAAATAGTCGAAGAGGTTGTTAATTCATTGGACTCGAAAGATGCTTCATTAATAGAAACTGTGCAAAATATTCTGTCAGGCGCTGGGTTAAAAGAGGATCTTAGTTTCATATCTGCCCATTTTTCTTTCTTACCAACAGTCATAACGGCATTGGAAGCTGTAGGACCTCCTTTGCATGAATTACTTACTGTCTTTGGAAAAAAAAATATGTGCTCTAAGTTCGGTTTCTGGTAGCATAGGTCAAAAGTGAAAGAGAAAGTGAATTATGTAATTTCAAAAAGAATCTGGTTATAAACAGATGTGCAATATTCGAGACATCCTCCAAAGAAAACCATCTGTCACACCAAGAGACTTGACTCTCTGTGAAGCAGTTAACATCATTTAAATATGCCCCGATAACATCTTGTGACGTGAAGAGAAGTTTTGCACATTACAAAAGTGTTTTGCGAGACAACAGATGTTGTAAGTTGAAAATTTGTGCAAAGAGTTGGTTGTGAACTGCAATTTAGCAGTTAATACTAGCAGCGGGACCACTTCTGTTTCAACCTCTAAGGAATAAGATAACTTTATTTATTATTTATACTAACTCGCCTTGTCTACTGCAAAGGGACATTGTTTTAATGAAATAGTATATATTTCTTGGCATATTTTCAAGTTTTTAAGAGCATATTTGCATGCATATTTCAGTGTTTTTAGGGTATGAACTTCCAAGCTCTATTTATTATATTACTTACCTGTCTAAAATTACATTAAGGATCCTTAAGAAAGGCTTTTTGCTTCTAAAACTAATTTGGATTGCAGTTTTCAATTATTCTTTGCTCTAATAATATTTAAGAATGATCGATTAAGAGTTATCGAAAATTGCAACACTTTTTACTATAGGAAGTGATCGTGCATTGTGAAAATTGCAGCTGCAGTGACAAAATATTTAAATGGCACTTACTTTAAAAGTATACCTCGTATCATGTTCCAAGGATTTGGATACCAAGCGCATGTCGTTTATAGCCTACCGTATTCCCCTTGTACCTACAAGCATATTAGAAACAAGGTAATTTTTACAAATGTTTATCTCGATCAACGTGAAATATAGGAATAAGTGTTTGTAAGAATAGTTTGTCCAAGAGAGAAAGTCATGTGAGTGCTGGTTGTATACCTATACAGGACATTTACGAGCACCTATGCCCAAGGCGGGACTCAAACCCGCGATTCCCTTCAGCAAGCCCCACGAGGAGCGGCTCGTTTCAACTCCTATTGCAGTTTGCACGTGTTGAGTAAGGAACCAAGAAACAAAAGATGGGATTGAAAGGAAACCCCAAGAAGCACAAGATGAGAAATATACATATACATGTCATCCAACTGTAAAGGTTTTGAGGGAGCTTCAGTTCAGTAGAGGCTCGTAAATAAATGTGACAAAACCCAGACATGTGGTTAGACCTAACCTGACCTGACCTGACCCAAACAAACTTCTCCTTAGAAAGAGAAAATTGCAAGCCCCTTCCTTCCTTATTATCCTTGCAGACACAGCCATAGAGTTTGTCAAATGCCATCTGGAGGCTGGGACCCCAGTCTCTGGCGGTAAAAACAGTGTCAATGTTTGAATTTAACACCAACACCAGGACCATGAGCAATTGCTCAAAAATAACCGACTATCGCTGCATCCTTCACACAACACAACTTGTAGAAATATTGATAAGATCTATATTATACAACGAGACTATAATGGTAGTAATTACGATACGAGTGTGTTTATGAAACGCCGGAATAAGTTCAACAGTTTCCATGTGCATATTTATGCTCAAGCATGTGCGCAACTTTGAAACATTTATAAATTATTACATCCTTTAGTACATACGTGTAGCAAGTAGGATTGAATGTCGAGATTTCACCGGAAATATGTTTTGAGGCCCCCTGAATCCAAAAAAGAGCATTTTTACAAAAAGTAAACGCGAGCGCGCGCGTGTGTGTGTGTGTGTGTGTGTGTGTGTGTGTGTGTATGTGTGTGTATGTGTGTGTGTATGTGTGTCTATGTGTTTATGTCCGCGCGCGCGTGTGTGTATGTGTGTATGTCCGCGCGCGCGAGTGTGTGTATGTGTATATGTCCGCGCGCGCGTGTGTATGTGTGTATGTCCGCGCGCGCGAGTGTGTGTATGTGTATATGTCCGCGCGCGCGTGTGTATGTGTGTATGTCCGCGCGCGCGAGTGTGTGTATGTGTATATGTCCGCGCGCGCGTGTGTATGTGTGTATGTCCGCGCGCGCGAGTGTGTGTATGTGTATATGTCCGCGCGCGCGTGTGTATGTGTGTATGTCCGCGCGCGCGTGTGTGTACGTCCGCGCGCGCGAGTGTGTGTATGTGTGTATGTCCGCGCGCGAGTGTGGGTCTATGTGTGTATGTGTGTATGTCCGCGCGCGAGTGTGTGTGTCTGTGTGTATGTGTGTGTCCGCGCGCGAGTGTGTGTGTCTGTGTGTATGTGTGTCCGCGCGTGAGTTTGCGTGTCTGTGTGTATGTGTGTGTCCGCGCGCGAGTGTTTGTATGTGTGTATGTTCGCGCGCGAGTGTATGTGTGTGTCCGCGCGCGCGTGTGTATGTGTGTATGTCCGCGCGCGCGTGTGTATGTGTGTATGTATGTCCGCGCGCGCGTGTGTATGTGTGTATGTCCGCGCGCGCGAGTGTATGTGTGTATGTCCGCGCGCGCGTGTGTATGTGTCTATTTCCGTGCGCGCGAATGTGTTTGTATGTGTGTGTGTGTCCGCGCGCGAGTGTGTGTCTGTGTGTGTGTCCGCGCGCGCGGGTGTTTGTGTATGTGCGTGTGTCCGTGCGCGAGCGCGTGTGTGTATGTGTGTGTCCGCGCGCGAGTGTGTGTCTGTGTGTGTATGTGTGTGTGTGTCCGCGCGCGCGATTGTGTGTCAGTGTGTGTATGTGTGTGTCTGTGTATATGTGTGTGTGTCCGCGCGCGAGTTTGTGTATGTGTGTATGTCCGCGCTCGCGCGCGTGTGTGTGTATGTGTGTTAGTCCGCGCGCGAGTGTGTGTGTGTGTCCGTGCGCGAGTGTGGTATATCTTGAATTTTCTGACCATAGCCCCTGTAGTCGTACTTACTCTGGACGACTTTTGCATAACTGGTAAACCGTTAGAGATAGACCAAATTATACTATACAAAAAATGTAGATCTTGCTAAAATACACAATTTATGGCGGAATAAATTATCTTGTAGGGTGAACCATTTCGGAGATATTCCTTGTTATGTGTGTGAGTTTCGGAAAACTTAGAACTTTCGTGAAATGGATCATCGTTGTTCACTTTTTTATATGTTAAGTGTGCAGAGACAACAAAATCTCAAACATTTGACTATCGCACAAAACCTACTGTATTCTAACATTCCCCTTGTACCTACAAGGAAATAAGCAATAAGATAATTTGTACAAATGTTTATCTCAACTAACACGAAGAAGATACAGGAATAAGAGTTTGTAAGAATAGTTAGTACAAGAGTAGAGAAAGTCATGTGAATGTAACACATCAGATATCTGTATTAACATGAAGAAGATATAGTAATAAGAGTTTGTAAGAATGGTTAGTACAAGAGTAGAGAAAGTCATGTGAATGTAACACATCAGATATGTGTATTAACATGAAGAAGATATAGTAATAAGAGTTTGTAAGAATGGTTAGTACAAGAGTAGAGAAAGTCATGTGAATGTAACACATCAGATATCTGTATTAACATGAAGAAGATATAGTAATAAGAGTTTGTAAGTATGGTTAGTACAAGAGTAGAGAAAGTCATGTGAATGTAACACATCAGATATCTGTATTAACATGAAGAAGATATAGTAATAAGAGTTTGTAAGAATAGTTAGTACAAGAGTAGAGAAAGTCATGTGAATGTAACACATCAGATATCTGTATTAACATGAAGAAGATATAGTAATAAGAGTTTGTAAGAATGGTTAGTACAAGAGTAGAGAAAGTCATGTGAGTGCAACACATCAGATTTTTCTATGAAAAGTCCCTTCAATGTGTTTGGTTATTATATGCTGACAGCGAGAGATGTTGTGTACATATATGTAACTTGGTTGTAACAGAAAGAGCGGCAACTATGACAAATGAAAGTGTCACAACCTGTTTGTTGTATGTTGCAATTTGGTGATGGGCAATGACCCTCATGTCTGATATACCTACATATGTAGTAATTCATGTCATAATAATAAAATAAATCTTTTAATTTGGAGACATTTTGAACAATAATGTTGCAGTAATATTACCTACCCGTTAATTTTAATTTCAGTAATGTCTATGTGTAAGAATTTTACCTGAAAATTTGTGCAAAATTAATGCGACTTTTTGGATAATATTCAACAAAAAACACCACTAATTTCAATCATTAATGCGAATTTTTCATACAGTTATCACCACAAAAATCTTGATTTTGACGGTAGGCTTTAAATGATTTTGAAATTTTTAAAGATCGCGTCGCTATGTGAGGGCTTTAAAATTTCCTTCGCTAAGCTTGGCCGAGAGAGATAGATAGCCAGAGAAAGAAAGGAGAGAATGAAAATCTAAAGAAGGAAAGGAAGAAGGAAAGAGAAAGAATCAAGGAAAGAAAGCAAGAAGGAAAGTGCGAAAGAGGGAAGCAAGCAAGGAAAGAGAAAGAGAAGGAAAGAGAAAATATCTGATGTGTTACACTCACATGACTTTCTCTACTCTTGTACTAATCTTAATTACAAACTCTTATTACTATATCTTCTTCATGTTAATACAGATATCTGATGTGTTATATTCACATGACTTTCTCTACTCTTGTACTAACCATTCTTACAAACTCTTATTACTATATCTTCTTCATGTTAATACAGATATCTGATGTGTTATATTCACATGACTTTCTCTACTCTTGTACTAACCATTCTCACAAACTCTTATTACTATATCTTCTTCATGTTAATACAGATATCTGATGTGTTACATTCACATGACTTTCTCTACTCTTGTACTAACCATACTTACAAACTCTTATTATTATATCTTCTTCATGTTAATACAGATATCTGATGTGTTACACTCACATGACTTTCTCTACTCTTGTACTAACCATACTTACAAACTCTTATTATTATATCTTCTTCATGTTAATACAGATATCTGATGTGTTACATTCACATGACTTTCTCTACTCTTGTACTAACCATACTTACAAACTCTTATTATTATATCTTCTTCATGTTAATACAGATATCTGATGTATTACACTCACATGACTTTCTCTACTCTTGTACTAATCATTCTTACAAACTCTTATTACTATATCTTCTTCATGTTAATACAGATATCTGATGTGTTACATTCACATGACTTTCTCTACTCTTGTGCTAACCATTCTTACAAACTCTTATTCCTATATCTTCTTCATGTTAATACAGATATCTGATGTGTTACATTCACATGACTTTCTCTACTCTTGTACTAACCATTCTTACAAACTCTTACTACTATATCTTCTTCATGTTAATACAGATATCTGATGTGTTACATTCACATGACTTTCTCTACTCTTGTACTAACCATTCTTACAAACTCTTATTCCTATATCTTCTTCATGTTAATACAGATATCTGATGTGTTACATTCACATGACTTTCTCTACTCTTGTACTAACCATTCTTACAAACTCTTACTACTATATCTTCTTCATGTTAATACAGATATCTGATGTGTTACATTCACATGACTTTCTCTACTCTTGTACTAACCATTCTTACAAACTCTTATTCCTATATCTTCTTCATGTTAATACAGATATGTGATGTGTTACATTCACATGACTTTCTCTACTCTTGTACTAACCATACTTACAAACTCTTATTCCTATATCTTCTTCATGTTAATACAGATATCTGATGTGTTACATTCACATGACTTTCTCTACTCTTGTGCTAACCATTCTTACAAACTCTTATTCCTGTATCTTCTTCATGTTAATACAGATATCTGATGTGTTACACTCACATGACTTTCTCTACTCTTGTACTAACCATACTTACAAACTCTTATTCCTATATCTTCTTCATGTTAATACAGATATCTGATGTGTTACATTCACATGACTTTCTCTACTCTTGTGCTAACCATTCTTACAAACTCTTATTCCTGTATCTTCTTCGTGTTAGTTGAGATAAACATTTGTAAAATTATCTTATTGGTTATTTCCTTGTAGGTACAAGGGGAATGTTAGAATACAGTAGGCTTTGTGCGATAGTCAAATGTTTTAAAGCTTTGAGATCCTGTTGTCTTTACACACTTAACACATAAAAACAATGAACAACGATGATCCATTCCACAAAAGTTATGTTTTCTGAAACTCACACATATAACAAGGAATATCTCCGAAATGGTTCACCTTACAAGCAAATTTATTCTGACATAAACTGTGTATTTTAGCAAGATCTACATTTTTTGTATAGTATGATTTGGTCTATGTCTAACGGTTTACCAGTTATGCAAAAGTAGTCCAGAGTAAATACGACTACAGGTGCTATAACCAGAAAATTCAAGATATACATTTCATTTTTCATAAAAATATCTCAAACATATGACATTTTAATAAAAATCGTTTGAGCCATTTTCAAGAAAATCAAAATTTTCTAAAAATTTTCCATGTAAAGGGTAGTTTAGGGTGGGGCTATTTTCTTCAAAATCTTTGTGTCGCATCCTTGAAAGATATTAAACTTAAATACCAACTTTGGTTTTTAACCAACTTTTCGTTTTTGAGTTATGCTGTCCACAGACAGACACAGACACACACACGGACCTTTTTCTAAAAATGCTTTTTTTGGATTCAGGGGGTCTCAAAACATATATTTCCGGTAAAATCTCGACATGGAATTTTTTGGGTGGAATACAATACTTGCCCTACTTACCAGTAGAGAAAGTAAGAAGTGGTAACATTCACCTTTCTCTCTGAGTGCTGAAACATGCCTAACTTCAACAATGGCACAAAGTTCTAGTCCACTGCGGAGGTTTGATAACACGGTATTGTCATCTTGTGAGATAACCTCTTATTGTAGCCTCACCGATTGCATTGTTGGGCAGCTTTCTTTGTCTCTCTCTCTCTCTCTCTCTCTCTCTCTCTCTCTCTCTCTCTCTCTGTCTATATTATTTATTTGGCAGTATTGTTACAATTTGATCTCAAAAGAAGCCGAGTTATTGAGTTCGTAAGAATTAGAGTGAATTCTTTCATTGATATTAAAACCAAAATTTAAACACCAGCAACAATGACTAACGAATAAAAAACTCTTTCTAAGCAAAATTTTACAGAAGTAGATATTTCTCACTTATGGCTGATACCACAATATTCTCGAAAATATCAACAATTTTCTCAAAATTCGCGGAAAAAATAATGTCATATTACTTCTACACTAATGTCAAATGAATGCAAACCAATTTGTTGTGCAATTGAACAACTTGTTCGTTTATTGTTAAAAACAGAAAGTGTTGCCTCTGCGCACCGTGTTGGTGAATAACATTGCATCTACAAGGAAGTAGATATGAAGAAAACAATCTGCAAACGTTTATCTGGATTAATGTGAAGTAAATGGTAGCGTTTGTTCAAGGAGAGACGAAAATACAACAAATCACACTTTAATCATTACTATTGGTATTTTTACTTTCTGTATTGGTAAGTAGGGGAAGTATTGTATTCCCCCAAAAATTCGAGGTCGAGATTTTACCGGAAATATGTTTTGAGGCCCCCTGAATCCAGAAAAAGCATTTTTAGAAAAAGGTCCGTGTGTGTGTCTGTGTGTCAGTCTGTGGACAGCATAACTCAAAAACGAAAAGTCGGTTAAAAACCAAAGTTGATATTTAGGTTTAATGTCCTTCATGGAAAATGTTTCGAAAATGTTGATTTTCTTGAAAATGGCTCTAACGATGTTTATTAAACTGCCATATGTTTGAGATATTTTTATGACAAATGAAATGTATATCTTGAATTTTCTGGCTATAGCCCCTGTAGTCGTATTTACTCTGGACGACCTTTGCATAACTGGTAAACCGTTAGAGATAGAAAAAATCTTACTCTATAAAAATGTAGATCTTGCTAAAATAAACAATTTATATCCAAATAAATTTTCTTGTAGGGTGAACCATTTCGGAGATATTCCTTGTTATGTGTGTGAGTTTTGGAAAAATGAACTTTCGTGAAATGGATCATCGTTGTTCATTTTTGTATATGCTAAGTGTGCAAAGACAACAGAATCTCAAAGCTTTAAAACATTTGACAATCGCACAAGTATTTTAACATTCCCCTTGCACCTACAAGGAAATAAGCAATAAGATAAGTTGTACAAATGTTTATCTCAACTAACACGAAGAAGATATAGGAATAAGAGTTTGTAAGAATGGTTAGTACAAAAGTAGAGAGTCATGTGAGTGCCACACATCAGATTTTTTAACTTTCTCTACTACGTTTAGTAAAGTAGAGGAAGTGTTGTATTCCACCCAAAAATTCGATGTCACCTGAAATGTATGTTTTGAGGTTCCATGAATCCAAAAGAGGCAGTTTTAGTGTGTCTGTCAGTCTGTGGACAGCATAACTCAAAAACGAAAAGTTGGTTAATATTTAAGTTTAATGTCTTTCAAGGATGTGACACGAATATGTTGAAGAAAATAGCCCTACCCTAAACTACCCTTTACATGGAAATTTTTTCGAAAATTCTGATTTTCTAGAAAATGGCTCAAACGATTTTTATTAAAATGTCATATGTTTGAGATATTTCTATGACAAATGAAATTTATATTTTGAGTTTTCTGGCTATACCCCATTTAGTCCTGTTTATTCTGGATGACTTGCATAACTGGTAAACCGTAAGAGTTAGACCAAATCTTATCATATAAAAAATTTATGTCCAGATATATATATATATATATTTTTTTTTTGTAGAGTAAATCATTTCCGAGATATTCCTTGTTGTTTTTGTGACTTTTCGAGTACTTAAACTTTCATCATATGGAACATCGTTATTTATTTTTTGTATCTTAGCCGTGCATAGAGAACGGAACCTCAAAACTTTAGAAGATACGACTATCGCTCAAAGCCTACTGTATTCTAATATTCCCCTTGTACCTACAAGGAAATAAGCAATATGATTATTTCTGCAAATGTTTATCTCAACTAACACGAAGATAAACTTACGTAGTACAGGAAGTTAGAATAGACACTCGTTCCTAAATGTAGAGATTTCTGTAAACTGCCATTTAATGACTTATCAGGATGATGATGATAATAGGGCACAAGCATATCGAAAGTGACTTAAATGATTCGCAATTACACAAGTCTGTCGAACCCGGGGCCATGGCTCCCATTGCATTCGTCCCGCAGTCCGCAGTAATTCTATTTGGAATAAGATAAACTTGAAAAATCAGCGCTCACTTTTTCCGTTTCCAACACACGTGTTTGCGAAGGTTCTCCAGTCATCCATCCTCTTCTACTCAAAACAAGGAGAAATGCATCCGTGCTATGAAATACCCAGCCATAGACAGATGTTTATTTATGATCCTACCTGGACCTAAGGCAAAGCGGCTCTTATTCAACACGAAAAGTTGATCAGACTCCCATTCAATAAATGGCACAAGAGAAATTTTACACATACACTAAAGACTCAGGAGAGCTTTCTTTCCAAAATTCAAGACATCAAGAAGGATGTACACCTTCCTAATTCAAAGGAAAACTTTATATCCAAAGTTAATCCAACACATACATTAGACATCACATATTATTTACACCTGACAGAAGAAGTTAAAAAAAGTGATAATCCAACTAGTGTTCTAAAATTATTGGCATTAGAGACAATCCATACTAGATTTCCAGAACACGAATGGCTCCATATTTATACTGATGGATCATTGATATCAAACCAAGATGGAGCAGGTGCTGGAGTCACATGTCACCTCTTTTCCTATTACAAATCTTTAAGTTATGGAACTACTAACTTTGATGGAGAAATTGAAGCAATTCGAATGGCCCTACAAAATCTTTTGTACAGAATTTCACATTTTCAGCAAGCAGTTATTCTCTCAGATTCCAGGGCAGCAATTATAGCAATTACTTCCAAGTTGTCACCAAAAAACCAAACTATTATAGAATGTTGGAAGATGCTTAGCCATCTAACAGCACTTCAAAAACACCTAGTCTTCCAATGGATACCAGCTCACTGTGGACTGAGTGGTAATGAGAAAGCTGATTTTCTTGCAAAAAAGGGTACCAGCGGTGTACAAAAATCTATAGTTAATCTACCATTTTATGCAGCTAAAAGATTAGTCAACTCTGAATTCAAAAAAATTATTGTAAAATATTAATATGAAAAATCAAAGAATAAAAGATGGGAACTACCAAACATTCAAACAGTGATTCCTGAGTATCCTCGAAAAACAGCAGTTGCAACCTTCAGGTTGATTACAGGACATGATTGTCTGGCAAAACATTTAAACAGAATTGGGATATATTCTTCACCACTCTGTCCTCTATGTGATCTGCAAGAGGAAATGGATCGAGACCACCTTCAAATATGCCCAGCCACTTCTAGTGCCCCATCCATCAGTGAAAAATATTGGAGAGCAAGAGGATTAATGACTTCATTGTCAGAAATCCAGCATTAGCTAACAACATCTTCCATGGATGCGAAAAGGAAGATTTTGAAGAAAATCCCTTTCATCCCTAACTGCCCTTTTTTTAGAAAAAGTTAAATCAAATTGATAAATTCAATGCCATACCTGAGATCAGAACCATGAATTTCTGGTCTTTGTCCTGTTGGTCTAACTGCTGAGTTACTGTGACAACTTGCTGGCACAACATTAACACAAACAGATCTCAGATTTATATGGGTCAACATACCCTAATGACCGGGCTCTACAGCTTAATCACTATAAGTTCAAACAATAGCAATTAAATCTTTTTGTCCTGCACATGGCAGTGTGTAAGACACTTAATTGCCATTGAAATACAGGTACACTGCCCTTTTGTTCAGATGAAGTTGCTTCACTGTGTGTACACCATCTACACCACCAGCTTCCTGTTGAAGCCCTGAGCTTTTGGAAAATCTACAGTTGGATTGGAGAGTTACTTTTAAAATGTTATATGCATTAAATGCAATTTTTTTGCCTGTAAATGATTTGCTTCATTTATTACAAGAAAAATAACTTGTCCTAGCTTCAATGTACATGTTCACACACTTGTATCACAAACACAGTAGAAAAGAGAAATAAATAATTCAATTTATTATTAACTATTTAAACTCATGTTAAAACATACTTAATGCATGCCCGTTTACTTTAGTAATAAAATAATACATCATTATTCTGAAAACAAACTGAGCATCAAGTTATTCCTTTTCCAACTGTTTGGTCTGTATTTTCATGGTACACTGTATATTTATATTCGAGAACAGAGAATAGCGATATTTTTAAGGCTGATCTGCGTTGAAGGAATGTTGAGTGATAATAACCATGTAAAGATAAAAGGTGCATAGGGTTTTTCAGGCTTATCTATGTTGAAAATATTTTAAGTGACAATGACCACGTGAAACTAAAAAGATGCATAGCTTGCGATCTAAGTATCTTAGACACAGGATTGTACAGAAAAGAAATTTGTCTGATTAACATCCATTATTTTCAAGTATTTATATGAGCATAATTAAGGAAGGTAATGTTCTCAGTTCAGGTGCGTAAGATGTGTGTACCCATAGTTGGTAGCGCTAATAGAACGGGACAAGTATATGAACCGCTTTCATATGTCTTTAACTTTTGCACTTCCTCCAATATGAATTGACTTGTGCACATTTTAAAGAGCTTCTGTGCAGAGTCAAGATACATATGGATCAATCATGCACACTTCAAGTGTATAATTGACTGCATTCAAATCTTCTCCTGCACTCTGTTTCCATTACAATTTTACATTAGTGCCACTAGGTGGTAGCACACAATAGCAGAAGCATATAAAGTACGCAATCATAGAAACTTGTACCAGTTTCTCCTTACCATCCATACTCTCACTATAATGTAATGGACACATTACTTTGTTTGTGGTCTAGAATGCTGTACTTAACTATGTACATAATAACATAGCAGGTACACTTACTGACTGTGAAAGAGAACATCAGTTAATTGAGTTGCTTGTATACAGGTCTTCCAATTTTCAATTACAAACATAAACCATGTGCAATTGGATGAATAACCCATGTTATGTTCCTTTGGTTATTAACTATTTCTGCCATGTTAACATAAACCTATGAATTAACATTACCCCATAGAAATTATCCAATACCATTAAATCACATGACCTCAGAAAGTAGTTAACATCACCACCATGCAAAATGATGAAGCCTCTGTCATTCAAAAGGTTGATTGTTTCATGGGAAGTATGACACCTGGTGCCATCTTGCTTAAACCAGACATTCCGAAGATCCATAAATAATATCAATGGTTTTTTTCACCACTGACAGTCACACTCTCCTTGTTCATCTTGGAAAAAAAATAGTTGCCAGTGATTCCCCTACATAAATCTGTACCAGACTATAACGCTTTGGGGAGAGAATACTCATTCTTTAATCTCTATTGGTAAGGACAATTTTGTTTGTCAACAAAACAATTTCATTCAAAACTGGGCCTTGTCGCCAAAAATGATTTTTCAGCTGAAAGCCGATTCGATAGCTCCATAACCCAGTAACAGAATACATGGCACAGTCTGCAATCATTGTGCTTCAGTTTCTGAGTTAACACAATTTTGTTAGAGTGAAACTGCAGGTCCGTAAACAAATTCCTACCAAGTTTGGTTGCTCTTCCCAATTTTGTGCTTGAAAATTGATTTTTGTTAGTTCTCACATGCACTTTCAGGAACAGAGGCTATATTTTCATTGGAACTTTTACATTAACCAATTGCCTCCAATTTTTCTATCTTAGTCTTTCTGAGGGATGATTTGACACCAAACACTCAAAGTGATGTATGGAATATTTGGCAAACTGCACAGCCATTTTTAGTTTCTCTATTAGGTAGCAAGTAGGCGAGGTATTGTATTTGACCCTGAATTCCACCAGAAATGTGTGTTCTGAGGCCCAATTATTAAAAATAGAATAGCATTTTTAGAAAAAGGTTGTGCATGCATGTGGGCAATATAACTCAAAACGAAAAGTCGGTTTTAAAACCAAAGTTCATATTTAAATTTAATATCTTTCAAGGATGCAATACAAAGATTTTAAGGAAATCCCTCCATCCTAAACTACCTTTTACATGGAGCATTTCTTGAAAATTTTGACTTTCTCAAAAATGGCTCTAATGACTGATTAAAATGCCATATGTATGAGATATTTCTATAGCAAATGAAATGTATGTTTTAAATTTTCTGGCTATAGCCTACGTGGTCCTGTTTACCCTTGACTTTTGCATAAGATAAACCGTGAGGGATAGACCAAGGCTTACTGTACAAAAATTGTAGATCTCGCTAAAGCACACAAGTTATGTCCAAATGCACTTTTTGTGAAGTGAACCATTCCAGAGATATTCCTTGTTATTTGTGTGAGTTTTGTAATACTTAAACTTTTCTCAAAGGTCATTATTCACTCAAATCTCTTGGCCATGCAAAGAGAACAGAATTTCTAAGCCTTTGTACAGCGACCAGCTTTAAAAGATTTGACTATCGCTTGAAGCTTACTGCATTCCCATATTCCCCTTCCACATACAAGAAAATTAGCAGTAAGATGATTTCTGCAAATCTTTATCTTAACTAACACGAAGATACAGGAGTAAAAGTTTATAAGAATAGTTGATACAAGAGTAGAGAAAGTCATGTGATTGGAACACATCAGATTTGTATTTTCCACAATTTCTAGACATTGTGGAGTTGTGAAATGTTTCATTAGCATTTGTAAATAATTATTGTAGTCAAGTAAAACAAATGACTGCCATAGCTTCATAAATATGGCAGCTGTGATATGTTAAATGTATATTTTTATTGAAAGATGCTTTATTAAGCAGCACAGGCTTTTCAGGGCTATATGTCACTGCTTGAAGGCATGAAACTGATACCTTGCTGGAAACAGTGACCTTTCTACAAAGAAATCTCAAGCATCCTCAACTACATATAATTGCTGTTATGCAGTTTTATGTTCAAAATTGAGGACCGACCCTAAGTTCTCACCAGAGTTAAGTCACATGACTTGGGAGGTACAATTGCCACTGATCAGAAGAGCTCTAAATAATTATCTATGTCAGATATTAATATTAAATAATTAGTAGTTCAATATTAATTACTCAATAATTGTATAGCAGAAGAAAAAGCCTCCAGAGAGAGCATCTGTAAATGTTCTTTTTAATAATTTCCACTTGTAATATAAATAAAATAAGCAGTGATAGGCAAATAGTATGAAAAGAATTGCTTTTAAAAAATGTCTGTCTTTTTAAAACATACTTGCTATGGTAACAGATTGGGAAAAGAATTTAAAAAATCTGTACATTTTGTTGCCAGTATCTCCGTTAAACATAATCTCCTTTAAGCCTCTGCATTGGCATATTTCTCTATGTCTGAATTGAGATTGAGCAGATCTGCATATGCAGTAATTTTCATTTGAGAAATTGCTTTCTATCGAAGAATGTTTGTGTAATATTCACTCCAGAAATTGGAATAGGAATTTTATATTAAAGATATGTACATGCAACTTGCAAAAGTGGAACCATACATAATTCATTGCAGTGTAGTCAGAATACCTTTATTGATATTCATTTCAGTTGATAGATCTGATTGTTGAAAATTAACTGCACTTTTGATCATGCATTTTGCATGTGTATAGAAAAAGAGAAAGCAAATGGTCCCAATATATTGACCAAGTCTACCAGTAAATATAGGTCATAAATTTTCATATCTTCATGTGGTTTTGATTTGTTTAGAAAATAACATTCCAAGAAGTGATTGTGCATTTAAAAAAAAAGCAAAAAAATCTTCAAATTAATTTTATATCCAGAAAAGTGGTTTGATATTGTTTGATATTAAGAAGTGCATATCATTAGTAATGTAATATCTTGAAGTGCAGTCACACATGATCAGTAAGACATGTAATCATCAATCTGCGGCTCAGTTTGATTGGTATAGTATGCCATCGTATGTTATGGCATGTATTGTACTTACGTATGTCACCTCATGTCAGTAACGCTAAAGAACAAAGGCACATGAAGTGTTACTATCTTTAAACAGCATTTGTTTTCAACTCTGTAACAAAACATTTAAAAAGAAGAGATAAACTTGAAGTTTGGTTTGTAAGATTTGAGTAAACCTGATTTATCTTGAAAGATGTTAATTTTATGACCCATGTTTTACTTTTCTTATTTTAATGAAGACTATTATTTACCAAGTCATTGGATGCTTTTATTTTATCGTCTTGTATGTATGTTTTCACTTGCACAAAATTTATCTGGAGATTAAGTGACAAATGGAATTTTGTCTAAGGCATATGTTACAAATTAGTTTCATATACCGGCAGTGCAAAAAATCTCTGAACAGGCTAAGTGGTGTTTTACCTGTCTGCTTCCTCGGCGGTCTTTGCCATCTGCCGCTAATCATAGAAAGGTGCAGATGAAACCAAAGAACATTTTTAAAATTACTTTTAGGTTTCATTTAACAACTTTATGAAAGGAGATGCTAGAATTGGTCACTGTCATTTTCCATACATTTTTGACACCACTTCGGGAAACTGTTCCATCACTCGCCATAGTTCACATTGAGAAATGCTGACAATCTCCTGGCATGTTTTAAGTTACCCCAGAAATAGAAATCTTAGGGTGTTAGGTCGGGGAACTAAGGGGACCACAAATCTGTACTAATAATTCTGTCCTGAAACACACTTTCAGTTCTCATTGAAAAATTGGCCATATGAGCTGTTGCAGATTCTACCTGAAAAAAGACAATATCATGGTTCTTATCTGTTAATTCTCTTAAAAAAAAAATGGGCACCAACTGTTGAGTTGAATAAAATTGGCTCAGTAACTCACAACCTAATATTGTTCATGAAGTAACCCTTCATGACAAAAGATTTGGTGTATGGTGTGACATTAGCAGAGAAAGGTATCCCAGAGCTCCAATAAATGATTTCTGTCTCTGGGGTAACTTAAAACAAAGTCTACAAGACATCCACACACCCTGGAAGAATTAAAACAAAATATTCACCAGAAAATTGCCAGCATTTCTCAACATGAAGCACGATGAGTGATGGATAGTTTCCTAAAGAGGTGCCAAAAATGTATAATGCATGGATGATGCTGACCTGCTTCAGCATCTTCTTTCATAAAGTTGCCAGGAAAGCCTTTAGTAGTAGTTTTAAAAATGTTGTATGGTTTCATCTACAGCTTTCTATGATAGCAGCAGATGGCAACAAGCACCAAAGATGCCAACAGGCAAAACACCGTGCAGCCCATTTGGGGGTTTTCTTTGCTCTCTCTGTATGATATTTAAAAGACATGCAGCTTAGATAGTTTTACTGCAACATTTTTTTGTACATATCATGGAAGTCTAATGGATTTATGTGAAAAGAGAGTGCTCTTAATAAGCCATGCTGTGTTACAGAGTATGAGTTTGAGTAAACGTTTATTGTCTGTAGACAGATGAGGATCCACCACATGCCTATATCCAGACTTTTGTGCTGAAGCCAATAGGGACCAGTTTTGATGTGCAGCACGATCTCTTCCGACTCGCATTACACGACAGTGTCTAGACCACTTGATATTCATCAAAATGCATTAGCTCACTGCAGGCAAGAGTTCAGTGTGTATTGCTTTGTCTCCCTTCCCTTGCTTTCTGTATAAAGTTGCACAGTTTGTGATGCATGTTGGCTGACAACAAACAGGAAAGAGGGAAAAACTTAAAATCACAAGCATTCCACTTGCTGAACACGGCTTGTTACTGAATAGTAAACAAATTGCAGGAAATAGAAATCTAGTGCTAATGTTGATTAGAAACTAGTTTTAACCTCTGTTAACAATGCTCTTCTTTTCTTCAGTATGGCAAGCAAGCTGCGTAAAGACAATCCCCTTCTCAGTTTTAACACTAGTCACTGTTGTAAATTAAACTAATTGTAAATTTGAAGTAAAGCACTGTAACATAAGTTACCTACTTTTAGTAAGAGTGCTTATTTATTTAACAACAGAACCTTATGTCTCATAATAATGTTCTATTTGGAGTCTTGGGCTCTACATGCTCTGGAGCATCAAAACTTGTGCTAAAATTCATACATCTTTACCATCATTTTGACTTAGTCTTACACCAATAACATGGAATAGATGCATTATTCACACATAGTTTTTCTATTGTATTTTTTTAAAATGGCAAATAGTCAATAAATTTTAGAATATAGCCATTAAAGTAATATAAGATAGCACAAATTTCTAGTCAGCAAAATGTTATGTCTTCAATCTTAGAAAGGGTTGCTGTCATTTTAGCATATTGTAATATTCAAATACAACTTAAACAGGGCTGGCCCCATAGCTCAGTCAGTAGAGCACCTGCCTGCTGTGTAAAGGGTCCCAGGTTCGATTCCCAGCTGGAAGGATGGGAATTTTTCTTTAGTTAGGATTATTCACCCTCATCTCAAGAGTCTGGAAGTATGAATGGGAGTGTGAATTTAATTTAAAAATTGATTCAAAGTAACCCAAAGTTTAAAATCACTGTTAAGTGAGCAAACACCATTGCTGTTGAGCAATTGTTCCAAGAGCCGTAAATATGAATTTAAGTGTTAAAGGCAATATATAAATGGAACATTAAACATACCTAAACGGTGTGCTATTTATGCACAATTTTATGTAGTGACACATTGAGGACTCCACTCACAAGGTACAAGGATGATAACTAAAGGAAGAAAAAAATTATAAGATCAATACTGCAGTATCCATTTTTAAATTAATTTTCTTTTTCCTGTACTTGCAACAAGGTGGGTTGACAGACTTTGCCAAGTTACTTTCATTTTCTCTTGAACTGTAAAGTTTTGCACATTTGATTTGAAGACTATAGAAACTAAAACCCATAGCATCTGTTGTATGGCAGTGTTATCACCGTTGTTCTTGATGGTGTGTGCTATTGATCTGTACCATCTAACATTCCCTTGCAAGCTATTCCTACCTTAGTTTGGTATTTTTGCATTCATGAAATAAATTCTTTGTCTCCCCTTATGGATGGTGACATTGTTCACCTTTGTGTGAGATCATGGGACTATTCCAATATGGTAGTTTTTTTGATAGAAATTGATATAAAATTGTCTTTAAAGTCCATCAACAACAATATTAAAGTACCTTTAATGAGAAAGTATCAGAAATGAGAACTGCAGCTTCACTTCTTAAGTGGCCACTCTGTAGCTTCTCACCAAAGCGGCCCGGGTTCGATCCCAGACAACTGCATGTGAGACTCGTGGCGGACGAAGCAGGACTGGTGTGGGTTTCCTCTGGGTTCTCCGGTTTCCCCCGCCATCTCATTCCACCAGTGCTCCATCCTCATTCCATGTATCATCAGTGTCACCGCTTGCAGTGTCGTAGTAGTAAAAGTGGGCGTTGAACACTACAAAAAAATTATTATTTATTTATGCCAACAAACTTACTGTTGGTGTTTTTAAACACACAAGCCGTGTGTGGGCAAAGTTTAAGAGGTATTGCTTGAGAATTTAATGCCATTCTGGCAGTTTGTCACAATAGCTCAGTGGTTAGAGCGTCCGCCCGGAAAGCGGAAGGTCTGTGGTTCAAATCCCAGTTGTGGCATTGAATTTTTAAGTTCCAGTTCTACCTCTTAAACTACAAAAAAAATTCGCTTCTTAAAAGATATGCATTAAGCATGACGTAAAATTAACACATTCATTCCCAGAGACATTTAAATATCAAACCACATTCTAATGTAAGAACAAATTAGAAACTAAAAACTGCACTTATTTTAGTATGATTTGCTGCTGACCCTGGGGTTTCAAGCTGTGTCCAGCTCATTCTCAAAGCCTTATAAACAAACTCGTTGCCAAGCTACGATTGTTGTTGTTATTATTATTATTATTATTATTATTATTATTATTATTAGTAGTAGTAGTAGTAGTAGTATTGTTATTGTTGTTGTTATTATTATTATTATTATTATTATTATTATTATTATTATTATTATTATTATTATTATTATTATTATTATTATTATTATTATTATTATTATTATTATTATTATTTCTGTTAGATATTTTTGTTGCAGAGTTTACCAGGTTTGTTTATTTGTATCTCATTAAAACAAAACACAGTTTTAAGTACAACACTGTATACATATAGCCTCAAAGCAAAGCGACAACTTTTGCCTTAATGTGCATTACTTTAATGACAGCTGTGCATGTTTAGGAGTTTAAAGAACAATCATTGCTTAATTTATTGCATTGTATATAATTTATAATGTGTATTTAACTAAATGCTTATACACATGGCTCTGATAGGTTTTCTTCTCTCCCTCCCCCCCCCTCTCACTCTCTCACACACACACATATGCACGTACACAGAACTTTGTAATGAGATTTCTGTTAGACATTTATTTTGCAACATATTTTATTGTTTTTTGCTTAGGTGTAAAGAACATAGAATGTGACAAAATGGAATTTGGTAACAATGCAGTAAAAGAGTAGAAACAAAGTAAAAAATGTAGCAACAGAGAATATGTTGTCATTCATATGCCCAACACACTGAAGCAATAAGTCTGTCAACAAGGCTGTGATGGGAACTCTTGTCCATTTCCATGAGAGGGCATATGGATCAGAAGCTCAACCATAGTTGAGTATATTCGTTGGTACTTTTCGAACAAGTTGGTCTCAAAGAAACAAGCAAGTCTCATTATGTACCATTTAAGACTAACAATTAAAAAGCATGTTCTTGACAGCTCTATTTAACACATCAGATTTATGCCCCACCTAACTTCTTTTTGTTGCCCAATTAGTATTTTAGGTGGAATCATCATACAATTTTAAAGAATCATTAAACTCACATTGCGACGGCCAATATTTATATTTTGAACCAAATATAATCAAAATACAGTAATTTGATTCTAAAGTAAGAACAAATTAGAAACTAAAAACTTCACTTATCTTATTATTTTGGTGCTGACCCTGGGGTTTCAAGCTATATCCAGCTCATTTATGGATATGGCTTTGAGAATGAGCTGGATATAGCTTGAAACCCCAGGGTCAGCACCAAAATAATAAGATAAGTGAAGTTTTTAGTTTCTAATTTGTTCTTACTTTAGAATCTTGTTGCTTCGCTGTTAATAGCTTCAATTTTTCCATAATTAACAGTAGTTTGATGTTGAAAACTGCTTTATATTTTTCAAAATATTCTCCTTCATGATCAAAAGATATTTGCATGCACTTGAACCATTTGTCATAGCAATTTTTCCAATCTGCTTGAGACACCTTCAAAACATGGTTTTTGAATACATCACTGGCTTCTTCTGCCGACAAAAATCGCCCATGCATTTTATTCTTGATGCTCTGGAACAAAAACAAATCGTTGGGTGATAAATCAAGACTGTACAGCAGATGAGCCATCAGTTAAATCTTTCTAGTGTTCAAACAGGTGGTTGTTAGACAAGGTGTGTGAGTGCTCACATTGTCTTGATGAACAACAATCTTGTTTTCCTTATTTAAGCAGACTTCCGGCAAGCAAATGGTTGTATATTGTTCAGAATTGACTTTTCTCTAAAGGCACTGTTGCCATATTACTTACTTTTCTGGAAAAAAAAAAAAACAGGTAACCATTTGTTTCGAAGTGCTTTGAGCGCGAACAACTTTTGTTGGATTTGGTTCATCTTCAAGCACACATACACTCAGCTGCTGTTTACGTTCCAGCTCAAGTACATAAATCTATGATTTGCCACCTTTTTACAATCTTATATGCATTGTTTAAAGCACTGTTGCTGCATTTCCTGAGTATTTGTGTGCACCAACACAAACAACTTTTTGAGATTGCATCAAATTATATAGGATCCTATGGGCAGGGTTGCAAAATTGACAGATTTTCCATCAGAGTTGACAGATTTTCAAATAGTATGACAGCCAAAATTTAGTTTTGACAGATGAAGGGTTTTTGGGGGGATATTTTTAGAAATTATTAATTAATGTTATATTGGTTTGCTTTAGAAAAAAATGAAACGGATATAAATCTTTGTGTACCTGCAAGACAGTGTCATGATATTTATGTTAAGATATGAAGTAGTTATATTTTTTTCTATTTTTATGGAGTTTGGCTGATTTTTAAATGTTTGTCCCATGTGTAAACAAAGTGAAAGAATGGGTGTCATGTTTAATTTTAATTTAATTTTTATTTATGAAAGAAAATATTCAAATTTCTAATTTTGATGGATTTTGGCAGATTTTTGGGAGTTGGTCTGACTGGGAAAAAATCATGTGTTGGCAACACTGTCTACAAGAGCAAACCTTTTTCACACATAAATGTTGTGCAATATTTTACATATGCTCGTGGAAGTAATCCATAGGGTTGCCTATATCTCACAGTGTGTTGCATGATCTTGCATTATCAGTTTTTGCACAGCATCAGTGTTTTCAGGCACAAGAACCGATGTTGGACTACCTTGACAAATAGTGAGCGAATGACAGCCACAATTAAACTCATTACACCAGTGTTTCACAGTGGCAAAGGATGGAGGTTTATTGTCGAATGTCAAAGGACGTTGGACAATGCACTCTTGTCTTGATAATCCACATCAAACTTGTAATAAATCAGCGCATGAACATTTTCACAAGTTAATTACATTTTTTCGTTGAGACAATTTCCAAGTCACTGAAAACAGCATAAATAATGCTCTTATGACAAAATATCTGAAGTAGGTTATGATAAAAAATGTTGAACATTCCAGTAGAAATACCAGGTGACACCTATAACAGTCAGTGTTGCCAAGGCTCAAAAAGAAATAGTGGCTCTCATAATATTTTCCTGTGTGGAGAAGACTACTTTCTCTTTTAGTTGTTGATAGGACTTTCCACTAAACCTTTGATGCCTTTCTCTATAGATCGGTGGGTGTGAGCATGCACACATACTACTCATTTAAGCATCATTAAACCCAATTTCATACAGTCACTACTCGGTAGAACCCACTTGGCTAAAGGATGTTGAAAATGAACACCTCATGTTAACCAAAACAGGCTGTAAAAAAATAATTTCATTTCTGAAGAAAGAAGAGCACTCATTACATTTTTTTTCTTTCGTTAAAAGCATGTGAGAAAACTGGGAGCAAAGTTATTTTTTTATATGCTACTTTTCATTTCATTTCTCGTGGTGCTTGAGGGGACTTATTAAAAAGAGAAAATTTTAAACAAATTGTATAAACAGAAATTACTGATAAATCAAGGTAATTTTATGTGTTGGTTGCATATTTTTCTAAAGTAGTTAGAGCAGTAGTCACATGAATGTCTTTCTTTACTGAACATGGAAAGTCTTGAGCTCTTTTTACAATTTCAAACTTTTTAGTGATGCAGTATATTAATGGTGGAAAAGAAATCCAACTGCTGTTTGAAAGTCAGGGTTTTGACTGGTAATTAGTACATTATGCATTTCTTTTGAAAGGCTTAAATAATGTAGTTTCTAGAGAGTGTTTGTAATTATTACTCCTCATATAGCCAAGTCACGCAGGATGTGGAACTGCATGCGTATCTCAATTCTAGTTCTAGATGACCAATTAGTGATCTTGTTTGAGAAATTATTACTAAATTAATTGCTATATGTATAATAAATTCTAAAGTACAATTAATAACAAGATCTGAATGTTACGCTACGGTTTGTCAAACGTCCATAATGTTTAATGCTTAACAATCAACAGTGAATAAAATTACCCTTCAAGATGAATAAACAAGTTACACACACATGTAAAACAGACTCTTTGGATAAACCTGCTTGTTAAATATAAATTAAAAGTCTGTACCTCTTGTTGGATGTACTAAATAAATAAGAACTTTCACCAGTATTCCTTATATAAATTACCCTATTTATTAAAAAATAAGAAACCCCCCTCCCCTCCAAGTTTTGCAGAGGAATTTTAGAAAAAAATGTATGTAAGCGACTCCTTAATCTGAGGCAGACTATTATTCCCAAAAAAAGTTTTTCAGAATTTCTTTATTGCTGTACTTATAGATGGTTGGCCAAGGACAATTTTTACCTTTCACTTGATGGCGAAGAAGGGAGTGAGGAATCAAACATCAAGCTTCATTGATTAGTAGTTTTCAACCCTTCTACTGCTTTCTTCTTGCTAGTAAACGATCTTTGGTTACAAAAGCAGCAACTTTATTGAAAGTGAGTTTCCCTTATACCCTGTCCAAGTTAGTGGTAACATGAATTTGTGCAAAATTTCACTATAGGTTTTAAGCTAGATGTTTTAGAATTCGCTGAACAAAAATGGAGTATAAGCAGTGGGTTGAGGGTATTTGGTACAACCAAACGTGATTCATTACTGGAGAAATCAAAAAGATAACTTAAATCCTTGAAACAAGTAACTCAATCTTTTCTTGGCCCTAAGAAAGGACGCCATGCTGCAGTGGATATTGCAGTGATGGAGTGGGCGGAAGAGAAGAGAGTGCCATGTAGTGACCTGTGAAATGATGCGAATGAAAGGCTGCAAAGTACCAAAGTAGCAAGTCCACCTTAGTGGTATAGGGAATAGTGTCTTTGCATGTGTTAACATTCAAGAGGTTTCCGAGTTTGAAACTTGGTTAGTCTGGGTTACCCAGATAAAGCTTTTTTGGAGTTTTACCTGAGAAGGTGAATGTCTGGCTTTAAAGATCCCAGGTTTGTTTGAGCATCATTTCATTAATTCATTGTCCAATATGGTCTACTATGTTAAAGACATCACACTTAATTATTTCCACTTCCCACTGCTGCAAAACCACATTCATTGCAAGTTTCAAAACAGTGGTTTTATGTTTATTGTGCTTCATATTCAAAATTTGCCTAAAACCACAAGAAGCTATAAGATAATTAAATTGACCAAAATAACCAATGAATTAAACTGTTGATGCCAGGTATCACTAAGACTGTTTTGTCTTTCAAATTTAGGAACAGGGCAATCATGAACATGCTGCACGTTAAGGCAATATGTTTGTTCAACTGTAATGAATATTGCATAATAAATTAAGATTGTTAAATATGTTAATGTTAAGTGTTGTATGTATGAACTTACCATATATCAACCTCCCTCATGGTACTTACGTAAAAATATCAGAAAATATTTTGCACCTGTATAATGAAAGTAATTCTTATCCCCTCAAAAAATTAGCTTATCCTCTAGTATTAATTGCACTTAATGCATATAGCTTGCATGGCTTTCCTTAAGCAATGGCTTATTGGTCAATGGAGTACACCATTGCTGCATTGGTCATCACTTAACTGAGTAATTTGGTATATCTTCCTGTAATGTATCATGTTTCAAATACTTGAGTTCATTATGTTAAACAGTATCTTCATGCTTGTTGTTGGCTATTCAGGTAATAACCTTGTTTAAAAACCTACTTTATAAAAAGGTAAGCTGATGTTTGTTCATAGGTGCAAATTAAAATTTAATATTCTTAAGTATTTATGCACTTTTTTCAAGTCAATGTTAAAGCTCATTTCATCTTCAATTATGCAAAGACCTCTACTAAAGCAACTAGATTTGTTTGTGTTTTGTAATGCAGTGCATACCATCCGCATAGATACATATTAGTATTTTATATTGAGCCAATTTTTCCACATTGTCCATCATATGTATTTTTAGATCTTCAGCATGTTTTCATTGTGCATGGCAGTTGTACACCATTTTAAATCATTCCTCTTTCAGGATTGACAGATCTGGGTAAATAGTACAGTTGTACTACAAGTTGACAAGGAAATCGGAGACAACCAAGAAGGTCACCCACCCCCTTAAAAACATTGACAAGTTCAAGTAACTTACAGTTGGCAGTTTAGGAACTCATCCTAACAAACTTCTTTGCTAAAGTACTGGTCCTTTTTATTTTTATCATTATTATCATCATCATTTTGAAACACAACTATGTTTATGATTTTTAAAATTAGGTTAAATGTACTATGCAACACTCTACTATCCAAAAGAGAATATGTTACTATTTAAAATGTTACCTTTTTTGCATAATGCAATATTTTTTCCTCTGATGATCACTAGTGACTAGTAAATTAAGTGTTTCCAATGTTACACATTATGATAGTAACTATGGAATCAATAGGCCATTTATCATTTAGTAACATACACCATTTTTGTTGGGTATTTCCTTTTTCACCTCTTAAGTAACTACAATAATAATAATAATAATAATAATAATAATAATAATAATAATAATAATAATAATAATAATAATAATAATAATAATAATAATAATAATAGTAATAATAATAATAATAATAATAATAATAATAATAATAATAATAATAATAATAATAATAATAATAATAAATAAATAAATAAAAGTTAATAAATGCTGTCCATTCAAATAGATGGAAGCAATCAGATGCGCAGTACAAGGAATGGGTTGAGAGAAGGCAGAGCGCTCAAGCAGTAGCAAAACAGTATGTAAATGCACAAAATAGCACAAAAACAGGGATGACAAACATGCATTAATAGATATTGATTTTGTATGCACTAACATTATTTAAAATCAAATTGTATGTCGGCTGTTCTGGAGAGTATTAATACTGCCATCGAAGCCACTTCAGGCTTTTAATTTATACTGGATGTTTCTAAGTGTCAGTCTTTTTCTTGTGCATTAAAGTCATTCCCTGTACGGCAAGTAATGCACTTATTAAAATCATCTAATCAGGCTTCCTCAATCTTCTGGGTCTTTCCTTATGAGGCATTGAGAAAGAGACACATTCACTAATTGAATGTGCTCTAATTCACCTTTAATCATAGGGACTGAGCTAAATGACACATTGGTGGCTTTCGCTATACGTTTCTGTATGGACTTGAATTTAATAGGGGTCCCATTTGCATCTTCTCTCATAAATTGATACACATTACCAATCACTTCTCATGTCTGACTATGCAAAACTTTTTCCTGTAATTTGCTCGGAATTGGTGACATTGTTAAGTATATTTTAATCTGCGCTATGACTCTCACTGAGTGACGCTCATGTTTGCATGGTGCTGGACAGACTGATGCCTAGTGGATAATTCAAGACTTACTATCTCTTGCAATGTTGATCGTAATGCTGATGATACTTTCTTGCCTATGAAAAGCCAATGCTTTAATTGTGTGTTGGAAGTCCACTCCTTGTAATGGCAGTGTGCTCTTTGTATAAAACTCATTTCATACCCCATCCCTCTTAAAAGTCCTCTAGCAATTCTTAGCTAAATGTAGTTGGCAGAGTGGGTTCTTAACATTCTTAAATTTTCTTAACATTTTCCACTAAGAAAGTCTCCCATAAAAGAAATAAAAAACATTCAATGTGGTATGTGTTTTCATATTCAAGGATTTGTTCAAGCTTTTACCAATGTATTTCTAATCCTAAGTTGGCTTATTGGTATCATCTCTAGCTTAAAAGGTTACATGCTATCTTTAGTGAAATATTTGATATTAGTGATACTTCAGAGCCTCTGATAACTTCCTTTCATGTGGATGGTGAATATCATTGCTATTGCATATATTCCCAGCTATTTATATGAATTGTTTATTCTGAGCCTTTGATTTTATATTCAGTAATCTGTCTCTCCCAGTGTTCCATCTTTTGTAGATAACAATTCTGTTTTGCTTGCATTCAGGGTGGTTATCATGTTTCTCTGCCAGGCTGTAATTGGCAATTTAAAGTTCTTCTCTAGTAATCTTCCTAGTTTCATCTTATTGGTTACATCATGAGTAATGTTGAAAAGTATTGCACTTAAAGCATACTTCTGTAAAATTTCTTGCGTTTGGTATATCCATTTCAATTTAAACTAACACATATTTATACGTTGTTTTCCACTGGTTTCCTAGGTTTTCCAGCTTCTTGAATAGTATCAGCCTGTTTCTCATCTCTAAGAACTTTGAGTAATCAATAAAAATTACATGTCTCTATTCATTAAGAATTGGCCTTTTCTGAATTTGTTTTAGAGGATTCCCAACTGCAGTCTGAGTTTATCCTTCAGTTATAAAGCTGATTTGTTCAACTAGAAGCAGCATTTTCACCAATTTATTGGTCCTTTCTGACATTGCCCTTGTTATTGGCTTACAACCACTGCTCCCGTGTTAAGACTTATGTTCTGATTTGCCCTTTCTCTTTGTGAAGCATGTTGATCAGTCTCCTACAGAACAGTCCAATCTCATTCAATACTAGGTATTTATTACCACTTCTGTCTATATAATTCTATACCTGGCAGTAACATCTTCATCTGTCCATTGTAAATTTATCAGGGTTCCCAACAATCTATAAAGTTATGGAATTGTAAAATGGTCAGGGAAAGTCAGGGGAATTAATTCAAAGTAGTTACATGCTTGGTAATTCATACTAATGAGAAACTACATGTTAAAGAGGATTACGTTTTTTTGCTCCTTAAAATTTCCTCCCAGTTCTTGAAGTAACGAGTTACAAATTAAATGCAGAGGAATACAAGGTGCCCCAAAAATACACAGACAATGGTTTGTATGTTGTGAGGGATGGCAAACTGATCAGCTTTCAACAACGAACCCCTGTGCAGAAATGCACGTATTGGGTTCTGTAGGGTGTTGAATTTTGAGAACAAACAATTTGGACAATTTGTTAAGATTCAGATATCTTAATATGAAAGGTATGCAACTCTTTAACCATTTGTGTACTGTGAATGAACAACCTGAGCCTAATAATGTTCCTACAATGCGCTACATTCCTCCATAGAGGCCATGGCGTGCATCGTAGTGTGTCACATGTAGTTTTCAGTATAGTAATGTTTTAACAACAGTGCAACATGTACCAGTACACAGCTATGAAAATGGCCAACATGAGCCCCAATATTTTGATGTAAATGTGTGGAATCCCCTCAGCATTACATATCCAAATCGATGGATTGATAGAGGTAGGCCAGTTTCATGGCCAGCATGGTTACCAGTTCTGGCACCTCCCAACTGTTTTCTGTGGGATTGTACGAAGAGTATGGTGTATGGTACTCTTATAATGTCAGCAGAGGACCTTATTGCCTGAGTCCATGGAGTGATTGAAAAGTTTCACAATCGCACGTATTGGGTCATGTACATAAGGTTCAGCACTGCCAATGTAGGCTCTGCAATGACTTAGGAGGTACACAGTTTGAAGCCTATTTGTAATGTAGACAGATCAATGTGCTACTCATGTTGAGTTTATTGACAAAATGCGAGCACATGCCAATCTCACACTTCAGTGTGCTACAGCATCGAAACTGTGCATTTACGGACAGGGTTTCCTTCTTGAAAGCCGATCAATTTGCCATCCCACACTACCTACTAAACATTGTCAGTGTTTTTGGGACACTGTATAATATACATATAGCTCCAAGGAGGAACATAAATAGCACTACCCAACCTTTGTTAGCCCCCTCTGCCTAATGCCTTGCTTAGGCAAGTGAGATGGCAAGCATGTGAATGAATGGCAGTACTTCTTGCGTTCTTTTTTTCTGCTACCAGTGCTAGTGTGTTTTACAATTATGAAATGGGGCAAAAGAGAAAATCAAATATCTGTTATTGCTCTCACAAGAGGAACGGCTCCAGAACAAATTTCTCTATATCTCAAAAAAGCTTGAAATGAGTAGAATGTTTGTTTGTTTAGTCAGTGCTGTGAAACCCAATCCATTGCTGACAGGCCAAGAAGTGGCCATCCCAGGACAGTTACATCAGAGCTCATTAGAGCAGTGGTGTCGAAATCCTGTACGAAAGCAAAATATCCTTGCCTGCAAATTGAAAGTTCCCAGAAACTGCTTAAAATAAGATCTTAGGGTTGACGGTAATGAAGGCATATCATTAGATGGATTGGCCACTTTTTCACTTCTGAATTGAAGAAAAAGTGGACACAGAAATCAAAAGCACTCATAAAGGTTACACTAATGATCAACACAAAATTCTTTTCACTGGTGAGAAGATACTCAACATGGAACAGTGCTTCAACTGACAAAATTATTAGGCTTATGCCAAGAATGCAACTATGCCTTGAATCACTCCTGAAATCCAGAGTATTCATCATTTGTGGTATGGTGAGGCTTAATTTATTATGGTGCAATATCCATACATTCTTGTGAAATGGATGTTGAAACATTTGGAGAAGTGTACAAAGAACAAATATTTGCCCCAATAGTTAAATAGCTTAACACAGAATTGCTTCATGAACCGCATTGGACAGTTCAACAATACTTGGTCCCTGCACATCAAGCAAAAGTCACTAAGAGCTGGTTGCACAACATTGTTACTGCTTTCATTTCCCATGAGGAACGGCCTACTGCCAATGCAGACTTAAACCCCCAGATTACAAAGTATGGAATGAACTTCAGAGAAGGATGTGTAACAGAAGACATCATAATGTTGATAGTTTGAAGCATACTATAGTGAAAAAAGTGAAAGGAATTCCTTTGGAGAGTATTCATTCCAGCATTGAAGCATCGCAAGGAAGATTGAGGGCCTTTATCAGGGCTTGAGAAAGAATTTTGAAACCTAAATGTTGTAAGAAATTCTGGAAACCTTAATCCTGCCAGCTTTAGTAGGATACCTAATGTAAACAAAAAGCATGTGAAATTAATTAAGGAAATTGAAGCTATTAACAATGAAGCAACAAGATTCTAAAGTAAGAGCAAATTAGAAACTCACTTATCTTAGTAATGTTGCAAGTTATTTTTTCAAACACTGACTCGAGTTTCGAGTTGACTCCAACTCATTCTCAAAGCTATACAAACAAATTTGTTACCAAAGATACAAAAAATAAAAAATAACTTGCAACATTACTAAGATAAGTGAAGTTTTTAGTTTCTAATTTGTTCTTACTTTAGAAGCATGTGAAATATTGTTTGTATTACTGCCCGGGGATATGCACTATCTGAAGACACATGCTTCTCACATTAACCACTTGACTAGCATAAATGCACATCAGCAGTGTTTATTTCTGAATGATTATTCACATACTTGAACCCAATTTCCTTCAGTAGAATACTAAAAATTGTTCTTTGGAAGTCAGGTTAGGTTGTGTCACTTAATAACCTCTAGGACTGTTCCAATAGTGGGCAGTACTTTGTCCAAGTAAAACTTGTGCGCTTTATGATCCACAGCGCATTTTACAAATCATCACAAGCGCAGCTTTCTCGTGTTTCCTTTTCTTTGAAGGTGGTAATGTTTTCCAGTGCTGTGTTTTCCACAGTGAATGAAGTTCACACTTTTTACAGAAACACAAGTAACTCTGATGTTAAATTGATAGTGTCTTTAATTACTAAATCCTGATACTTCTCAAAAACAGTATGAACACATTAATACAGTAGCTTTTTCATTACGTCTCAAAATGTTCCCTTTGGAATTTTCACATATACTTACATTTTGATTACTGATAATTATTAACCTTAACCACAGCTAAGCACACTAACAAGAAATTTGAAAACTAGCGCCACTAAATGCAACAGGACTGGCCAACTATATTTTAGTAACACAAAATGGTACACAAGCATATCTCCTTCATTAGTTTGTATTAATTACATTTTTGTTAATTGCAGTGAGAATTAAAATGTTATTTTAACAAAATAAACTCTTGAATAATATAAAACATAATTAATTTTCATAGTCCAACATGGAAATATGTTGTAATCCATGGCCAATGCACAAAGCTTGCTACATGCTTCTGTTTACATGATTTAACTTCTAAGGCTGGCAGTAGAAAATATATTTCATCTTTCATTAAAGATTTGGGCTGACTAAATTTGTTTGAACTGTACTTTTCCATGTTAATGCTGTATCGTATTTAAGCTCCTATAAGATGTGTATGCTTTTACAAACAATATAGAGATAAGGTTGTTCACCTTTTAGTGATTTTATTTATTTATTCTTTTGTTTTTAATTAACGTCCTCGAATGTAATGTCATATCGGATAGTGAGTGAATGAAACGGGTGAAATGATGCTCAAATGAGCCCGAGGTCCATGGAGCTTTAAGTTACCCGACATTCGTCTTCTCAGGATAAGGGAAAACCTCAGGAAAAAACCTTACCCGGACAACTTACCCCAAGCGAGATTCGAACTCGTAACCTCTTGAACATCGAGGCAGATACGCTAACCATCACGCTACCGAGGCGGGCTCCTTTTAGTGACTGCAGTTATGGGTTGATACACGAATCCATCAGTAGACTGCTGCGATCCACCTCTTTGCAATTTTTAGATTTGGGTGGGGATTATGCCCCCCCCCCCCCCTGCCCTGCAAAAGCAACATTCACTATTCATTGCTTAACCCAGGGTTTGTAGAATAGCTTGGTGAGGCACAATGTGAAGCCTCCTGCAAGGTGTGCAGAACAGTTTTCCTTTTGAGCATTGGTCTAGTAATATATATTGTTTGAAATACTGTGGAGGAGACTATTAAAGAGAGAACAAATACAAAATTGTGGTTTGGGAAGTACAATATTTTGTTAAGAAAAAGTCAGGAAAGATTCACATTTCTGCTGGGAACTCTATATATGCAACCTTTTGATCTCCTTATTCTTATTTCCATTGCATGAAGATTTAGCTTCTCCAGTCATACTTAAAGATGTTGCATAGGTATCCTTTCTGTATGTTTCCAAGTTTCTATTGGAATATATCAGAATATGGAGATCTGCACAGTATTCTCTATGGATCGTCTTTAACTTTACATGACAAGATGCTTTTCCATTGCTAAATTGATTTTAAGTTCTCATAGTATGTTGATAAGTGGAGCAGTTAATAATGGTTTCTGTGTGAATACTCTGCTGCTAAGGAGCTATTATAGTAGTTTGTCCAAATGTGCACCTGTACATGTGAAACAATGAGCAAGCTATTGTATGCGGTGTGGCAATTAAATAACAAGACTGTGCATATGCATCACGCATCCACATGATGGGAGTTTGGTACTGAAATGCACTGCACCTTGTGCAATGCACGTTGAACCTTTAAGACCAACCCCCACTCATTTGGTATTTCTTGCTGCTTTAGTTTACCTTTGAGACTTGGTTGTAGAGGACTTTGTTTTGTAGTAGTGTCATGTGCATGGTGATCTAAAAAATCAAGCAGTCCATTAACCTCAAATTCCTTGTGAAATTAAAAAAGTTGCCAATGGAGTATTTTCATCTGTTAAAGGAGGTGTTTGGTGAAAATGCTATGTCACATGTGCGAGTGTTTGAATGGCACAAACTGTCCTCAGAATGTTGGGAAGAGGTTGAAGATGAATGTACCGAGTCAAAACTGAAGGCAATGCTGATTGTTTCTTCAATATCAGAGGTGTTATTATGACTGAATGGGTGCCTCAGAGTCAAACCGTTAATCAGAAATACTATAAAGAAGTCATAACCAAGCTGAGGGAAAGAGTAAGGGAGAAAAGACTGGATTTTGGAAGAACGGTGCTTGGATTCTGTATCAGACAACGTGCCAGCCTGCAATGCCATATCTGTGAAACCGTTTTTAGCAGACAAGTGCATTCCTGTGCTCAAACATCCTCCATATTCACCAGATCTGGCTCACTGTGACGTTTATCTGTTCCCAAAAGTGAATTGTGTATTGAAGGGAACACCTTTTCTGAGTGTTGAAGAGGTAAAAGCAAAAATGGCAGAGTTGTTAAAGAGGTTGGCAATGAATGACCTACAGCATTGATTTGAACAATGGACATGTATGCAGCAGTGTACAGATAGGGGAGGGAAGTATGTTGAAGGGGATAAAACTTAGTTGTAGCTTTTTTGCAATAAATCACATTTCTGACGCCAGTCTTATTATTTAATTGCCACACGTCTTATTATTTAATTGCCACACCTCGTACATATTTCAGAGCTTAATAAAAAGTTTACATATTTCAAATTAGATAAAAGTTACTTAAACTTACGTCAGCCCGCATATTCCTAGCATTTATTTAAAATTGCTCAGCAAGTCTTAAACGTTTAATAAACAAATAAAGTGTTATACCAAAACTACAATGTCGCTCTCTGTAATCACCACGGATCCCAGAGATTAAGACTTATGTGTGAGCAGCCGTAGGCACCAATAATAAGAAGCAGTCAATTAATCAAGTGACATAAAATGCTTCAAGTAAATATGTTCTCCAAAACTCACACAAATAACAAGGAATATCTCCGAAATGGTTCACTCTGCAAAAAATTTATTCAGACATAAATTATGTATTTTAGCAAGATTTAGTTTTTTGTATAGTAAAATTTAGTCTGTCTCTTACGGTTTGCCAGTTATGCAAAAGTCATCCAGAGTAAATACGACTACAGGGGCTATAATCTGAAAATTCATGATATACCTACATTTCATTTGTCATAAAAATATCTCAAACATGTGGCATTTTAGTTAAAATCGTTAGAGCCATTTTCAAGAAAATCAAAATTATCTCTTGGCCGTGAATAGAACAAAACTTCAAAGCTTTCATATAGGAACCAGCTTTAAAAGATTTGACTATCACTCAAAGCCTATCTACAGAATTCTTCTTGCTTGTATAAGAAAATTAGGAATAAGATAATTTCTGCAAATGTTTATTTTGACTAGCATGAAGAAGATAGAGAAATAAGAGTTTGTTAGAAAAGTACAAGAGTAGAGAAAGTCATGTGAGTGCAACACAATATTTTTTTTTTTACTAGGAACACAAAAATACTTGTTCTCAATTAGCTTTGAAATATATTTTTACCTTGTTATGCGACATGATTCCATCACTGACAGTGTGAGGGGTTGACCAGTTCTCTAAGGTAGATAACAGTGGGGGGGGGGGGGGGGGGGGGGCATGGCCTGGTTGCTAGCCATGTGTGGCAGAGCAGATGAGGTTAAAAGGAAATGACAATTGAGTCACTTTTCCCCATCTGTGTCCACATACATCAAACAGTTTATGGCAATAAGTGTCTGACTGTTCATAATCATTAATTGCATTACTTGACTGCATTCCATTCTATTATAACTAGGCTTCAAACCTTTATACAGCTATCGTGAAATGAGGTGATTGCAAGTTGCCTGCCACATGGGCAGAGCATGTCATTGCACTAGTACAGTGACAGTACAAAACACAACTGGGCGCACTGCGTATAGTGCATGGTGTCTCTCACTATTCCACATAGAATAAAATGCTTCCAGCACAAAAATCAAAATATTACATGCTGCTGAACTTGTACAGATTTTGGAAGTGAATATTTTACTGAACATTTTACGCGTTATTTACAACGTTCAAGCACTGACATTGATCATTTAACACACTGACCCCTCCCACTTCCTATAGTCCATACTCCACAACTTTTTGTTCTCTGTAAGGTTCACTCCTAACAGATAAATGTAGAAATAAATGGGAAACAGCAATCCTTATTCTGAATAGAGCAATCCTTTTCACAATGACTACATATATGCTCTCAAGGAACAGCCTGCAGTTCTATTTCACCGAAACAAAATAGCATCAAAATACATGGTAACAGGAAGGCAACCACACAGCTAAAGCCATCCATCTTCATGTGACAACAGATGTGAACCAACAAACCTAAAGTAACTGTCTCGATATGACTAAACAGTTAGTGACATTAAACAAACAATTGTAGCCCAAAATTGCATGGTCCGAAATACTGCAATTAACGTGGGGGAAAGTGTGGCCCCTGAAAATATATCATACTTTTTATTTTTGAGAGTTGAGTTTAAAATTTGCATTCACCTACCACCTAGGCGGCCCAGGTTCGATCTCAGGGACCCGCATGTGGTATTTGTGGTGGACAAAGCGGTGTCAGGGCGTGTTTCCTCTGGGTTCTCCAGTTTCCCCCGCCACTCATTCGATCAACTGCGCCATTATCACCTTTCCAATCATCGATTTCGCCTGCATTTCATATCATCCTCTTCCTCACAATCATACCTGGTGACCACCCACTTCCTGGTTTTCATTCAGTTTGGTGCATAGGTTCCTGTGCTCTTAGGCAGGAGTCTGACCCTAGGCACTGGCTTGTAAGTCCTAGGGGGTGTAAGTCCTACATACGGGGAGGGTAATCAAGTAAAGAAAAAAGAAAATAAAAGAGAGAAGAAAACGAGTTTAAAATTTTCTTCAAAAAGTAGTACTCAAATATACTTTTCGCTACCCCTAGCTTGTAACTTGGCTATTGCAGCCGCTGCATTCCTAGTGTTGACCTAGGCTAATGATTGCTAAGAATTTACTGATGAGACATGTACACGGAAGAAGATAGTCTGCATGTTAGTGAAGTGATAAATAACAAGATGATTCTGTGTATGAAGAAGCAAAATGAATCGAACAGTATTCTCCATATTACTACAATTATAGAGTACATGGAGGAAAAAGCATTGTGAATTATGCTGCCAAACAAAACATACCCATTTCTTTAAGACAATGTAAAGTTAGGTTAATGTAAAATGAGTACAGTATAATTATATGTACTTATAAATTAAGATCCGTTGCAGGACTGGAATACACCATAGCATAACTGGTGATTAATTGCATTTAAAAGTGGTGTACTTTACCGAATATTACATACTTTACAATGTACTGTAATATATTATTGCACAAAAGTTTCCACCCACCCCTATGGAATCAATTTTTGTCATTTCTAAGCTCACATTTCCATATGGAGTCATTACAACGCAGGGCTGAGTCCCTCAAGAACCATGTTATTTCAGGATTTTACTGTATAATAATAGTCATTTTAGTGGTAGTAGTAGTAGTAGTAATATAATAATCATAATAATAATAATAACATCAATAACAATAACAATAACGATAATAACGATAATAATAATAATGATAATAATAATGATAATAATAATGATAATAGTAATAATAATAATAATAATGATAATAGTAATAATAATAATAATAATAATAATATAAAACAATTTTATGTGTAAAATTATTAACCTTGATTTAGATTGTTGATCATGTAAATGTTATAAAGAAATTAAAAATGACTTCAACACAAAATTTCAATGATTTTAGAAATTATTACGTATTTTCACTTGATCCGAGGGTTAGCCATAAGTTTTATATAAAAACCCTTACCTTCATTGGATGTAATTCATCTGTTCAGCTCCTTGCAGTAAACATATAAGATGCTATTCACTGCGCTGTTAAATAAAATTGAAAATAATTTTGATCATGAAAGAAATACAAATTTGTAACATACAAAATACTTGTCCAAAATTTTTGAAATCTGTCCTCCCATCTTTTTCATTTACACAATGTAAATATCTACTGCTTTTCATGATTATATTACAAATAAAATTTCTAATAAAACAACTCTGATGATTATGTACATTTAATACAATACATTAAGTTCCATAAAGTACTGTATTTAAGAATCCAGAAATAAAACTTAATATTTTTATATCTCCTTTGATTTTATTTGTTTTTTCAGTATACATCTTTTCAGTTAAGGAAGAAATAATGTTCTATGTGGAAATACTTAAAAAACAAAATATCAAAACTTTGTAAGCTGAATTACTCATTTACTGTTGCGCTACAGCATTTATGAATATCCCACAACGAAAACATCACATTTATTAATGTACCATTCACTAGCATTGACAATCACACTAATAGGAGTTTCAGCAAAAATCCAATGTAAACTTGGGTAATATAGCCAACACAAAAAGTGGAATATTTATCACATCTACATAGTCACTTTATTCATCTGTAGCTAATTCAGGAACAAAAGATGCTATTAACTCCTCCTCTGTAATTTCATCTGTGGCTGTAGCAGTTTCGTTCATCACTCGTTCAGAATTAGTAATTTCACCTGTGTTGTTCAGTTTCATATCTGCACCGACATTAGATATTTCTGTATCTATTGCTTTAGGTCCATCTGTTAATGTTGCAGTGATATCCATCTTCATTTTTTTTCCCGATGGTTCTTCTAGTTCATCCTCTGGGCTGTAGACTATTTTCTGGGCTGCAGAATTTAACTCAGTTTCAGGCATTTCATTACCATCCATCTGCACATTTTCTGCTTCTATTGCTTTTATTTCACTAATCGCTGCCACCTTTGCATCACTCTCACCACTGTCCACAACAGTGTTGCCTCTATCAATACAAACCTCATCACTGACCACATGATCTTCAGGTTTGGGAATGTCACTGTCTTGCTGAGAGATAAATTCTTCTTTTACACAAGTATCTTCTTTCTTGTCACCACTACCTTCTTCTAGAACATCCTGCTTATCTACTTCATCAGAAACTTCTAGCTTTAGGCTAGTGTCATCTTCGTGTTGAACTACTTCACTCTCGACTGTTGCAACATCGTTCTGAATTAATTCATTATCTGCAGGCTCACAAACATTTTCATGTACAAGTACCTCAGGTTCATGCACAGCTTCTTCTTCTGTAACATATCTATCATTTTCTTCAGTCATTTTATCCGATGCATCAAATGCTTCATCTTGGTTTTCTTCTTGGTGTTCGACAGGAACATCATTTTGACTCTCAAATGCATTCTCTTCCTCCATTTGTTCATCATTACCATCATAATTGCCCTCATCTTGAACATCATCCCGATCATCAATTTCTTGATATTCCATTCCACTCTTAGGCTTTTCATTAATTGATACAGGTATATGATCTTCTAGATCTTGGAACTCTGAATTCTCTTCAACTACTCTATCTTCCTCAACCTCATTTTGGTTGTTTATCTGTATCTTCTCTGATATATGTTCCTCCATAGCAGGAGACTCTTCTATTTCTTCTGTGGCAGTATTCACTAAAAAAAGTTCTTCTCTTCGCAGCTGCGCACCTCTTCTCCTAGAAGTCATGTGTTTCACTTCCACTCTTCAAATCAATTGCTCCAATGCATGCTGGATGACCCTGACTGCCACATCTTACAGGGACATAACAGGGGCACACATTGATACCTGAAAAATCAAGAATTAATTATCAATGATAAAGTATTAACTGACTCAATGGGAGAAAAATTAGTTTTTTAAGAAATGGAACTGGTGTAACATTTAGAGTAACGAAAATGAAGGTTAGAATATAGTAGATGGTATAGAAATTCGACAGGATGAATCTACAAATCTTTTGGTATTGAACTGAATAAAAACTTAAAATTTCATTAATAGATTGAATGTGTGTACAACAAAATTAGAAGAGAGGTAGAACTGGAACTTAAAAATTCAATGCCACAACTGGGATTTGAACCACAGACCTTCCGCTTGCCGGGCGGACACTCTACCACTGAGCTATTGTGACAAACTGCCAGAATGACATTAAATTCTCAAGCCAGTTCGTATTTCTCCTGGTAAACCACAAAGGCAGTCTCACATCAGAAACAATTACCCCAATGGTGACTTACTATTGCAACTGGCTTGAGAATTTAATGTCATTCTGGCAGTTTGTCACAATAGCTCAGTGGTAGAGCGTCCGCCCGGCAAGCGGAAGGTCTGTGGTTCAAATCCCAGTTGTGGCATTGAATTTTTAAGTTCCAGTTCTACCTCTTAAACTTTGCCCACACACGGCTTGTGTGTTTAAAAACACCAACAGTAAGTTTGTTGGCATAAATAAATAATAATTACCATGTGAAGGTTATTTAATTCTGGGATATAAAGTACTTGCAATAGTAAGTCACCATTGGGGTAATTGTTTCTGATGTGAGACTGCCTTTGTGGTTTACCAGGAGAAATACGAACTGGCTTGAGAATTTAATGTCATTCTAGCAGTTTGTCACAATAGCTCAGTGGTAGAGCGTCCGCCCGGCAAGCGGAAGGTCTGTGGTTCAAATCCCAGTTGTGGCATTGAATTTTTAAGTTCCAGTTCTACCTCTTAAACTTTGCCCACACACGGCTTGTGTGTTTAAAAACACCAACAGTAAGTTTGTTGGCATAAATAAATAATAATTACCATGTGAAGGTTATTTAATTCTGGGATATAAAGTACTTGCAATAGTAAGTCACCATTGGGGTAATTGTTTCTGATGTGAGACTGCCTTTGTGGTTTACCAGGAGAAATACGAACTGGCTTGAGAATTTAATGTCATTCTGGCAGTTTGTCACAATAGCTCAGTGGTAGAGCGTCCGCCCGGCAAGCGGAAGGTCTGTGATTCAAATCCCAGTTGTGGCATTGAATTTTTAAGTTCCAGTTCTACCTCTTAAACTTTGCCCACACACGGCTTGTGTGTTTAAAAACACCAACAGTAAGTTTGTTGGCATAAATAAATAATAAAATTAGAAGAGGTTTATATCTGTTAAGAAATTTGTCTATGTACATGTATAATGATATATTAAAAATGGTATATTATGCCATAATACATAGCCAACTTATACTCTGTTCATCAAGAGATTAGAGGAGATATAAACAAAGCACCGGTTTGTATCACTCCGCGGCCACGTGCTTTCACAATGACGCAACACGGTTACCTACCGCTACGCGTAGGTATAATATGCATTTTACACTACTAAAGGATATAATTACATGATCCAAATAACATATAACACATGGAAATTAACTGCTACTTACGTCATCTCTGTCCACAATAACACTTTTTCATTTCCTGCTCACAATCTCGAAACTAATCTCCAGAAGCAGCTTGTGGAGGGAAGTTCGTTTTAAATCTGGAAGATCGGGATCAAAGTTAACTGCCAACAGCACTTTCTTTAAGGTGGGGATTCATTGTTCAAAGAACTGGTGAACTTTTCGACGGATTGAAGATCTCACACTCACAAATTCGTCGCAAACTACATCCACCATTTATCTAGCACGTGGTCGTTTTTACCGGTATGTTCACCAACTGACGATTGTTCTTTGGGTGTACTGTAAATACTTGCAACTGACACACCAGTAAACTCGGATGTTAATTTCATCACGTCTTCGATAGCAAGTTCAGGATATTTCTCGTAGAACTTGTTAAATGTTCGATATTGTTGTCTTTTCAGCACTTCGCAACGGTTTGCCGCACTTACGTTTTACAACACTCACTTGTTCCGCCATGTTACTTTCATACTGAATAATGCGCGTGCAGAATGAATTAGGGGCTGGTTACAAATTCACTTAACTGCGTATTCTTACAGTTTAACTATGCTTAGTACACTTAGTTCATGCTTTAGCAAACATTAAATGACATTTCAGACCTTAGTAACAGTATTTCTTCAAGGGACTATTTACACGGCGAAAGCGTCAAGAGGGCGCGCTGTGGTCACAACGCACGTGACTTTGTTTACGTCTCCTCTAATCTCTAGATGAACAGAGTATAGCTATGGGCATTAGTGGTATTACAACATGAATAGAGTATTAAAATTACTGAAGATGTGTGTAAGCACCATGTTCAAGCTAGGAAACAGAACATCACACAGTTTAATTTTTAGAAAGGAAAGGATTTTAACTGCTATCTCATTGTACATATATAGACATTACTTGTACATTAAAATGAACATAATGCAAATAGAAATTAGAGGTCAACTGAAAAACATCCTCTATTAAAAGAAATTATATACTATTAGAAATTGCCAAAATATTTAAAAGTATTGCATGGTTAGACTTTTAAAACTGAACTAAAAGGTTTTTAGTTATAGAACAGATGAGTTGTAAAATATTTGACAAAATTGTGGATAATTATTCCTTGTATTTTACAACAAATTTAGATTGTTACAATGCTTGAAACATATTGTATGACTATAGGTAAATAAACTGTTATACTTATTGTTATTATTATTCTTATTATTAATTAATTTATTATTATTTAGTCAATCAAGAATCTGTAAAACAAAATTCACATGCGATGCTGAAAGTAGAAAAATCTGATATGTTGCACTCATAAAACTTAATCTACTCACTCTTCTACAAACTATTCTTATGAAAGCTTATTCTCCTATCTACTTATTGTTAATAAAGACAAACCTTCATTACTCATTTACACATTTTGTTGTAGATGTATGTTAAATGGGAAGAAATGAAAACAAGTTTGAAGGATTGCACACCACTTGAGATTCTGCAAACAATGTGATGTAACACTCCTCCACAGGTGTTTTGATCCTTATGACAGTTGATAATAAGCACTTACCACAACAAATATTGCATTTAATAAGTGGTTTGGCTTTAAATGATGTGTAATTGCTTTAAGAGATAAAGCTTAATCATAAAATACATGAACTTTGGCAGAAACGTATTCATTCGTCATTACAGTATGTTTTGATACTGTTAACACCCAGCACTCTATTTATAAACTGGGTGATTTTGGGACACTGGATGAATACAAAGGCAAACAAAATATATTGTTGATATGCTGTATGATAAACGAATGCAATACATATTGTAACGTATGAGCCAGGTTTTTCTAAAAGTCGTTCCATGCAGGATCACTTGCACGGATAGGTCATGCACCTACCTCGGTCCTTCACCCGCAGTCATTGCTGACATATTGCTGACCAAGTATTGACTAAGCTGCCTGGTAAGCGAAGTTCATACAAGTACATTTTAAGATCCCGAACTCTCTTCGAGCCGAGAGATCAGTTGTTTTTGAGGTGCTAAGGGGCTCGACGTCGGTGGTCAGCAGGGTAGGCCAAGGGGTGCTATGGATTCCACAAGGCACCACCCACATAACCTGGGCTCATAACTTTACAGCTGCTTTTCAGGTAACCTCTATTATACAAATAACAGCTTGCTTGCTTTTCTATAACCTATCTTGTTTTGTTATTAAAATGTCTATTTTTTATAATTTGTGTTAGTGCAATGAGTTGCTCCCTCTACCCCCAACCACCTAGCTACGCTCCCATGTTCCGTCCTGTCACACACCCTTCCAGGGGCAGGGCGTGACATAGTGGTGGAGGCGCCATAATATATTGCAGCTGCATGATAATTTCTATTTTCAAAGCATAAGTGACGCCCCAGACACATTATTGAGTTTGAAATTACTTGTAGAACTAATGACTAAGATTTTTAATGTTTGCAACCACGTACACTAATTTTCTCTAATTCGTATATAAAAATAGAACTTAAAATGCCTCAGACTAAGAACCCACCCTCCGCCAACCCAGTACCCATTGGTCTACCCTTTGTACAACCATTTATTGACCCAGGCCAGTTTTATGGGAAAGCGGATGAAAATGTTTTAATGTACTTACAAAATTTTGACATTGTAGCTAAAGCTAATGCATGGGAGGAGGTCCACAAAAAACAATACCTCCCCTGTTATTTGAGGAATACCACTGCAACTTGGTATCAAACATTTTTGCACAGGAAACCTGAGCATTCCTGGCAACAGCTGAGGGATGGCCTACAAAATGCTTTTCGCCTAGCGGCGCAGGACGAAGTCCTGGAGTTTCGCCTTCGACAGCGAATGCAAGAATTTTCGGAACCCATTGACACTTATGTTTATGAGATCCTGTCCCTATGTGATCAGATTAATCCCCAGATGTCAGAAAAAGAACAAATTCGTCATATACTGCGGGGAATGAAGCCTTCACTAATAGAACATATTTTACCCACTAATCCTCAGACAGTGGAGGAGTTGTTACAATACGCTCATCGTATCGAGATGGCTAGATATCTGGCTGGACGTAGAGTAGACCTGGTACAAACTAACCCACCTTCCCCAGTAGCCTCCCTTCAGGTATCACCCATCGCTAATAAACTTGATAACTTATCACATGATTTAGATTTATTGTCTCAGCAAGTACGCCAGCTACAACATGGTCAGCACATATGTCACAATGAGTTTACAGCCACAAGAAAACGCGCTAGATTTAACAGGAAACCGCGGTATGACAATAAAAATAGAAATTATGTTAATAATAATTGGAAACGCCCAAGACATGAACGCACAGTAGATGGGCGCCCAATTTGTTTTAACTGCAACAAACCGGGGCATGTAGCATTAAACTGTAGACGTCCACGACCACCCAAACGTCAAAAGCGAGCCATGGATGTAGGGTTCGTGGCTCGAGATTCACAATTGACCAATGATAAGCATTGCAATACCATTCAACCTGCAAATGTTTTAATTACAAGTGGTACCATAGACCAGTGGTGTCAATCGTGGCCCCGAGTGGCAATGCCACGGAGAGAGCAAGTCGCCGTGCCCTGGGCATAGAGGGCAAGTCCGTTAGAAACCAGTTCAGTGCAGTTTCCCGTGTGATGCAGGCAGAGCAATGGCTGCGTCCGAGAGCACAGACATGAGTCATTTGGATTCCCATGTTTCGAATGGGAAAACAATTCCTTTGCAAAGTTGTGGTAGTAGTATTCAGTACCTAATATGCAACCAGTATCTTGCATTAAAATACAACATGCAAAGTCATTATGAAATAGATAAAGTAAATAATACAGCAGTTCCGCTGGAGCTGATAGAAGTACAGCGTGAGTCGCCTTCATGAGAAATTTGACAATTCATGCTCAGACGCACTGATCGAATTCTACCGGAAACTTCATAATATGTGTTTCCCAAATTTGATTCCCAACGCTGCAAAAAGTATGGCAATGTCTGGCAGTTCCTACCTTTGTGAACAGGGTTTCTCTATAACGCAGCGCCTGAAAACTCGCTACAGAAACAGACTCTCGGATAGCAATTTGGCATCCAGTCTTAGAATCTGTCTTTGTAAGCCAAATTTTGAAAAGGGTGTGAGTTGAAAAATATGCCAAGTAACTGATCCTACAAATGTGTAACATGTGGTATTTTACTTAGGTTTTCACTAAGATTGTCTTAAATTCGTTATGCAAGGTTTTCACTAAGATTGTCTTAAATTCGTTATGCAAACGCTTAACACTAAAATACGTATCTTTAAGGACAGTAGTTTTCAAACAACTTGCATGTAGTCCTTTCCTTTAATTTTGGAGGAAATCGCCAACCCCTGTTACTAATAATGTTTTGTGTTATTTCACATTGTTGAAGATAATACAAGTAAATATTCTGTTATTATGTTTAATCAAAATAGCAAAGAATATTCATTTAAGGTATAACAGGATTTGAAAGCTGCTATTTACTTTTTATATAAATATAGATTATATCTAATACAAGTTCGTATTAAAAGCACTATTATTAATACCGTGTAATTATTCTCCTATTTATTTATTCATTCATTCAAAGTAGATTGACATTTTTACATCTGGGATTGAAAAGTAATAACATCTATCTTTAAGAGGCATGTAAGTGCGTAAGTGGTGTCCTCTCCTGTTTGAGAATGCTAACCCAAGGGCTAGGGTAACTTTAATAGTACCTATAACTCAGCCTAATCATCAGAAGGTTGCAACTATTTTAATCAACTTTAATAACTATGTCAGTAGTTTTCTATTTACGCGTGAGATGTGCTGTTCCCCTTCGCAGATCCAACTTGTATCTGTGCTATTTATCCTTGTAGGCAAATCTGAAGGAAAAAAATTCGTAAGGTGTACGCACTCCAAGAAAGATTATATTCGTGGACGCGACCAACTTGCAAGTAAACAGGTGTCAGTTGATAAAGCGTCTAGTGTTGATATGTATTACGTCATGTTTTGCCCTCTGCATATAGCTGTTGCACAGTTTAGCCCCGAAGGGTCTGTGACCTTGACACCACTGCCATAGACGGCATGAATATTGATATTTTGATGGACACTGGAAGTGCTGTAAGCATAGTAAATGAAAAGTACGTACACGGGCCTTTAATACCTTTACCTCAAAGCACTCTTATACGCACAGCTGATAATAAAATCCTTGATGTCACTTTTTCCACTAAATGCAACTTCAAACTAGGGAATACCCAGTTCTCTGAACAACTGTTAGTAATACCAGACTTGCATTATGATGTGTTATTGGGTATGGATTTCCTTCGCCGATACAGAGCAGTGATTGATTTAATAGCCTCTAAAATAGTATTACAAACTTCACAAGCTGATCCAGTTCACATATTTTGTAATGAAAAGGTCGGCTGTCCGTTAGCTCAGATCACGTTAGAGCCAGACACAAATGATGATGGTGCACTTTCAGTAGGAAAAGCTACGTGCGCACATGATGTTAAACTTCCGCCCTTCAGCACGACACCCGTACAGATTAATGTTTCCTTGCCACATTCAGGTTCATTTTTACTTGAACCATCAGAAGCCACATCAAAAAAGAAACAAATCAATATACCATCAGTACTGTGTACTAACCAAACTGTTATCACTATCCCCATGTGTAATAAAACTGCTTCTCCCCAAGTATTGTTCGCTAAAACTACTTTAGCTCATGTTCACGAGGTAGCACTAGTTCAAGCCGCAAATTGGAGCAAACAAGACACGTACGATGTCAGTATTAAAGACGCTAACTTTCACCTTAACGCCGATTTGACTGAAACCCAGCGCGACCAATTGAAATCCCTTTTAGATAAATTCAGACATATATTTGCAATAAAATTGCAAGATTTAGGTACTACTGATCTAGGAGAGTTTGAAATTAAGCTTACTGACCCCACACCGATTAGGCAACGCCCTTATCGCGTTTCACAGAAACAGCGTGACATAATTAATGCTCAAATAAAAGAGATGAAAGATGCGCATATTATCCGAGATTCCTCTACACCTTTTGCATCTCCGGTGGTCCTGGTTAGGAAAAAAGATGGAGAATATCGTTTCTGTGTGGATTATCGAAAGTTAAATGCTGTTACTGAAGCCTCGTCATTTCCCCTTCCCCTGATTGATGATCTCCTTAGCTATCTGGGAGGTTCCAAGTGGTATTGTACCTTGGATTTGCTAAGCGCTTATTTTCAGGTACCTCTGGCAGAAAATAGCAAACAATATACAGGGTGTATCACTCAAGATGGAGTCTACCAATTCGAGAAATTAAGCTTTGGATTGAAAAATGCTCCCCGTCATTTCAGTTATATAGCTGATAAACTTTTAGGAGATTTGAAATATAAAAAGGCTATTGTTTATTTGGATGACATAGTCGTGTTCGCCAGAGATTTCAATCAGTTGTTATTACACCTAGAGGAAGTATTCCGTAAACTGGAAAAGCATAATTTTAAGCTCAAGCCTGAAAAGTGTTTCTTTGCTATGTCAAAAATCAAATTGTTAGGTTTTGAAGTATCGGAACATGGCATTGAACCAGACCAAAACAAACTGCGTGCGATCAAAGAATTGCCAGTTCCTAAAAATGTGCGTGAACTGCGACGTGTCTTAGGCCTGTGTGGGTTCTACCGTAGATTTATCTCTAATTTTGCATCTATTGCCGAACCACTATACACACTCACAAAGAAGAACCATGAATTCATCTGGAATGATGAACATCAAAAAGCATTTGAAACACTCAAAAATGCCTTAATTTCCCCACCAGTGTTAGCACACTATACCCCTGGAGCCCCTACTAGAATTCACGTTGACGGATCCGGTGCAGGATTAGGAAGTGTCTTATTACAAAAGGTAGGAGATCAATTTCACCCCGTGTCATTTTGTAGCCGCACACTATCAAAACATGAAAAAAATTATAGCGTGTCAGAATTAGAACTCTTGGCTATTGTTTTTGCACTAACTCATTTTAGGCCCTATATCTATGGGTACCCTGTAGAAATAGTTACTGATCATCATGCAGTATGCTACCTGCGGAACTTGAAAGATGCCACTGGTCGTTTGGCCAGATGGGCCCTAAAGCTCCAAGAATATGATTACAATATTATTTATAAATCCGGCAAAAAGCATCTAGATGCTGATGCATTGTCGAGGTTTCCTGTAGTTGACCCCACCCCAGAAGAAACCGATCAAACAGAGGATCTGATCACTTGTTTACTGTCGCCTGTAGAAGTGGCCAAACACCAAAAAACTGACCCTACGTTACTACCTCTTTTTGATGCATTGCAGCAACCAGAACTCGCCTCTCCTAAAGTACGTTGGCAAGCTTCTACCTATCTTCTTCAATCAGGCGTACTTTATCGTAAAAACACAGGTGCTACAGGACAGCTTCACTTACTAGTCATTCCCGATTCACTAAAATCTGAAATATTATCAGCTTGTCATACCGACCCTTTGTCAGGTCATATGGGATTTACTAGAACATTTCATAAAATCAATTCAAGATATTATTGGGTCGGTATGCGGAAAGACATTGAGCGGTATGTCAAAACATGTCCAAGCTGTCAATCCCGAAAGGGCCCTAAAAATGTCAAACCAGCAGGTTTGCTTCAACCCATCGAGGTCAAACAAATTGGAGAACGATGGGGTATAGATTTAGTTGGCCCTATTCATAAGTCTAAATCAGGAAAAACAATGATCGTAGTTGCAGTCGAATATGGCTCTAGATACTGTGAAGCTGCCGCAATCCCTAGAGGCTCAATTGAGCATGTAGCAAAATTCCTTTTGACCAACATAATTTGTCGCCATGGGGCGCCTGCCATGTTATTATCAGAGGTTCTGTATTTATCAGTGATGTCACACGAGAACTGTTGAAATTAATGGGTGTCAAATCTACTTTTACAACTGCATACAATCCAGCGTGTAATGGTTTGGTAGAGCGTGCGAATCAAACAATTATTAATATGCTGTCACATTACACCTCTACGAATCAAGATGATTGGGACACAGCCTTACCTCATGTTAGCTTTGCATACAATACCAGTCGACAGGAATCAACAAAACAAACCCCCTTCTTTTTAATGTATGGTCGACACCCAATATTGCCTCAGGAAGTGCAACTGAAGGGCACCTCAGATAACTTATTTATCCAACAGACATTGAAACATATCCAACAGGCTCGCCAGTTAGCCATAGATAATATCACAAAACAACAGGCTAAGAATAAACGTATTTTTGATCGTAAACGGCGCACATTATCATTTCAACCGGGACAGCTCGTGAAACTTTTCAATCCTGTACGTAAAAAGGGTAAAACTACCAAATTACTTCACAATTTTTACGGCCCCTTTAAAGTATTAGAGAAACTTTCCCCAGTAAATTATCGCATTAAACAGACAACAGGAAATAAACGTAAAGATATGATTGTCCATGTAAAAAGACTTTACCCCTATTACACCTGAGTAAACACAGTGATGAACAAAATGCGTGCATAAGACATCACAGCTTCATAAGTAAAGAATATGAGATAATATTATTTGTTGTATTAAACATGTAGTATACATCTTTAATCTGTGGAGAAAGCTCAAGGAAAGGCACACATTTGCTGACACAAGCTACGTTCACAAGGTCAGTCAGACATCCGAGACATAGTGCAAAGCTTTCTACTGACACAACAGTCTGTTGCTTCTATAGGTCGCGACAAACCTCTAGATCCTGTTTTAGCATTGTTTTATACGCCTGATAATTATCTCGTGAGTTTTTCATGGTTGTCTATACAGATGTTCCTATACATTCGTGCTTACGCTCTCATATGTTTTAGCATACGTATACACTCAAGATGTCCCTCAATTACGACCCCTTATTTTCCCTAAGCCACCATCCCCTCATGGTAACAGACACAATGTCACAAGTGAAATTGGAAGCAAGTAACGTGCCACTGTTGGATAGAGGGATACACTTAGCGCAAATCCTATCATTGAGCTCTAGACGTAGATAATTGTTTGTTTCTTAACCTCTAATTCTTAGGAATATTCTCTCAATTATTTTGTGTAGTTTGTTCACAGAATGGATAACTTGGCTTACAGTTGCCTATGACGACTACCTAGTGTGACAGTCAGGATTCGAACTCTGTACTCTGCTCTTGTTCGATCATCTCCACCTCAGGACCACTAAAATACATTGATTTGATGAAGTTTTTCCAGCATGATCGCCTATGACTATTCAGCACATACAATTTTTCTTTCAACATGTTTTCTCTACTGTAATTTTGAACATTTCTTTATGTTCCAGGTGGAAAGAATGCTTAGGTTATGGTCGGAAGTCACTCCCATACCTTAAAATATGAAGTATATGTCGGTAATTTTAGAATAATACTTTAGTAATAGACACGGAAGCGCTTCCCTAGAATTAGGTTATTAGATTTATTTACTAGATATAATATTTACACTAGTGGTAAGTATGGAACAGTCTGAAGGTTCGGTATGTTGTTTTGGTATACATAGCTCCACAGTATAGCTTGATGGCGCTGTGGATTCGCTATGACGTCGTTGATTTATGGGATACGATGTATAATTTTTGTGGGCAATGTTTAACTCTTAGGGTATGCCTGATGGCCCCTCAGAGGTAAGGTATCATTAATATGGGATCATACTGTGCACAAGTATGTGATTACATTTTGTAATACTTTGAGGTTAACATTGAAGTTATTTTTGTAATCATGCGATGAATCTTCTCGGCGCACCCTGGGTTTCTTGTGTCCAGGGAGAGTATTCGGTATTTGACAGTGCTCAACAGATAAGAATACAATAAGAGATACGTATGTAAATGGAAGAAGTAGGTGAAAGCTGAAGAAAATAGATAGGTGTTAAGATTAATAACAACCGAAAACAAAGAGAACTACGACCGTAACAAAGATAATGTTGGTACATTGAGGTGACTGATAATGTATTGTGTTAATTTTAGTAGACTATTACTGAACTTAAAACATTGATGTACTTTGTTGATGAATTTTTAAGCCCATGGGTACAGTTATGCCATTTGAGAGTGTTATATTTGTAAACCTGATCAATGAAATCTAGCCACATTTTTATACATATTGAAAGTTAACGATAATGTAACTGCTAAATAATTATACAAATTGCTTAGATGTCACACTGGTGTTAAATCGACAAACATAAAGCACTGTTGTTGTTTTACCTAACTTTTGTTAATTTTTCACAGAGTATTGTATTGTAGTTGTGTTTCATTTGCGCATTATTAATGTATTGGTTTAATGGGTATTCCCTTATAATTTTCTGTGTGTAATGAATGTCGCATTTCATGATTTATATTTTTGTTTTTGTTCCATAAATTAATTCTGCCTTTTAAAATTGTAATTTTTTTTTCTCTTCGTAAGCAAGCTCGTTATTCTTTTATATTATATTGTTTTCATGTATGTTATTAGTTTTCTAAATGGGTGCTCGCCATAGGAGGAAAGCCTTCCCAGACACTTCGCACAGGGCGCCTATGTGAGGGCATACACACGGGGACAGCACCAATGTCTTCATTCTCCGTCCAGTACATCTTACTACTGGTGCGTATGTTGGAATATGTGCACAAGGGCAATGGAAGAAGCTACTCGACGGAGTCTCATATGTTGGACACTTCAGTGCCGGCGCGTTCTTCAAAGTACCACCTGAGTGGGGTGGTGCACTAAGTAATGGCTGCAGAAACTGTTCTATTGGATGACTTCAATTCTGTGTTATATTCATGGTGTAGAAAAGAACTAAAGTACGATACACCTTCAAACAAGACGAAAAAGGAAAGATGTTCACGAAAACTACGTTTACACGATGTTCAAGTGTGCTGTGGTGTGTGTGCCTCAGAACTTTTGTGCGTCCAGCGAAAGAACAATGAGTTGGTTCTGCAGACTGTGCCTTGGCGAGTACTCCCCTTCCTCAACCTCTGGGTACCTGCGTCCTCTTATCCCTCTCCATCCACAGTTCTCCTTCTTGGTCGCCCATGACACACAACTTTTTTTATTATATATTGTATATGTTTCTCCCTGTACCAGTTATTGTAATCAATATTGTCAATCTAATTTTTTGGTCAACTGAGGACAGCTGTAGTTCTACACACAGTGGAAGTGTGCTCTTTTGTTACCCCGGGCAGATGTAACGTATGAGCCAGGTTTTTCTAAAAGTCGTTCCATGCAGGATCACTTGCACGGATAGGTCATGCACCTACCTCGGTCCTTCACCCGCAGTCATTGCTGACATATTGCTGACCAAGTATTGACTAAGCTGCCTGGTAAGCGAAGTTCATACAAGTACATTTTAAGATCCCGAACTCTCTTCGAGCCGAGAGATCAGTTGTTTTTGAGGTGCTAAGGGGCTCGACGTCGGTGGTCAGCAGGGTAGGCCAAGGGGTGCTATGGATTCCACAAGGCACCACCCACATAACCTGGGCTCATAATTTTACAGCTGCTTTTCAGGTAACCTCTATTATACAAATAACGGCTTGCTTGCTTTTCTATAACCTATCTTGTTTTGTTATTAAAATGTCTATTTTTTATAATTTGTGTTAGTGCAATGAGTTGCTCCCTCTACCCCCAACCACCTAGCTACGCTCCCATGTTCCGTCCTGTCACACACCCTTCCAGGGGCAGGGCGTGACAATATGTTTTTCTTAATTTTTGAGAAAAAAAATTGGTTGGGTGTTAATGGGTTAATTCCTCTATAACAGAGGCTTACAGGAACCAATCTGGGCAATTACCTAACATCCTTTCCCATGGTGCAGCTGTTAGTATACATTTTGAGCTAAAGCAGGGGGCTACTCATCAAATGGAATTGGGCAGTCTGATGAGTTTAATGACTGAATCTGGTATTCTTCCTTTGGTTACCAGATTCCCTTTTCTCCTTTCCTATCCTTGACTGAACTCTTGTTTTCTTTGACCCTAATGGTATTAGAGCACTCAAGTCCTAAGGGTTGATTTCATATACTTATCTTGGAATTCTTTACTCTATGTGCTCTATTTCAAACCCTTTTGGAACCCCCGGGTAGAAGAACTGAAAAAGCAAAGGGATATAGCTAGAAATACAGCTGAACAAACAAAAAACATATTGGATACACAAATATGGCGGAAGAAATGTGCCTCACTAAAAAAAGAAATTAATACTGCTAAAAAGAATTACTTTAATAATTTCTTAGAAAAAATGGATTATAGGACACATGGTAACAAAGCTCATAAGTTCATAAAAAATGTCAAGGGTAGGAAAGAAAACAACAGCACACCTATCATACACAACAATAAAATATTAACAACTGATGCAGCCATAGCCAAAACATTCAATAAATATTATGCTAATTCACATAAAGTAACAAGAAATAATAAAAAGGAACGTAAAGAATTTAAGAAAAATTTGAAACAAGAAAGAGAATGTGATCCTAACACTCAGTGCAATATCTTTTTTCAAAATTTTAATGTGCAAGAACTAAACATTGCAATAAATAATCTAAAAAACAAAAAGTCTCCTGGACCTGATCACATACATCCAGAGTTCATAAAAAACCTTAGAAAAACAGCAAAACAACAACTACTAAAACTCTACAATCTATCCTGGAAAACCACTGTACCTGCTGAATGGCGAAAGGCAATAATTGTCCCACTCTTGAAGAAAGACAAAACAGCGTCAGAAATAAAAAAATTATAGACCAATAGCTCTTACTAGCATAATAGCAAAAGTGATGGAAAGAATGGTGTCAAAAAGGTTAAATTGGTTTCTAGAATCAAAAAATTTAATTTCCCCATGTCAAGCTGGATTTAGAGAGTTCCACTCTACAAATGAACAAGTCTTACTTCTCAGTCAAGAAATCAAAGACTCTTTCAATAGAAAAGAAGGTAATTTATCAGTTTTTATTCATTTCAAAAGTGCATATGATTCTATATGCAGAAGAAAACTACTAAAGAAAGTAAAAAAAATAGGCATACAAGGTCCAATGTTTTCATGGCTATGCCATTTCCTAACACAACGCTTTATTGCAACCAGATATGGAAGAAACATACCTAAATACAAACAAGTACACCGTGGCTTACCACAAGGCGCAGTGCTAAGCACAACACTTTTTAATATATTTATTAATGATCTGCCACAACAAATACAAGAATCAAGTGTGAAGTGTGCACTATTTGCTGATGACTTAGTAATGTAGACTTCAAAACCAAAAAGCAAAAGTACAGAACTAGAAAAAACCATGCAACAATCCTTAACCAAATTACAAAGGTGGACCAAAGAAAATTTAATGACTGTTAATACAACAAAATCAAACTACCAAATCTTTTCACTAAGAAAAAAGCCAATAAAAATAAAACTAAATTTTGAGGGTCAACAATTACCAGAAACAAAGGAAGCAAAGTATTTAGGAGTTACATTTGATACTAAACTTACATGGATCAAACAAATAGAAAATGTAATACAAAGAGCAGAGAGGCACCTTTCACTGTTAAAACGTCTAACAGGAATGAAGTGGGGATGTTCCAGAGCAACGCTTAACACAACATACAATGTATATATAAAGCCATTATTTACTTACTGCAGCGAAGTTCTTGTAACAGTAAACACAAAAAAGATTCAAATCTTTCAAAACCAAAGTCTGATATTAATTACAGGTGCTATCAAAACCACACCAATAGCAGCTATGGAAATACTAACCAACCAATGCCCCATTGAGTATGAAATAGAAAAAGCGGCTCTTATTCAACACGAAAAGTTGATCAGACTCCCATTCAATACATGGCACAAGAGAAAGTTTACACATACACTAAAGACTTAGGGGAGCTTTCTTTCCAAAATTCAAGACATCAAGAAGAATCTATACCTTCCTAATTCAAAGGAAAACTTCATATCTAAAGTCAATCCGACACAAACATTAGACATCACATATTTTTTACACCTGACAGAAGAAGTTAAGAAAAGTGATACTCCAACTAGTGTTCTGAAATTATTGGCATTAGAGGCTATCCATACTAGATTTCCAGAACACGAATGGCTCCATATTTATAGTGATGGATCATTTATATCAAACCAAGATGGAGCAGGTGCTGGAGTCACATGTCACCTCTTTTCCTATTACAAGTCTTTTAAGTTATGGAACTATAAACTTTGATGGAGAAATTGAAGCAATTCGAATGGCCCTACAAAATCTTTTGTACAGAATTTCACATTTTCAGCAAGCAGTTATTCTCTCAGATTCCAGGGCAGCAATTATAGCAATTACTTCCAAGTTGTCACCAAAAAACCAAACAATTATAGAATGTTGGAAAATCCTTACCCATCTAACAGCACTTCAAAAACACCTAGTCTTCCAATGGATACCAGCTCACTGTGGTGGTAATGAGAAAGCTGATTTTCTTGCAAAAAAGGGTACCAGCGGTGTACAAGAATCTATAGTTGATCTACCATTTCATGCAGCTAAAAGATTAGTCAATTCAAAAAAATTATTGCAAAATATTACTATGAAAAATCAAAGAATAAAAGATGGGAACAACCAAACATTCAAACAGCAATTCCTGAGTATCCTCGAAAAACAGCAGTTGCAACCTTTAGGTTGATTACAGGACATGATTGTCTGGCAAAACATTTAAACAGAATTGGGATATATTCTTCACCACTCTGTCCTCTATGTGATCTGCAAGAGGAAATGGATCGAGACCATCTTCAAATATGCCCAGCCACTTCTAATGCCCCATCCATCAGTGAAAAATATTGGAGAGCAAGAGGATTAACGACTTCATTGTCAGAAATCCAGCATTAGCTAACAACAACAATATTTTATATGAAGCAATTCTTACACTATGCAAAAATTGCTGCAAAAAAACCAGTATTTGTTAAAGAAACTATCTTACATAGAAAAGTGAAATTTGGTAGATCTACTAGATATGGTTTAGCACACATGCATACAAATTTTCACAGTATTGTGACAAAAATTGTGGACTTTACTCATTTTCACAGATGCCTCCCCTAACTCTTAACTGTGCTTTAAGAGTGGAACGCACTAAAAGACAAGAAATATTCAGTAGTATGAGAGGAATGGGTTCCCTGGGACTGTACTGGAGAAAAACTAACTGGGCAGGGATCCAAAAACATCCAAACCGCTGCACAGTTTTTCTCACTGTGCACCCGGAAACACGGTAACACAGCTGCTGTACACAAGGTCATGGAGATGACTTTTTTTTCTGCTCTGAAAGTGCAATGTTGAGCTGATGCATTACTGTGTGGTTGAATTACTACCAGCGTGCTTTATTATTTTGTTCTGTACTGTCACAAAGTGTATTATGGATCAGCATTTGTTTTTTACTGCACAGTGTGTATTTATTTATGATTTATGTGTTAACTAAGCTCGCCAAGTGAAAGTGTGATTTACAGAAAGATTTCCAGGTGATCTGCAATTTTCATCTCTGGGGTAGCTTAAAGCATAAAATGTACAGGACGAACCCACACAACCGGAAGAATTTAAACAAAATATCCACCAGGAAATTGCCAGCATTTCTCAACATGAACTATGGCAAGTGATGTATAGTTTCCTAAAGAGGTGCGAAAAATCTATGGACGACAGTGACCAGTTTCAGCATCTCCTTTAATAACATTGGTAAGTAAAGCCTTTAAAAGTAGTTTTAAAAATGCTGTATGGTTTTACCTGCACTGTTCTATGACAGCAGCAATTGGCAACGAGTGCAGAGGACTTGTGCAGACAAAACAGCACAGCCAGTTCAGTCTTTTGGATCACCCGTTACATAGAGATATGAGTCATTCCACGTCAAATCGAACAAAATATGGCAAAAAATGACCTTGATCTCTCAAATTTTCTTGAAAATTTTTTTGGTATTTTGGAACAAAATATATTTCACCTGTGTTTCTTTGTTTTATATAAAAAAATTATTTTGGCAGATATTAATTTTTGAAATGTCCCAAAAATCGTGCGCTCCTCACTCTTCGATCAATCATACCTCCGATTGTAATGAAGCAAATTACTCGATCTTTGGCTCAAATTAAAGATAAATTGCAGTATTTTGTGAGGTATTTATTAGAAAATTTTATTAATAATTATTAATATTATATTTTATATGATTAAAGTTTTAAAGTTAGATAATAACATAAACTCGACCATTTAAAAATCTGAAGAAAAAAACTAAAAATACAATGAAGTTTATTCAATATTCTCAGAAAAAATCAAAATGGAGTCTCTAATAGTTCAGTTGTAATTAACTTTGCAAATTAGTGCAGCGGTGACGACTACCCTAATCTCGCACTTATTGCCACCTTCCATTACAGCAACTGTTCACTGCTTGAGGTTCCATGCACGTTACAACAGTACAGTAAGGAGAACACTGCTAGCTCACACTATTATATGTACACTATTAGCATCTTCAAAATGTTTTTAAAACATGCATTTTAAACTAATGTTTCCATACAACACACAACTTTACCTCCTCCTTTGATAGAAAATTGTTTCACTAAAGCTTCAGTTTTTGACAAAGGAATGAAGGAGTGTAATTTTAAAGCACAGCTGGATCCATCGTTCTTGGCCCCTGACCTTGACTGGAAGTCCTGTTGGCGAACCATAGCTTGTGTCTGTTTCATCAGCTCATATTGTATAATTCTGCAAATGAAACCATGCACATGGGGAGGGAGGGGGACGGTAGTGATGTCTGCATGATCTGAGACAGTCTTGCTAATTCACACGTGCTTTTTAGTGCAGCATGCAGTTGAAGATATAGTTAGATCTTTGTGATAAAGAGTGAATATAGTGAATTTGTGAGACATTGATCATAGCTTAAATCAATTATGCCACCTGTACATTCTAAATTAGGGACCAAAACATTACACAGTCAGAGTAGAGAAATTATTTCAAATGTATGGACATACATGAAGGAAGAAGCTAAAAGCAAAGAACTGCTTACATCAGAAGATTTTTTTAAAAAAATCCAAAAGTTCAAAAGCATGAATCAGATGCCACAGGAGTATCAGAAAGAAGGTACATTGTGGAGACATTTTTCTGTATGCACTGCACTGCCTTAGTAAGAAGTTATGTGAGTAGCAAAGCTGACGCGGTAATTTGCATGCTGTCTGCAGTCATCTGGCTTGTTACTCGTCTGTGTGCGCTTGTAGGCCTCCGGAAAAAAAATTGTAGCTAATGCACTAATGCAAGCTCCGTAGTTTTCAAATTCTTATTTTATAGATAAAATGTCAAGGAATACGTGTGTATTTTTTTTAGATTTTTAACACATCCATTTAAATTCTATTTTTGGTTTTACAAAATATACCATCAAAACAACAGTCCAAAATTTATGTGTAATAATGATTGATCGAAAGTTGTTGAAAGTGTTATATTTAACCTTTCCAGTGCGCCAAACCCCAACTCTCAACTCTATATGGCCTCAGAGTAACAAGTGATTTTATATTACGGTGCGCACAGAAATTGCTTAGTTTCTAATAGCCATAACTAAGCAAGTAATTTAAAAATACGGAAATAAAAAATACAGGTCTCCTTATTTGATGCCTATTATTCATAAAAAAATTTTGAACCTCCTACATCCATGGTGTTTCATGGTGCGGATGGTGATGCTGCTTCTTTCTAAATTCGAAAGTTAAGCATAAGAAACAGTTATGAACTAATAGAACACATCAAAGACTTCAAATTAACAGAAGAGGACACCCTTGTCTCCTTTGACGTAAAGTCACTATTTCCCAGTATACCAATAGAAAAACTCCCATCACTGATCAAAAATTGGCTCAAATCACTTGGAATGTCATTATCAGAAATTGCAAAATACATAGAACTCACCAAATTATGCATAGAACATATCATCCATGGGCCTTTGATAAATTTAAAAAAGTGTTCAAGGAATACAACATTCAGCTAGCACCAGTAAAACATTACTCCATAAGAAACCTACTACTTTCAAACATAAAAGGCACTATTCCACCTAACAAAAAATCTGGCATATACCAAACTGAATGCAGTGATTGTAATGAAATATACATAGGAAAAACCAAAAGAAATTTAGAAATTAAAGCGCGTCTCACCCTTAAAAGACAGTACACGTTAAATGGAGCGCAGTGTTGCAACGTGTACTAGTTGCGAATCTCTCTCCGCGAGCCACTCGAGGTGGCCTGAGTCATGTACTTAGTCCTTCAATTGCTGCTTGACGAGACGGACACTTTTAACGTTGGTATCCCTCCACGCCTTTGTTACTGTATGACCTAAATTTACAAATGACTCGTCTGTATAAACAATTGATTTCCCCTGGTCCCTAAACCTTTTACGTCTTTTAGATATTTATGTCGCCATTTGATGATACCGATATCGTCTCTTTCTATTAATATGCACTTGTTACCCTTTCTTTCATATTCGAGCCCCAAATCAGAGTGGCCCTTGAGAAATTTGGTAGGGTCTCATCACTGTTGAACTGTGACAAAATTATATTCAGCATGGGTGGAATATTTGCAAACTGTAAAGAATGAACAATTCGCCGCACTCCACCTTGCACTATTCAATCATATTGCGTTAACCTAGCGTTTTGTGTAGTCCCGCCCCTTTTGCTTTCTTTTTCGATGGCGTTCTTAGAGGTCCTTCCATTAGTTCCTTTTTAATCATACACACTACTACTTCTGAACACCAGATAGCCTTAGCTGTTTCTTTTACTGCCTTTACTGCCAAGCATTTTGCTTCAAAAATAATCTAACACATTCATAACTATTTGCCGTTCCTTACTTCTTAATTTACCAACATATCGTCTCTTCCTAGCTTCCCCCTCCATAACTACAAATATTTACAAAAATATTAAACAAATAACGCAATAACAGCTCACAGTTACACACACGGCTTCTTTCGAACTAATGTTAGTGCTGCTCCTTATACTATCTTCTGTGTTAGGCCTGACGCTGAATAGATGAATACCTTTTGTTTGCCTTATTGGATAAAAGAAAGAGGTTACTGCCATTTGGTTTATTTTAAAAACTTTCTCCAACCTTCCTCAACATTTGTTCTCGCTGGTTCCCTGATGTAAACTCAATAACAAAAAAGTTTCACACTGCGTAACTTTTGCAGTGCACAGATATAAAATTTTCCGAAAACATTTAATTTAAAAAATTATAACCCTTAACTGGGTAAACATAGAGAATTCAAAGTAGGCAGGTAGTAGCACTATAGTTTACTCTACCTAAGAAAAAAATATAGATGCATTCTAGCAGTTAGTTTGTTAGTTAGTGCGTGATGAGTATAGAAACAGCACATATCGGACTTCTATTGAAAAAAACGTTTTCTGAAGAAATTTGGACCTATAGAAATGTATAATGACTCTGAAAAGGATATAACCTGATAGAGAAAAAAATTCTGCATAGGATAATGTGTTCAAACCTGAAATTTATAACAAATGAATATTTATACCATGCTATTAGGAATGTGGCAACAGAGCGAGGGTAGAAAAGGACGCGACTAATGGCAACTTGTATGCGCTAGATAGAGACAGAGATGTCCCATTTAACTCCATACTGTCTTCTAAGAGTGAAACGCTATATAGATCCAAGGAAGAAGTTAGGAACATTAAGAGTAAACAATTAGAAAAATCAGCAGTTGCATTTCACTTTTGGACAAAAAATCATGACATAAAGCTAGAACCAAAACTTCTCAAACACATAACCGGAAAACAAGAACTGCCTACATGGGAACAAATCTTCATTTTCAAAAATAGAAACTGAGTATTTAATTTCGACATTCCTCAAAAAGACATTTTCAGTAAGTTCATTGAAGTGTTACCAGAAGAAACATCAGAAGAAGCATCACCATCCGTACTATGAAACACCATGGAAATCCAGTTATTGTCTGGTTGATAATGGAGGAAAGTTAACCTTCGAAACTCGTCCCGGAAAACTATGTTGTAAGTGTTGTTCAGTGTTATTAATTGACTCACCTTTTAAATTAAGTTGTCTTTTGCTCTAGTGCTAGGTGAATGAACTTCAGCATTTGTTTTGAAGGAATTTAACTTTTCTTAGCATTCTTCAGTGTTTTATATATTTACATACATGGTAAAGGCAAAATTTTATGTTTTTTTTAAAAATATGGCTTGTGGCTACCTTTATTGGAGACATCAGTCATAATTCTTACTTTCTTTTGCATCCCAAAAACCTTAATGCTGTTTTTAGAATTCTGCCAGATTATGGCATATACTAGTAGACCGTGCGGCGAGTGTATGTGTGTGTGGGTGTGTGTGCGCAAAATAAATTACCTAAGAATGTGTACAATGGACATAAATTAGATTGACCTTACTAAGAAGCACATTTTATTCAGTCTTTTAGTCGGGCTGTCTATATGCATTTCCTAATTAAATTTTCATTTAATAACAAACCCAAAAATTTACTGGTTGTTCATTCTTCATCCCATGTTGCCTCAGCTTAATCTTTGGATATATAACATTCTTATTAAGTTTACTGTGGAACCTTAAGAGTAACCGTTTTAACTTTAATTAAAAATAACATGTTTGCATTAAACTACTCTTGGTGATCAGAGGATATGGTCGGTAAATTTATTTTGATAATTATCCCGGTCAAGTCGATAAGACCCGTAAACCAACGACAGGTGTGGTCCTCCAGACATTCTGGGGGTTGTGAGAGAGTGATGTGACTGCCAAAACATAAAAATATGGTGCTCTTTAAAAAGCGGTTACATTTAATGCTAAGTCTCTTCAATATCTGTGAAAAATATTGGAGAGCAAGAGGATTAATGACTTCATTGTCAGAAATCCAGCATTAGCTAACAACAACTCTTGGTTATACAAAATCTTTTGTACATAATTTCACATTTTCAGCAAGCAGTTATTCTCTTAGATTCCAGGGCAACAATTATAGCAATTACTTCCAAGTTATCACCAAAAAACCAAACAATTATAGAATGTTGGAAAATCCTTACCCATCTAACAGCACTTCAAAAACACCTAGTCTTCCAATGGATACCAGCTCACTGTAGACTGAGTGGTAATGAGAAAGCTGATTTTCTTGCAAAAAAGGGTACCGGCAATGTGCAGAAATCAATAGTTAATCTACCATTTTATGCAGCTAAAAGATTAGTCAACTCAGAATTCAAAAATATTATTGCAAAATATTACTATGAAAAATCAAAGAATAAAAGATGGGAACTACCAAACATTCAAACAGTAATTCCTGAGTATCCTCGAAAAACAGCAGTTGCAATCTTCAGGTTGATTACAGGACATGATTTTCTGGCAAAACATTTAAATAGAATTGGAATATATTCTTCACCACTCTATCCTCTATGTGATCTGCAAGAGGAAATGGATCGAGACCACCTTCAAATATGCCCAGCCACTTTTAGTGACCCATCCATCAGTGAAAAATATTGGAGAGCAAGAGGATTAATGACTTCATTGTCAGAAATACATCATTAGCTAACAACAACAACAACTCTTGGTTATACTCTAGAATGTTGCATATATATGATGTTTAGTATTAGTTTCGCTTTTGCCTGTTATAAAAATGCTTGTCATCTGCAACAAGTGTTCCCTGCATTTCATCAGACCTTTACAGATTAATTTTCCATTAAAATATCACCACTTTCATAGAACTCATCATTCTTAAATGCACAATTACATTAGTTGTAACGACTTAATGCAATTTCTAAAGCAAAATTTTAAGAGGCAATATAATTGTAAACCTAGTTATACACATACTTTTATGTAATGCTGCAAAACTCTTAGAACTACAATAAACACCTTCTTAGAAATTGTGTCATGCCTTAAAAACTATTGCTTGCAATTCAGATTGTGGCAGCTTCACAATCTATGAATTTCATGTATGCATGGATATAAATTACGAAAATGTCACCAGTAATTTATACTAACCCGATTATCCTTTGCCTTCCAGGAATTATGAGGAAGATGTCTTGGCCTCCTCAGGGGCACAGGAGTTCTGTAGTTCAAATCTGATGGATCTGAAAGAGTTAATTTGTTTTAGCAATAAAGGTTGAACCAAATCAGAATAAGGCCAATTTACATAGTGATCAATATAATGATATCAAAGAATTATGGTAAATTAAAAACTTGCTTGCTTTAACTTAATGTCACTGATATGTGACAACAGGCATAGATGCAATACACAGAACCTCCTCACCATTATTTGCATACCTGAGCAACTACTCTTATCAAACTTAGATCCACCAACAACCTTACATATCAGATGTGTCCCCTACCAATAATGTAAATGCATTGCAGTGAATTTACACTTAAAGCAGTAGAGGCCTTATGGGCTTTTAGTTTTTATGTACTCACTCCCTATTCTAACACAAGAGTGTGCCTAAACTTGCTCTAGGTATAATGTACATTTCTGGTAAAATGAACTTATAGCAGGTATTCAATGAACAATTTCCTGCCATGTTAGCTTCTTTCCTACTTAAAAAGGACTAGGTTTTTGGCAATTATTGAAACTGTCGCCACCACACTGTATAGTTTTCCCATAATTGCTTACCTAGCTGTTACTGACAGTTGTGTCACTGCTTTCATGATCTTAATGTACTATCAGGATCACAAAGTGACTGGTTGTGTGATGTTTGTTTTTGCAAGTTGTTTTGAGCTATTTTAAAATGAAAAATAAAATAGGAGCAGCATCAAATAGAGTTGGAGTTACGTAAGTTGAAGTGAATGTGTTGGGAGTTTTTCTCATCCTGGGTCCTGTGTTTCTTCTTAAAATGTTATGCGAGTGTCAGTCAATAACTAATAATAGTTAACGTCTTCTATTTTTTTCTCTTTCAATCTGCAAGAAAATTAAACTTCGATTACTCACCATGAAAGCCACAACATTGAGCATTAAATTGTCACTTTTCAATGTAATCCCCATCCTTTTCCACAGTTTTAGTCCACCTTTTAACAAGAGCATGTATTCCTTTGAAGCAAAATGCACAGTCTTGCTTCTGAAGCCATCGACAAACAGATTTTTTTCACGGCCTCTGCATATGGAAAGTGAATCCCACAATGAACTTTCTTCAGTGGTCCAAACAGATGGAAGTTTGATGGTGCTAGGTCTGGACTGTATGGGGGATGAGGCAAGACTTCCCATCCAATTTTCACAATCTCTTCAGTGGTGTGACAACTGGTGTGTGGTTTTGCATTGTCATACAAAAGCAGAACATCTGCCATGGTTGTTGGGCGAACTTGCTGAAGACATGCTTTAAACTTTTTGAAGGTGGTGACATATTGCATAGAATTTATTGTGCATCCCTGCTCCACAAAATCAATCACAATCACACCCTCTGTGTCTCAAAACATGGTCGCTCTCACTTTCCCTGCCATTTTCTCTTCCTCACTGAATGTGCAATGCCATTCCATAGACTGTCTCTTTGATTCCAGTTAAAAAAAAAGGAACCCATGTTTTTTTCCAGTCACAATTTTGTTCAGAAATCCTCTCCCTCCAAATTGAAGAGCTATAAATGTTCTGCGGCTATTGTTTTCCATGTCTCCTTATTCTGCTTGGGTAACATTTGGGTCCTCACCATGAACAATCTTTTGAGTACCTTAGTTCTTAAATAATCATCACGACACTGCCTTTACTTAGGGATGTAATATGACAATTCATCCGTTGCTATCCGGGGGTCAGCTCAAATGATCTCGTCCACTCGCTCAATGTTGTGTGGAGTCACTGCAGTCATGGGTCTGCCACTCTGCTGTTCATCAGCCAACAGAGTTGGCCCTTCTGCTTCATTATAGTAACAAACCCAACTTCTAATCATGCTGACATCCACTGTTGCATCACCATACGCCTTTGTGAGCCTTTCATGAATAAGAATCTTCCACATTCAAGAATTCTATGACACAACACTGTCAACTGTCAACACATTGAATTTTTGAATATGGAAGGTGAAGGTTACTTATAATTAGGAGAGTTATTAAATCTGCAATAAGAAATTTGGTGGAAAAAATCAATTGGTCGGCTATCACTTGTAAACTGGATAAGAGGCCTTACACACAGATTGTGTTCCAGAAAGCCTGTCATTCTGTGCTGCAGTAGTTTTCAGAACTTTATTACCCTGTCTTTGCACTGGTAGCTTTACTACCTACATCCTCAACACAAACATCAAAAGCAGAAATATCCCTGTCAAAATGCAAATCATGATCATGCATCAAAAGTTCACTATTCTCTAAAGTAATTTCAACACATGCATGCACATGAATATACAGAGTTTGAGGCTAGTTTGCAAAAAACCATTTCTACTCTCCTTACAATGCTTATTATGTGCTATACATTAGGTCAGCTACAAATAGAGATCTTGAAAAGAAAACTTGATGTTTGTTTTCAAAGCAAAACATCTGCTGAATCAGAAGACTGCTACATAAATCAAAATCAAAGATGCTTTTCTTGGCATTCTGTAAATAAATACAGTATCGATATTCTGTGCTTTGATGCTGTAATCAATTGGTTTCCATTTCAAAGCATGACACTTCATCCATCATTCTAGTGGACATCCTCAGAAGAATAGAAGATTCTAAATCAGCACTGTCCAATGCAGCACCCATGATGTATTTTTTGGGCACCCTTCACAAGCAAGTTTTTTTTCCAATTTCTAATATTAGTTAAAATTTCAAGACAAAACTATTTTCTTCCAAATATCTTCCCAGTACACACCCATGAAGTATGTTTTTGTACACTTACAGCTATATTCATTACTTCCCTAACCAGTGCTTTCCCTTTTTCCTCTGAAAAGGGCACTTGACCTAACATGGTTGTAATAGTGCCTGTGCCTCCTCAGGCATGAATTAAATGTCCCAGAGCATGAGAAAGTTGCACAATGCTGTTCTAGATGGATCAATGAACAGTCAAAACCAGTTATAGTGACAGCAAAGGGACTGACAGTTTGCGGTCGTTATAGTTGATAGTTACACAAACTGGGTGTTTGCTTTCTTTCTTTTTTCTTTTTAATTTTAGCAAGCTCAAGAATTTGAGAATAAGCGCTATAGGAGTATTTCTTAGACTGTCGAATTGCTAGAAGTTGCACAGTGGCTTGTGTGCTCAGCTTCACTTTTGTATTTATAAAAGACCATAGGGGTGTTAGGTTAGTATCTCTCTGATTTCCGTGTAGTGAAAATTGCAGAACTGCACGTTTGAGTACAATGCTGCTTGCATCATCAACAGTATATTGTTTATTTCCAACAAAGAAACAGAGACGTTAGCCCCAACCATCAATTTGTACAGTGTCACTCGCACAGATCTGAGCAAGATCATTCTTCACGTGTAAAAATACCTCTGTATATTGCTAAATGTAACAAACAAACATGAAAAGCTGCAAACCATTCTTTAAAGAACTAAACATTTTGCCATTGCCCTGTATATACTTATATGAAACAATTGTACTAGTGCAAACACACATCAAAGACTTTACCACCAATTCTGAAATTCACTGTCATAACACAAGAGAAAAAACTAAATTACATCTAACCCCACATAACAAAAAATTGTTTGAAAATAGTTTTTACTACAGAGGCATTAAATATTACAGCAAATTACCCATTGAAGTAAAAAATATAAATTCCATTCACCGTTTCAAAAAACATCTCAAGCAATTTTTGATGGAAAAGTGTTATTATTCAACTGATGAGTTTTTGCATTGTTGAGGTAAATGCAGATCTAAGGATGTAAGCGGTGAAACAGTATCTGGTACAAGGTGTCCTTTGTAGTCTGGAGGATTTTGATCTTGAGTTTTAGATGAGGGTTTGTAGATAGATTGTGCTTGTGAATATTATGTATGTAAGTACTATATTTGTAAGTAGCTTTTTTAGTGACACAACCACAACATGTATATGTTTTTATGGTTGAAAAATAAATAAAAATAAAATATATTTCTCTGAAAAGGTAATAAAAAAATGGCATTTTATACAATAAGTCACTATATGCAATGTCGTACTAAGCAATTTTTTAAACATAGCATTCACATAGGGTTTAGACAGGACCATTAGATTTCACTGTTATAGCCAATGTCATTATAAATGGTTTTGAATGTATATAAATACTGCCAGTTTTCAGCAGCATTCAGTTCCTCTTAAGATGTGCTATATGAAATGGATTTTAAACTGGAAACCAATAGACCACATCATCAAAGCTCGGAAGACGAATATATCCATGCAGGCTCTGACTGTGAAAGCTTTTGCCATTATTTAAATACATATTATTTGTAGTTGGTGCATAATGCATTTAACATCCTTTAACTCACTTTCTGTATCATTAAAATTTCATACAAAATAAAATGTATAAGCTCATTCAGAAAATCAGAAATTTAAATTGCAGATCCATTTAAATACCTCCTTCTGTTTATTGAGTATTTGGAACAATCAATTGAGGGTTTAAATGGCTACAGGGGAATGTGTAAAGATCCCCTATGAGTATTAATCTCTTCAGCAATAAAAACTTTACTATTCTATTACCCCATCACTCCACTATTACTTGCTGTGAAACTTGGCTTTCAGCAGTGTGTATCATGTATTAACATTGTGAACTGAACAAAGATTCTCATTCATCAAGATTTTTCAAAATGTATTAATTGATGGTTGTTAAAGAAATTATATGGTATATATTTCTGCCAATTTGTGTTTCTTACACTAAAAAAACCAATGAATCCCTTGACAGTAAATGCTAAAGAAATTATTAAGATATAAACAAAAATTGAAGTCACTCAAAGGCTCAAAAATGCTAACTTTAAGAAAACAAATTCAAATCGATGTTTAACAAAGGACAGGATTTGAAATTATCAGAAAGGTTGCTCAACTTCTAGGTCATAGAATAGACATTGAGAATATAAGTGCTGACAAACACATCTTATGAGATATCTCTTACAAAACATATTAGAATGACTGCCATTAAACTATAATTTTCCCAACAAAAAACTATGCACTGTGATAACTGGCAAAGACTTCTAATGGAAAATTTATCTAATGCGCTTTGCAGTATTACTGGTGCAGAGATTTTTTAGTATTATGCATTATTTGGCTCTCGCTGCTAACACGCGCTACGGCACTACAGTTATATACTCGTATTTTGTTAGTTTTATTCTTGGCTTAATATTTACATATGGCTGCAGTTCGAAAGAAGGGACTAAGTATTCACAGTGAAGCAAGGGAGGTAATTAGAAAAGTGTTAGAAGTATGTGACGAAGAAGCGAAATCAGGACAATTTAAATGTTTATTATCACAAAGAAATTTACGTGTGGCAAATTATTGTGGGATATCGGAACACAGTGTAACAAGAATAAGAAGAGATGGTCTTAAAGCTGGTGAAAAATCACTTCACACTCCGGGGAAAAAGAGACCAAAGGCCGAGGAATGCAAAGTTCATTGTGATGACTTTGATAGAACAGTAATTAAAAACGTAATTCGAGACTTTTATTTGGTTAAAAAACAAGTGCCCACTGTTACTTGCAGCAATTAGGGAAAAAATAAATTTTCCTTGGGGCAGAGAAACTGCGGAAGCTATTGCACGATATGGCTTTCAAATGGAAGCGATGTGGAAGCAAGAGAAAATTACTTATTGAACGTCCAGATATAGTTAACTGGAGAGCTATAAATGGATACAGAAATGCTGGGAGAAATATCATTTACATTGATGAGTCCTGGGTGGACAATAATTTGACATTTGGGAAGTGCTGGCAGAGTGATGATATCTACGGGATTACGACAAACACTAGCTCTTCTAACCGCCTGATTCTTGTAAATGCAGGCAGCAACGAAGGTTTCATACCCGGAGCTTCTTTGATATTCAAAGCTGGACTTGCTAGCGGCGATTATCATGGACAAAATTTCCAGAAATGGTTGGAGGAGAAACTGTTACCTAATATACCCTGCAATAGTGTCATCGTGCTTGATAATGCTCCATACCACGGTGTACAAGAAAATAAGCCTCCATCGAAATATACTGTAAAGCAAGAAATGGTACAATGGTTGGAGAACAACAATATTTCATATTCTGCTGCAATGCGAAAGACCGACTTGTTTGATTTAATTCAAATACATAAACCAAAGGAAAAAAATATACCATATCGACAGAATAATAGAAATGCATGGGCATACGGTTCTTAGATTACCTCCTTATATGTGCGAGTTAAACGCTATAGAATTGGCATGGGCAGCAATAACACGACCTGTAAGAGAGAGAGCATAATGTAACCGGCGATCTACATTTAAGAAATCTACAGCATGTGTGAAAGTGCAGTGAACTCCGTTACAACAGCTGATTGGGAGGGCTATGTTAGGCACGTTAAGAAACTTGAGGATGAGTTCAGGCAAAAGGATGGGCTAGTGGAAGATGCAATAGACAATTTTATTATATCACTAGGAGGTCTGACGAAGATGCAGAAAGCGGTAGTGACAGCAGCGAAGGTGACGACTTCTCCGACTCCGATCTTGCACGACAACTGGACTTCTAGGTGAGTTATGTGACAACACTGTGTATTTTAAACGAACCTAGCATCCTTATCATACTCGGAAACTATATAGCGTTTCACTCTTAGAAGACAGTATGGAGTTAAATGGGACATCTCTGTCTCTATCTAGCGCATACAAGTTGAAATTAGCCGCGTCCTTTTCTACCCTCGCTCTGTTGCCAGATTCCTAATAGCATGGTATAAATATTCATTTGTTATAAATTTCAGGTTTGAACACATTATCCTATGCAGAATTTTTTTCTCTATCAGGAGAACGTATTGTACTGCACTTATCATTGCTTTGAATGGGAGACATTTTAGTCCAATAAACAAATACTTACACGCACGCACATACACAGACTCAAGACACTACTCACCAATTTGATTAATCAGTTTCCACTGGTAAAAGCTGAACGTGCTGCACCGAACGATACAAGACGGACGGATGTTACTCAGTCAAGGCCGGTCAAGGCTCTCAACCACAGTGACCCAGTGATGCCAACGTCTGGAGCTCAAACGTCCCATGCGAGTACTCAAAATGTCCCTTTTCTGCAAGTGTTCCATAGCTTTAAACTATGGAGGGGAAGAAAAGCCCATGCAGAGCGATTGGGTGCACATCTGCAATGTTTCCTAGCGTCCTTGCAATACTGGGATGGATACATATAATGTAAAATCAGGACTTACGATTATTGATTGGGCGTTGAAAGCTGACTGAATTATTGGAACTTCCTATTATGAAACGCACAATAATACGTACGTATATGCTACCCAACAGCGCTATCAAATGCCTACCTCAAGTTTGACAACTACATTCAACAATAGTGTAAGTTAGTAAAATGATATAAATTTATGTGGGCCACTTATTTAGAATTTGTTATTGTAGTATTATGTCTGAATATTACACAAGGTTTCATAACATCATAATTATTTAATACTTTCCTTATTCAAATGGTCTCCTTTGAAAATGTAATATAAATATATGTGCTTTATTTACTTAACCTAACCAGACATTAAAGTTCTATCGAAAAATTCGTCTAATTAAGTCCTAACGTAAAATTAGGTCGATTTAGACTCTATAAAATGTAGAAGCTTTTATAGCTTTTTACTTTCTCTACTGCTAAGCAGGGGAAGTATTGGATTCAACTCAAAAATTCGATGTCGAGATTTCACCGGAAATATATGTTTTGAGGCCCACTGAATCCAAAAAAAAACAATTTTTGGAAAAAGGTCCCTGTGTCTGTGTGTCAGTCTGTGGACAACATAACTCAAAAACGAAAAATTGGTTAAAAGCCAAACTTGGTATTTAAATTTAATGTCTTTCAAGGATGTGACACGAAGATTTTCAACAAAATAGTCCCACCCTACACTACCCTTTACATCGAAGATTTTTCGAAAATTTTGATTTTCTTGAAAATGGCCCTAACGATTTTGATTAAAATGCCATATCTTTGAGATATTTCAATGACAAATGAAATGTATATCTTGAATTTTCTGGCTATAGCCCCTGTAGTCGTATTTACTCTGGACGACTTCTGCATAACTGGTAAACCGTTTGAGAAAGACCAAATTATACTATACAAAAAATGTAGATCTTGCTAAAATACACAATTTATGTCTCAATAAATTTTCTTATAGTATCAACCATTTCGGAGATATTCCTTGTTATGTGTGTGAGTTTCAACGATGTTCATGTACATGATTTATGTACAATTCATGCAGGCGCCGAGCCGCTGCTTAAAATACACACACAAACACACACACACACACACACACACACACACACACACACACACACACACACACACACACACACACACACACACACATAGTCTCTCTGACACAGCTGCCCCACAAATAGGCATGATAAGCAGTCGTAATAGTAGTAACAGTAATAATAACAGTAATAGTAGTAGTAATAATAATAATAATTAATAATAATATTAATAATAATATTAATAATAACAATAATAACAATAATAACAATAATAATAACAATAATAATAATAATAATAATCATAATAAAAATAATAATAACAATAATAACAATCATAATAAAAATAAAAATAATAATAATAATAATAATAATAATAATAATAATAATAATAATAATAATAATAATAATAATAATAATAATAATAATAATAATAATAATAATAATAATAATAATAATAATAATAATAATAATAATAATAATAATAATAATAATAATAATAATAATTAAATGAATGAATAATAAATAAATAAACAAACAGGCAGGCAGCCAGGCATATAGACAAGCAGACACACACACAAACCAACAAATAAATAATTAAATCATTTGAAAAAATAAGGTTTATGACACATCAAAGAAACGCCATAACTATTAGCAACAAAGAATGGAAACATTCAAAATCTGATGTGTTGCACTCACATGACTTTCTCTACCCTTGTACAATTCTTACAAACTCTCATTCCTGTATCTTCTTTGTGTTAGCTAAGATAAACATTTGTACAAATTATCTTATTGCCTATTTCCTTGTAGGTAGAAGGGGAATATGGGAATACAGAAGGTTTTGAGCAATAGTCAAAAGTTTTAAAGCTTTGAGATTCCGTTGTCTTTGCACTGCTAACATAAAATGAACAACGAAGTTGCATTTGATGAAAGTTTTCCCTAAACTGACACAAATAACAAGGAATATCTCCTAAATGGTTCTACATGGGCTGTAGCCAGAAAATTCAAAATATATATTTCATTTTGTCATAAAAATATTTTAAACATATGTGATTTTAGTCAAAATCCTTAGTAATTTTGGAAAACTTTTCCATGTAAAGGGTAGTTTAGGGTGCGGCTGTTTTCTTCAAAATCTTCGTGTCGTATCCTTGAAAGAAATTAAACTGAAATACCAACTTTGGTTTTTAACCGCCTTTACGTCTTTGAGTTATGCTGTCCACAGACTGACACACAGACACAGGGACCTTTTTCTAAAAATGCTTTTTTTTTTTTTTGGATTCAGGGGGTCTCAAAACATATTTCCGGTGAAATCTCTACATCGAAGTTTTGGGTGGAATACAAGACTTCCCCTACTTACCAGTAGAGAAAGTAAAAATACTATTAATAGGAATTATTCAAGTGTGATTTGTTGTATTTTCGTCTCTCCTTGAACAAACGCTACCATTTACTTCACATTAATCCAGATAAACGTTTGCAGATTGTTTTCTTCATATCTACTTCCTTGTAGATGCAATGTTATTCACAAACACGGTGCGCAGAGGCAACACTTTCTGTTTTTAACAATAAACGAACAAGTTGTTCAATTGCACAACAAATTGGTTTGCATTCATTTGACATTAGTGTAGAAGTGATATATGGCATTATTTTACCGCGAATATCAGCGTCGCTGGTGTGCCGAAATTTCGTCCCGTAGTTGTTTTTTATGCCAGTAAATCTACTCACATGCAGTTGTTGTTTTCAGCACACTGTGATGGCCGGATTTGAACCCGCGACCTCGGGATTACTAGACCAGCGTCTAACCAACTGAGCCACGCAGACCGAATTAAGATGGTTGGGGTCAAACATACACATTCTGTGTTTCTTTGTTGACTTTGCAAGCTTAACCCCTATTTTATCATAATTTACTCTTAAACCCCCAAAAAGTGCCAGAAGTCTCTTTAAAATAAATTTATATAAGTAAAAAAATAATACATATCATAACATTTTAAAAAGAAATGTAAATAATATCTATGTGATATAAGAGGTCAGTATGTTTAGAAAGTATTGATTTATGTGTCTAGCAAATTTCACACTTCTAGAATAAGCAGTTTCTCTGAAACGTGGAGTTAAACTTCTTAAAATTAACATTGCAAGTAAATGCTCTTTCGACCTCAGTATTTGAACACGGTAAGACCAATGACTTCGTCACGTCACGTTCGCTGCATGATATCATTATACGGCTAAACTGTGCAACAGCTATATGCAGAGGGCAAAACATGACGTAATACATATCAACACTAGACGCTTTATCAACTGACACCTGTTTACTTGCAAGTTGGTCGCGTCCACGAATATAACCTTTCTTGGAGTGCGTACACCTTACGAATTTTTTTCCTTCAGAATTGCCTACAAGGATACATAGCACAGGTACAAGTTGGATCTGCGAGGGGGAACAGTACATCTCACGCGTAAATAGAAAACTACTTAACGTATTTATTAAAGTTGATTAAAATAGTTGCAACCTTCTGATGATTAGGCTGAGTTATAGGTACTATTAAACCTACCCTAGCTCTTGGGTTAGCATTCTCAAACAGGAAACTACACCACTTACGCACTTACATGCCTCTTAAAGATAGATGTTGTTATTACTTTTCAATCCCAGATGTAAAAATGTCAATCTACTTTGAATGAATGAATAAATAAATAGGAGAATAATTACACGGTATTAATAATAGTGCTTTTAATATGAACTTGTATTAGATATAATCTATATTTATATAAAAAGTAAATAGCAGCTTTCAAATCCTGTTATACCCTAAATGAATATTCTTTGCTATTTTGATTAAACATAATAACAGAATATTTACTTGTATTATCTTCAAACATGTGAAATAACACAAAACATTATTAGTAACAGGGGTTGGCGATTTTCTCCAAAATTAAAGGAAAGGACTACATGCAAGTTGTTTGAAAACTACTGTCCTTAAAGATACGTATTTTAGTGTTAAGCGTTTGCATAATGAATTTAAGACAATCTTGCTGAAAACCTAAGTAAAATACCACATGTTACACATTTGTAAGATCAGTTACTTGGCATATTTTTCAACTCACACCCTTTTCAAAATTTGGCTTACAAAGACAGATTCTAAGACTGGATGCCAAATTGCTATCCGAGAGTCTGTTTCTGTGGCGAGTTTTCAGGCGCTGCGTTATAGAGAAACCCTGTTCACAAAGGTAGGTACTGCCAGGCATTGCCATACTTTCTGCTGCGTTGGGAATCAAATTTGGGAAACGCCTATTGTGTAGTTTCCGGTAGAATTCAATCAGTGCGTCTGAGCATGAATTGTCAAATTTCTCATGAAGGCGACTCACTCTGTACTTCTATCAGCTCCAGCGGAACTGCTGTATTATTTACTTTATCTATTTCATAATGACTTTGTATGTTGTATTTATAATGCAAGATACTGGTTGCATATTAGGTACTGAATACTACTACCACAACTTTGCAAAGGAATTGTTTTCCCATTCGAAACATGGGAATCCAAATGACTCATGTCTGTGCTCTCGGACGCAGCCATTGCTCTGCCTGCATCACACGGAAAACTGCACTGAACTGGTTTCTAACGGTCTGGCCCTCTATGCCCAGGGCACGGCGACTTGCTCTCTCCGTGGCATTGCCACTCGGGGCCACGATTGACACCACTGGTCTAGGGGATATGTGAATGGCAACCACAAGGTACCCAAGCTGGACAGAACATTACTTCCACTTACTGGTGTCTAGGGGATATGTGGATAGTGACCACAAGGTACCCAAGCTGAGCAGAACATTACTTCCACTTACTGGTGTCTAGGGGATATGTGGATGGCGACCACAAGGTACCCAAGCTGAGCAGAACATTACTTCCACTTACTGGTGTCTAGGGGATATGTGAATGGCGACCACAAGGTACCCAAGCTGAGCAGAACATTACTTCCACTTACTGGTGTCTAGGGGATATGTGAATGGCGACCACAAGGTACCCAAGCTGAGCAGAACATTACTTCCACTTACTGGTGTTTTGCTCCTCACTGTAACTTTTCTATCTGACCTTACCTTGGTCATCTCTTGTTCTCTTCCGACTCCGATGCTATTAGGGTTCCTGAGGGCTAGGGAGTCTTTATTTTTCCAACCTCTCCATTTCTCTAATTTCTCTATAAAACCTTAACCCCTAACATGCTGACCTGTCATGGCATGTAATACGTCCTCTGATTGGTAATCAGAGGATATGGTCGGTGAATTTATTTTGATAACTCTCCCGGTCAGGTCGGTGAGACCCGTAAACCAACGACAGGTGTGGTCCTCCAGACATTCTGGGGGTTGTGAGAGAGCGATGTGACCGCCAAAACATAAAAATATGGTGCTCTCTAAAAAGCGGTTACATTTACTGCTAAGTCTCTTCAATATATTGGAGAGCAAGAGGATTAATGACTTCATTGTCAGAAATCCAGCATTAGCTAACAACAACATCCGTTACAGTTTTTCTAAAGTAAACCAATACAACATATATTAAATGTCCCATATTGATCTCCCTTTGTCCCTTTTTGAAAATATTTCTCAAAATGTCCCACAATATGGGACAAATCCCACGGGTTGGCAACACTGGCAAGCATTGCAGCCTGCAGCACTATTTGTTTATTTGCAGCGATAACAGAACATAACAAAAGCACTCCATGTTACTGCATGCTAATCACGTGTTACTTGCGTGTTACAAATCGGCAACTAGGTCCTGGTGTATACCGTTTCTATGGAAACGCCATTATAACGCCTTAGCTCTAATTGCTCATTCTTTTCGTTGCTATGGCAACTGCTAAGACGGAGGATCCATCCCCTCCCGTTCCTTTATGCGTTTCCGCCACGTGCTTCACGTCTATCAATCCCCTTCTTATTTGGCGCCGAGTATAAGTATTGACGGCAATGGTGAATTTGCAAATCTATGCTTAGTGACAGTCCAACTGCGGCAAATATTCAGTTGCACAGGACAAGATGTACTGCGTTGGTGAACTTTGTTTTAGGTCCCCATTTTGAGAAACTATTGCTAGAAGATATAGGGACTGGAGTGTATAGTATACATATTGACGAGTCAAACGACATCAGTGTTACCAAAATTTTGGGGATTGCAATAGTGTATTTTAGTCTTAGGAACAGTGGGTTAATTTCTACATTTCTAGCTTTTTCTGAGCTACAGTCTTGCTCTTGAGTCAATCGCTGCCTGTTTTGAAAACATTGCGTGATAAAGGGTTAAACATAAAGAATTTAAAGGGTTTCGGCGCAAACCTATACCACCCCACGGGCGGGATAGGTACCGTGGCCACCATACCATCCGCCTGGGTTAACCCAGGCGACTCGTACCCACTCCTCGACTCCTGGGTATCGGCGTTGATAATGCTGCTGTTATGACAGGAATCAACAATGGAGTTTGCACTAAACTGCGCAGAGAATGTCCTGGGCTCATAATGATACGCCGCGTGTGCCATTCTTGCAATCTCTTCCATAAAGCTAAATGATGTAGTAGTATATAGGTATTGCGTGCATTAGATTAAATTGGATTGCGTTCAGCGAGTTCCCAAGTAGCCATGGAGGCCGGTGAACATTGAACATGTCAATAAATATACGCAACACTACTTTATAATTTGTTATAGAATATTGATAAGTAATAATCACAGCAAAATAAATCTTTAGCTTTTTTTCTAGCTTTTTTCTCAGTTCATATTTAGACATTTTGGCTAATTATGAACGACGATCTAGCTTAACTCCTTGAGTATGGGTTGGCAACACTGAACGGCACTTATGTATATACCATTTAAAATCAGTAAGCTTTTCATCATGGAGCAGGCTGGTGCTTCAGCCGAAATGAAACACAATCGAGGCAAACCTTTAAAAAGTGGCGAGAGGCGAATGATCGCGCATTGTTTCGCAGTGCTTAAAGAAAGAAACCCGGAATAGTCTATAAAAAGCATTGAGAAAGAAACTGGTGATCTCCTTGGTGTTTCCACAAGTAGTGTACACAGTGTTAGAATGAAACAGCAATGGAACTCTTAAGAACACTGGGAAAATCGCGTAAATGTAAACAGCATGTGGAGAAATACGACGATTTTACGAAAAGTGCTATACGCAGTAAAGTTCAAGATTATTTTTTCAGAAATGAACCGCCGACTGTAAATATAATTTTGCACGCTGTAAATTCTGGCACGGACTTGCCGAATTTTTCACGAAGTACTCTCCACCGTTTGCTGATAGATATTGTATTGAAGTTTCAAAAGCGAGGCGGAAATCAGTTATAGTGGACAGAGAGGAAGGAATCCGATTAAAGGTAACCATTATGTTACTGCATGATTCTATTAATATTCCAACTCATAGATTTAATAAGTTAATGTGTAACCCAACTGTATTTATTGTCTAGAAGTTAGCGCTGCTAGTGTTGTGCGTGCCTGTAGGTCTAACACGTGGCGAGTTGTGTCAGCTCCGCCTTGTTGTTTACAGCAGGACTGAACTATAGCTATTTTCACGTCATGAAGCCACAATGGGCTCTTATGGACCATGTTATTCTTATGGAAGAATGAGGTGCGCCGTTGCCAAATTTGCGTGTTTTCAAACGTGACTAAGATGAAGTATGAACATGCATTTCGGTGTGAAATGTGTCGAAGCATACTATGGTATGTACGATAAACCTTTCATGCAATTGTACATTTTTTAAAATAATAAAATGTAAAATTTTGTTGAAAGCAGATTTTTTAACATCTTTCTCGCTCCGCACGTTTAAACATGGCTTTAAACCGAAATAATTGCAATGAAAAAAAAATCTGGATTATTCGCTTGGTTTTATAGGCCACGTTAGCATTTAGATTATACCAATATGTCTAGACATATTTAAAAAAAAAAAATAAAGTTTAGAACAAAGTGTTAGGATTCTTCGTTTATACAGTGGAAAATGTCGTCGCTGGCTAATTCTCGTTCTGTAAGTCCACGTAAAAACTTCCAGCGACAAAGTTGTCAAGGAAATAACGAAATTATTTTTTATATAAATATAGAACATCTCCAGTAACAAGCCATCCATAAATCACCATTTAAAGGGAAATGTTTTTAGCGCGCCAAGCACACGGCCAACAACACCCGGTTCTCCTGTCTTGCAGATGTGTGGCAGTTGAAGGATCGTTAAGGGATTGTACTTCAGGGGAGGTTCTCAATAGGTTTCGGGGATCTGAGGTGTGAGCGAGTTTTACAAGTTCTCTGGTAATCGTGTGCATTGCAGTTAAGTGATCAATGCGCAATGGATCGCAGAAGAAAAAGCGAAATTATTAAAAGTAGCGAAACGAAAAACAATTCTTAGGATGTATGATTATTTAAAGAAAAAGGACCCCGGACATAGTGACTCATTTATTGTTAGTGAACTTCATAAGGCGACTGGTGTAAGTAGGTCTACATTTTTTGTATTAAGAAAAGAATATAAATAGGCTAAGGGTTTATTATAAGGTATTATTATAGGTAATAATAATAATAATAATAATAATAATAATAATAATAATAATAATAATAATAATAATAATAATAATAATAATAATAATAATAATAATAATAATAATAATAATAATAATAATAATAATAATAATAATAATAATAATAATAATAATAATAATAATAATAATAATAATAATAATAATAATAATAATAATAATAATAATAATAATAATAATAATAATAATAATAATAATAATAATAATAATAATCATCATAACAACCACTAATAATAATAAAGTTGGTTGTGAGCAAACATCGACACAACACATGTGATTGCCATTGTGCCTTCATAACGTGGAAACTCCTATTGCCTGAGATAAGGTGCCATATGTTAAGACTTGCTCTATCTCTTACGCTTGACCAGTTATGCGAAAGTTACCAAGAGTAAAAATGGCTATAGCCAGAAAACTCAAAATATACATTTCATTTGTCATAAAAGTATGTTAAAGAGTTTAATCAAAATCGTTAAGAGCATTCACGAGCAAACAAAATTTTTCGAAAACTTCTCCATGTAAAGGGTAGTTTAGGGTGGAGGAATTTTCTTCAAAATCTTCGTGTCGCATCCTTGTAAGATATTCAACTTAAATACCAACTTTGGTTTTTAACAGATTTTTCGTTTTTGAATTATGCAGTCCACAGACTGACAGACTGACACACACACACACACACACACTAACACACACGCACGCACACACACACACACACACACACACACACACACTAACACACACACGCACGCGCACGCGCGCGCACACACACTAACACACACACGCACGCGCACGCGCGCGCACACACACACGCACGCGCACACACAAACACTAACACACACCCACGCGCACACACACTAACACACACGCGCACGCACACACACGCACATACACACGCACACACACACGCGCACTCACACTAACACACGCGCACACACACTAATACACACGCACACACACTAACACACACGCACACACACTAACACACACGCACGCACGCGCACACACACTAACACACACGCGCGCGCGCACACACACACTAACACACACGCGCACGCACGCACACACACACGCGCGCGCACACACACACTAACACACACGCGCACGCACGCACACACACGCACGCGCACAAACACGCGCACGCACACACACGCGCGCACACAACACACACGCGCGCACACACACGCACACTAAAACACACATACGCACGCACACACACGCATACACACACGCGCACACAACACACACGCACGCAAACACACACGCTCACACACACGCACGCACACTTACACACACACGCACACACACACGCGCACACACACGCACACACGCGCACGCACACACACGCCCGCGCACACACTAACACACACACGCGCGCGCACACACACACTAACACACACGCACGCACACACGCACGCACACACGCACGCACACCCACGCACACACACGCACGCACGCGCACGCACACACGCACGCGCGCACACACTCACGCTTGCACGCGCACACACACTAACACACACGCACGCACACACACTAACACACACGCACGCACACACTAACACACACGCACGCACGCACACACTAACACACACACACGCGCCCGCGCCCGCACACACACACACACAAGCACGCACACTAACACACACACACGCAGGTGCGCGCACACACACTAACACACACGCACGCACGCACACACACACTAACACACACACGCGCCCGCGCCCGCACACACACACTAACACACACACGCACGCACACACACACTAACACACACGCACGCGCCCGCGCCCGCACACAAGCACGCACACCAACACATGCATACACACTAACACAAACACATGCACGCACGCACACACACACTAACACACACGCGCCCGCGCCCGCACGCACACACTAACGCACACACACTAACACACACACGCGCGCACACACACTAACACACACACGCACGCACACACACACACGCACGCACGCACACACACTAACACACACGCACGCACACACACACACTAACACACACACGCGCGCCCGCGCCCGCACACACACAAGCACGCACACTAACACACATGCACGCACGCACACACACACTAACACACACACACACACTAACATACACACACACACACTAACACACACGCGCGCCCGCGCCCGCACACACAAGCACGCACACTAACACACATGCACGCACGCACACACCTTCTAAAAGTGCTTTTTTACTTTCTCTACTGCTAAGTGGGGGAAGCATTGCATTCCACCCAAAAATTAGAAGTGATTTCACCGGAAATACGTTTTGAGACCCCCTGAATAAAAGAACATGATTAGAAAAACGCCCGTGTGTGTGTCTGTGTGTGTGTCTGTGTGTGTGTGTGTGTGTGTGTGTGTGTGTGTGTGTGTGTGTGTGTGTGTCTGTCTGTGGACAGCATAACTCAAAAACGAAAAGTCGGTTAAAAACCAAAGTTGGTATTTAAGTTTAATGTCTTTCAAGGATGCGACACGAAGATTTTGAAGAAAATAGCCCCACCGTAAACTACCCTTTACATTGAAAATTTTGATTTTCTTGAAAATGGCTCTAACGATTTTGATTAAAATATCATATGTTTGAGGCCCAAATGACCTAGTTGTCGACGGGCCCCTAAACTCCATTCATCCATCCATCATATGTTTGAGATATTTTGATGACAAATGAAATGTGTACTTTGAATTTTCTGGCTATAGCCTATGTAGTCTGGTTTATTCTGAAGTCTTACTATGCAAAAAATGTATATCTTGCTAAAATAAACAATTTATGTGCAAATAAATTTTTTTGTAGAGTGAACTATTTCCGAGACATTCCTTGTTATTTGTGTAACTTTTAGCCGACTTATACTTCTGTCAAATGGAGCATCGGTATTCATCTGTTTATATGTTAACCGTGCAAATTGAACGGAATTTGAAAGCTTTAGAAGATTTGACTATCGCTCAAAGGCTGCTGTATTCCCATATTCCCCTTGTACCTATAAGGAAATATGCAATAAGATAATTTGTACAAATGTTTATCTCAACTAACACGAAGAAAATATAGCAATTTGAGAATGTAAGAATGGTTAGCTCAAGAGTTGAGAAAGTCATGTGAGTGCAACACATCAGATTTTCTTTTATTCAGGGGGCCTCAAAACTTATTTCCGGCGAAATGGCGACGTAGAAATTTTGGGTGGAATACAATACTTCCCCTACTTGCCAGTAGAGAAAGTAAAAATATGAGAAATATGCGGGCCCTGTTCATTACAGTACCGATTGGCATCTGTTTTTCACCTACGTTGTGGGCACAGCACTTGTCGCAATGCATGGTAAAAGAACATCCAGGAAGGGAAGCTACAACAAAATATGAGAACCCAATTTTTACTTTCTCTACTGGTAAGTAGGGGAAGTATTGTGTTCCACCCAAAAATTCGATGTCGAGATTTCACCGAAAATATGTTTTGAGACCCCTGAAAAAAAAAAAGCATTTTTAGAAAAAGGTCCGTATATGTGTGTCTGTCAGTCTGTGGACAGCATAACTCAAAAACGAAAAGTCGGTTAAAAACAAAATTTGGTATTTAAGTTTTTAAAGGATTGGTTGAACCTTTTCGGAGATATTCTTTGTTATGTGTGTGAGTTTCGGGAAACAAAACTTTTGTGAAATGGAACATCGTTGTTCATTTTTTTAAGTGTGCAAAGGGAACAGAATCTGAAATCTTTAAAAGATTTGACTATCGCACTAAGCCTAATGCATTCTAATATTCCCCTTGTACCTACAAGGAAATAAGCAATAAGAGAATTTGTGCAAATGTTTATTTCAACTAACACGAAGAAGATACAGGAACAAGAGTTTGTAAAAATGGTTAGAACAAGAGTAGAGAAAGTCATGTGAGTGTAACTCATCAGATTTTTAGAAAAAGGTGTGTGTGTGTGTGTGTGTGTGTGTGTGTGTGTGTGTGTGTGTGTGTGTGTGTGGGTGTGTGTGGGTGTGTGTGGGTGTGTGCGTGTGCGCGTGCGTGTGTGTGTGTGTGTGCGTGTGTGTGCGTGCGTGTGCGTGTGTGTGTGTGCGTGCGTGTGCGCGTGCGTGTGTGTGTGCGTGTGCGTGCGTGTGTCCGTGTGTGTGTGTGTGTGCGTGCGTGTGCGCGTACGTGCGCGTGTGTGCGTGCGTGTGTCCGTGTGTGTGTCTGTGGGCAGCATAGCTCAAAAACGAAAAGTAAGTTAAAAACCAAATTTAGTATTTCAGTTTGTCTTTCAAGGATGCAATACGAAGATTATGAAGAAAATAGCCTCACTCTAAACTACCCCTTACATGGAAAACTTTCATTTTCTTGAAAATGGCTCAAACTATTTCGAATAAAATCGTCATATGTTTGAGATACTTTCATCACAAATGAAATGTATATCTTATATTTTCTGGTTATAGCTCCTGTAATCGTATTTACTCTGGACGACTTTTGCATCACTGCTAAATTTAACCAACTTAAACCAAATGAAGTAATTGCTACAACACAAAGTGCTCCTTGTGGTTTAAAATATAACCAATTTAAACCAAATGAAGTAATTGCTACAACACAAAATGCACCTTGTGGTTTAAAATATAACCAATTTAAACCAAATGAAGTAATTGCTACAACACAAAGTGCTCCTTGTGGTTTAAAATATAACCAATTTAAACCAAATGAAGTAAATGCTACAACACAAAGTGCTCCTTGTGGTTTAAAATATAACCAATTTAAACCAAATGAAGTAAATGCTACAACACAAAATGCTCCTTGTGGTTTAAAATATAACCAATTTAAACCAAATGAAGTAATTGCTACAACACAAAATGCACCTTGTGGTTTAAAATATGACCAATTTAAACCAAATGAAGTAAATGCTACAACACAAAATGCACCTTGTGGTTTAAAATATGACCAATTTAAACCAAATGAAGTAAATGCTACAACACAAAGTGCTCCTTGTGGTTTAAAATATAACCAATTTAAACCAAATGAAGTAAATGCTACAACACAAAATGCTCCTTGTGGTTTAAAATATAACCAATTTAAACCAAATGAGGTAATTGCTACAACACAAAATGCTCCTTGTGGTTTAAAATATAACCAATTTAAACCAAATGAGGTAATTGCTACAACACAAAGTGCTCCTTGTGGTTTAAAATATAACCAATTTAAACCAAATGAAGTAATTGCTACAACACAAAGTGCTCCTTGTGGTTTAAAATATAACCAATTTAAACCAAATGAAGTAAATGCTACAACACAAAATGCTCCTTGTGGTTTAAAATATAACCAATTTAAACCAAATGAAGTAATTGCTACAACACAAAGTGCTCCTTGTGGTTTAAAATATAACCAATTTAAACCAAATGAAGTAATTGCTACAACACAAAGTGCTCCTTGTGGTTTAAAATATAACCAATTTAAACCAAATGAAGTAATTGCTACAACACAAAGTGCTCCTTGTGGTTTAAAATATAACCAATTTAAACCAAATGAAGTAATTGCTACAACACAAAGTGCTCCTTGTGGTTTAAAATATAACCAATTTAAACCAAATGAAGTAATTGCTACAACACAAAGTGCTCCTTGTGGTTTAAAATATAACCAATTTAAACCAAATGAAGTAATTGCTACAACACAAAGTGCTCCTTGTGGTTTAAAATATAACCAATTTAAACCAAATGAAGTAATTGCTACAACACAAAGTGCTCCTTGTGGTTTAAAATATAACCAATTTAAACCAAATGAAGTAATTGCTACAACACAAAGTGCTCCTTGTGGTTTAAAATATAACCAATTTAAACCAAATGAAGTAATTGCTACAACACAAAGTGCTCCTTGTGGTTTAAAATATAACCAATTTAAACCAAATGAAGTAATTGCTACAACACAAAGTGCTCCTTGTGGTTTAAAATATAACCAATTTAAACCAAATGAAGTAATTGCTACAACACAAAGTGCTCCTTGTGGTTTAAAATATAACCAATTTAAACCAAATGAAGTAATTGCTACAACACAAAGTGCTCCTTGTGGTTTAAAATATAACCAATTTAAACCAAATGAAGTAATTGCTACAACACAAAGTGCTCCTTGTGGTTTAAAATATAACCAATTTAAACCAAATGAAGTAAATGCTAGAACACAAAATGCTCCTTGTGGTTTAAAATATAACCAATTTAAACTAAAGAAAGTAAAAGTTACAACACAAAATGCTCCTTGCGGTTTAAAATATAACCAATTTAAACCAAATGAAGTAAATGCTACAACACAAAATGCTCCTTGCGGTTTAAAATATAACCAATTTAAACCAAATGAAGTAATTGCTACAACACAAAGTGCTCCTTGTGGTTTAAATTATAACCAATTTAAACCAAATGAAGTAATTGCTACAACACAAAATGCACCTTGCGGTTTAAAATATAACCAATTTAAACCAAATGAAGTAAATACTAGAACACAAAATGCTCCTTGTGGTTTAAAATTTAAACCAAATGTCCACTAGTTCTTTCAGACAGCAAGAAATAAAAGTTATGCCAAGGAGTTCTAAACTAAACATGTAATGTTTGTATTTTGCTCTACATCTAATTTTAAAAAAAAAGTACAAGAAATATATTTTGTTTTTTAAAATGTTTGAAATGTATTTAATAGTAAGCCAACCCACTCATGGACTAACACATGAGCAACGTTAAAACATAAAAAAATTAAACTAAACCGCAAGAAACTTGAGTGACGTAAATCTTGTTTTTCCTCAGGAGGTACTGAAGATGTTTTGAAACTCTGTGGTATGTTTAGCCTAACAATCAGTAATGTGTAGTAAAATAACGGAGCTAAGGGACGGACCTTGGGACAGAAAAATGACCGAAAAATTATGAAATTGGCAATTTTTAGGTTTATGCATACAAACCTTCAATGATCGGTTGGCACTGAAATTTTTTAGACTGCTTCACTTTTAAAGGCCATAAAGGGCTGGATCCAAGCCAAATTCAGCGGAAAGGGGTGGTTAAAGAAAAGCTATGAATCTGAGGAGAGACTACAAGACAAAAGAGGGAAGGTGTGACAAACACGTAATGTGACGCATGTGTGTAGAAAAATTAGTTTTTCTCCACTTGACATATTTAATACACAAACTGATCCAAGCGCTTTAAATTTTGTGCTATGCTTTTGGGTTCAACATATGAAAATTTGTTTAGTAAACTTTAAAAAAATCTGATGTGTTGCACTCACATGACTTTCTCTACTCTTGTACTAACCATTCTTACAAACTCTTATTGCTATATCTCCATGTTAGTTAAGATAAACATTTCTACAAATTATATTATAGCTTATTTTCTTGTAGGTACAAGGGGAATTTGGGAATACAGTAGGCTTTGTGCGATAGCCAAATCTTTTAAAGCTTTGAGATTCCGTTCTCTTTGCACACTTAACATAAAGAAAATGAACAACGATATTCCGTTTCACGAAAGTTTTTAAGTTTTACGAAACTCGCACACATAACAAGGAATATCTCCGAAATGGTTCACCCTACAAGAAAATTAATTGAGATATAAATTGTGTATTTTAGCAAGATCTACATTTTTTGTATAGTATGATTTGGTCTATCTCTGTTTACCAGTTATGCAAAAGTCGTCCGCAGTAAATACGACTACAGGGGCTATAGCCAGAAAATTCAAGATATGCGTTTCATTTGTCATCAAAATATCTCAAACATATGACATTTTAATCAAAATCGTTAAAGCCATTTTCAAGAAAATCAAAATTTTCGAAAAATTTTCCATGTAAAGGGTAGTTTAGGGTGGGGCTATTTTCTTCAAAATCTTCGTGTCACATCCTTGAACGACATTAAACTTAAATACCAACTTTCTAACTGAGTTTTCGTTTTTGAGTTATGCTGTCCAGACTGACACACAGACACACACACGGACCTTTTTCTAAAAATGCTTTTTTTGGATTCAAGGGGTCTCAAAACATATATTTCCGGTAAAATCTCGACATCGAATTTTTGGGTGGAATACAATACTTCCCCTACTTACCAGTAGAGAAAGTAAGAATTAAATACACACCAAAAATGTGAAAAAAATGTTTTGAATCTCCATCAAATAAAAGAAATTATTTTGAAAGTAATCATTTCATCTTTCTGCCAGAGATTGGTATTGTTGGGCAATTAGTGTATAAAATAATAAAACTGTTGTGATATTTTAGTTTTTGATGCGCATGGCATATTTTCAGTATTAAGGTATTTTCGTAATGTGAATACATTGAATAATTAATTCCCTCAAAACTATAGAACATTGTGCTGGAACTTCGTGTTGTAGTTTATAACAAACACCGTTTAAGTGTGCAAAGTATTGATTTCATACATAGAAAAATATACAACATTCAAATTTCAGTGCCAGGGTCTCCTACTCGCTTCAAATTTGCAAGATCCGTATCCTAGAGTAGATTAACTAGTGCCTTTATCGCCTATTTGGTTAAATTGTTATATATTACTTACCAATGTCTGCAAGTAGATGTAGTTCTAAAACTTCTCATAATCCTTGATTCCAGGAGCCACAGAACACCTAGTAGAGGGAACTTTCCACTCTGATCTGCTGGTCCACTTGTCCTGGCTGGCTCAGTTGGTCCGTAGGGCTCCACTTGGAAGGGATGTTGTCGCTGGCCAATAGAAATGCACGACAGTGACGCGTATATCTTTTCTTTTCAAAGTAAGAAGTTTTTCAAATGGGAAGAGTCCTGTCCTGCAGCGAATGAGATGCATTGCCCCCACTCTCCTTCTCTCCTTCTCACTTCCACACTGTTGTTGTGCTTGTCTCTGGGAATGTCTCCCCCATCAGGCCAGTTAGGGGCAGGGGTAGAAAAAAGATTTGTGTGCAGAAGCGTGCCTCTTCAGTCCAACACTGATTGGACAAAATGAACCAAAGCTTCTCCCACCTTTCCCATAAGAACCCAGACAGAGGGGTGGGTATCTGCGTCTCTTTTCAACATATCTCTTTCTCTTTCTTCAGTCATGAGTAAAGCCCGGATTTTTATGTAATATCAAGGTGCGAAATATGTACATATATATGTAACAAAAAATCTGATGTGTTGCACTCACATGACTTTCTCAACTCTTGAACTAACCATTCTTCCAAACTCTTATTCCTATATCTTCTTCGTATTAGTTAAGATAAACATTTGTACAACTTATCTAATTGCTAATTTCCTTGTAGGTACAAAGGGGAATACAGTAGGCTTTGTGCGATAGTCAAATGTTTTAAAGCTTTGAGATTCTGTTGTCTTTGCCCACTTAACATATAAAAAATTGAACAACGATGACCCATTTCACGAAAGTTCCAAGTTTTCCGAAACTCACACACATAACAAGGAATATCTCCGAAATGGTTCACCCTACAAGAAAATTTATTGAGACATAAATTGTGTATTTTAGCAAGATCTACATTTTCTGTATTATATGATTTGGTCTATCTCTAACGGTTTACTAGTTATGCAAAAGTCGTCCAGAGTAAATACGACTACAGGGGCTATAGCCAGAAAATTCTAGATATGCATTTCATTTGTCATAAAAATATCTGAAACACATGACATTTTAATCAAAATCGTCAGAGCCATTTTCAAGAAAATCAAAATTTTCGAAAAAGTTTCCATGTAAAGGGTAGTTTAGGGTGGGGCTATTTTCTTCAAAATCTTCGTGTTGCATCCTGGAAATACATTAAACTTAAATACCAACTTTGGTTCTTAACCGACTTTTCGCTTTTGAGTTATGCTGTCCACAGACTGACACACAGACACACTAACGGACCTTTTTCTAAAAATGCTCTTTTTGGATTCAGGGGGCCTCAAAACATATATTTCCGGTGAAATCTCGACCTCGAATTTTTGGGTGGAATACAATACTTCCCCTACTTACCAGTAGAGAAAGTAAAAACATCAAAATATGTAATATCAACAAAATATGTAAAATTATGTAATAATCTAAATGCTAAGATTACAACCTCAAATCTAAATGCGGACTGCAAATTATCCAGAATTTTGTATTTTGATGGATCTGCAAGTACATAAATTAATTACAATGAGTTAAAATGTACTAAATCTAGAATTACGGCGTACGGTTTTAGAAGGCACATGAGCTGAGCCAATGCGTGCACACAGCTGCCAAGTGTTGCGCCAAAGAGCGCGGGGAGGGAAAGTAACATTTGTCGTGTCACAAATAACATAACATGAACCAGCATTTTAATGGTGGGGTATTCAACATTGTCATACATTTCATGTATTGTGCGGCGAAGTACGTCTTTTTCAAAATCATCTAAATTGGAAACGGTTTTTGTTTTCTGGCATGCTTTCCTGGAGATTTAAATAAAGGTTCACCAATTTCTGGGCTGGAAGTTTTCCCCTGTTTCACAATACGCGATACATTGCACGCTCTGGCTGCGAGATCCCGGCTTTGTGAAAAATTGATCCGGTCGCGCACTTCCTCAGATGCCAATTCCTTAAAAAAAACTGCACACCTTAAAAATAATATTTCTGGCCTGAGAGCGCAGTACCTAACCCTTAATAACAACGCCACTGGTTGTAAACTTGTGAATTTTCTGCTTATTGTCACAGTTACACAAAGCACAGTTTGAACAATTTGAACCGAAATAAAGAATTCGCACGCAACTACACTGATCCGTGGTCAGTTAATTTATGAACTAAATATACGCAGTTCCTAACGACTGAAGCTGTCATACAAAGTGAGGGTAGAACTATTTCACCCCAGGCCATTAGCACACAGTCTCGGTTAGGTGAATGACTTCTGAACAAAGGGGTGCATTTTCCAGGTAAGCGGATATAACAGTAGCAAGACACACAACTCACTTGTACGTCGCTGAAGACGGGAGTGTGTGTGTGTGTCTGCGTGTGTGTGTGTGTGTGTCTGCGTGTGCGTGTGTCTGTGTGTGTGTCTGTGTGTGTGTCTGCGTGTGTGTCTGTGTGTGCGTGTCTGTGTGTGTGTCTGTGTGTGTGTCTGCGTGTGTGTGTCTGTGTGTGTGTCTGAGTGTGCGTGTCTGTGTGTGTGTCTGTGTCTGTGTCTGTGTCTGTGTCTGTGTCGGTGTGTGTGTCGGTGTGTGTCTGCGTGTGGGTGTGTGTGTGCGTGTCTGTGTGTGTGTGTCTGTGTGTGTGTCTGTGTGTGTGTCTGTGTGTGCGTGTCTGTGTGTGTGTCTGTGTGTCTGTGTGTGTGTCTGTGTCTGTGTCTGTGTGTGTGTCTGCGTGTGTGTCTGTGTGTGTCTGTGTGTGTGTCTGCGGTGCGTGTGTCTGTATGTGTGTCTGTGTGTATGTGTGTGTGTCTGTGTGCGTGTCCGTGTGTGTCTGTGTGTGTCTCTGTGTGTGTGTGTGTCTGCGTGTGTGTCTGTGTGTGTCTGTGTGTGTCTGCGTGTGTCTCTGTGTGTGTCCGTGTGTGTCTGTGTGTGTCTCTGTGTGTATGTGTGTGTGTGTGTCTGTGTGCGTGTCGGTGTGTGTGTCTGCGTGTGTGTCCGTGTGTGTCCGTGTGTGTCTGTGTGTGTCTCTGTGTGTATGTGTGTGTGTCTGTGTGTGTCTGTGTGTGTCTGCGTGTGTCTGTGTGTGTCTGTGTGTGTGTCTGCGTGTGTGTCTGTGTGTGTCTGTGTGTGTGTCTGTATGTGTGTGTGTCTGTGTGCGTGTCCGTGTGTGTCTGTGTGTGTCTGTGTGTGTGTCGGTGTGTGTGTCTGCGTGTGCGTGTGGGTGTCTGTGTGTGTCTGTGTGTGTGTCTGTGTGCGTGTCTGCGTGTGTGTCTGTGTGTGTCTGCGTGTGTCTGTGTGTGTGTCTGTGTGTGTGTCTGCGTGTGTGTCTGTGTGTGTCTGTGTGTGTGTCTGCGGTGCGTGTGTCTGTATGTGTGTGTGTCTGTGTGCGTGTCCGTGTGTGTCTGTGTGTGTCTGTGTGTGTCGGTGTGTGTGTCTGTGTGTGTGTGTGTGTCGGTGTGTGTGTCTGTATGCGTGTCTGTGTGTGTCTGTGTGTGTCTGTATGTGTGTGTGTCTGTGTGCGTGTCCGTGTGTGTCTGTGTGTGTCTGTATGTGTGTGTGTCTGTGTGTGTGTCGGTGTGTGTGTCTGTGTGTGTGTGTGTCGGTGTGTGTGTCTGTATGTGTGTCTGTGTGTGTCTGTGTGTGTGTGTCGGTGTGTGTGTCTGTGTGTGTGTCTGTGTGTATGTGTGTGTGTCTGTGTGCATGTGTGTGTGTGTCGGTGTGTGTGTATGTGTGTGTGTCTGTGTGTGTCTGTGTGTGCGTGTCTGTATGTGTGTCTGTGTGTGTCTGTGTCGGTGTGTGTGTCTGTGTGTGTCTGTGTGTGTGTCTGTGTGTATGTGTGTGTGTCTGTGTGCGTGTCCGTGTGTGTCTGTGTGTGTCTGTGTGTGTGTGTGTCGGTGTGTGTGTCTGCGTGTGCGTGTGGGTGTGAAGACGGGGCAGAATAAACAAGATTTTTTGGGCGTGGTAATGCAAACACCTTCTTGTATACACGTAAACCCGGTAGCGAGTGAACTTAGATAGTTTTGAGAATAAAGATATTAAAATACGCATTCGTGTGTTTTCCTAAAAGAAACATGCCAGGACGTCTCACATCCTGATATAGATAAGGGTCAACATGCAATAGCGGCACAAGGAAAACCTCGACATCACCCTTCCATTCTACGTAAATTGTGAGGTACTGAGAGGGGTGACCCAGTAACAACGGGCAGCATCCTAAATCGGCGCCCAATGCAACACCCTCACGGCACTTCGTAATTTGTTACCCCATAGCTGCGTAATGAAAAGGAACAAAACACAGGCAAGATTGGAAGTTGCATACATGAGCATAAACACGGAAGTCAGTTGTTTATTCTCGAAGCGATAACTCGAGAACCATATGTCGTAGAAAAATGGTCTTTGTACAGGCTGCTTCAAAAATTCTCGCCGCATACACCAAGGCATATTAGAATGTCGAATTTCCAGTAATAAAGAGAAATCTCTGTTGCTCACGCTTGTGCTGTGCGTTCCAAACTAGGCAACACTGCACCACTATGATAGGATAGTCGCTCTAGCTCCGCCTCATGTGCCTTCTAATACCATACGCCTTATAATTATAGGGAAAATGTTTTGTTGTATGCAGAATTTACCTAAAATTTGTTTTCAAGTAGGTAATCACGAAATAAGAATACATGTTTTGGATTATGTTTATTAAACTTACTCATTTCACATAATTGTTTTATTTAAATAATGTTGAAGCAATGTTGAAATACTGAACCAATTTATCAATGAGTGAAACAATGAATTCAAAATAATTAAATTTTATAATGAAGATGCATTTTCAGTTTTCGATCTCTTGACATACAATGAACAACCAGGCATTTTCATTTTGAGTCTTTTGCTTCTTTCAACGTACAGTGAATAACCATATACTTCTCCATATTTTCAGGGGTCATTGTTTGTCTCCTATCGAATAAAATGTTCTTTTAAACAGAGAAACTTCTCTCCACGTCAGACGAAGTAATAGGAGCATATTTTAGTATAGGAATCTGATTTGCAGAGAAATGTTTTGATAAATCGACAGTCACCATTTAGCACCTTAGACACGGACACAAGCATAGAGTACCCTGGGTTCCCGTTTAGCACAGCTTTGAACTTGTCACCTACCTTCCTTTCTGCAACTACACTAAGCTTCTGTGATGCACGTTCCATTAAATCCATACACTCGTGAAGAAGGGAACCTGATGTCTTGATGATGCTAGGCAACCAGCCGAAGTTACTTTTTATGTAAGCACAGGAACTTGCCACTTTACATGCCCTGAAATTCACGTATGGAAACAGCTACTTCTGTTCACCACTGACTGGACTCCTTCAAAATGTTCACAATACAAGTTCACAGTTTTTTACCACGTACCCCATCTTGTAAGTACCGGCTCAGGCGGCAAAGGGACATGTTGGAGATGATTTTTATAGCACTGGATTCTGTGCGGTGCTTTCTCGAAGACCTTTTTTGTTGCTGATATCAACTTATTCACACAGGGAAAATTACTTCTTGCTACTTCAGCAACACGTTGCAATGCATGGGCCAAGCAGGTACATTCGGGTAGAAAACCTTAAGGGCAGTAGCAGCTTTAATCATGTACGCTGCGGCATCTGAAACTTTTCCTCACACACACACACACACACACACACACACACACACACACACACACACACACACACACTCACTCACACACACACTCACACTCCCTCACTCACACACACACACACACTCACACACACACTCACTCACACACACTCACTCACTCACACACACTCACTCAAACACACACACAAACACACACACTCACACACACTCACTCACACACACTCACTCACACACACTCACACACACAAACACACACACTCACTCACACACACTCACTCACACACACTCACTCACACACACAAACACACACACTCACACACTCACACTCACACTCAAACACACACACTCACACTCACTCACACACACAAACACACACACTCACTCACTCACACACACAAACACACACACTCACTCACTCACACAAACACACACACTCACACTCACTCACACACACACACTCACTCACTCACACAAACACACACAAACACACACACTCACACACACTCACTCACACACACCCACTCACACACACTCACTCACACACACTCACACTCACTCACTCACACACAAACACACACACTCGTTCACGCACACTAACTCACACACTCACACTCCCTCACTCACACACACAAACACACACACTCACACACACTCACTCACACACACTCACACTCACTCAGACAAACACACACACAAACACTCACACTCACACACACACAAACACACACACTCACACACACTCACTCACACACACTCACACACACTCACACTCACTCACTCACTCACTCACACACACTCACTCACACACAAAAACACACACACTCACACACACTCACTCACACTCACTCACACACTCACTCACACACACACTCACTCACACCTACTCACTCACACTCACACACTCCCTCATACACACACTCACACACAAACACTCACACACACTCACTCACACACACTCACTCACACACTCACTCACACACTCACTCACACACTCACTCACACTCACACACTGACACACACACTCACTCACACACACTCACTCACACACACTCACTCACACACACTCACACACACACTCATTCACACACACTCATTCACACACACTCACACACACTCACTCACACACACACTCACTCACACACACTCACACACACTCACTCACACACACTCACACACACTCACTCACACACACACTGACGCACACACACGCACTCATACTCACACACAAACACACACACTCACTCACACACTCACACTCACTCACACACACTCTCTCACACACACACTCACTCACACACTCACTCACACACTCACTCACACACACTCACTCACACACTCACTCACACTCACTCACACACACTCACTCACACACACTCACACACACACTCACTCACACACACTCACTCACTCACACACTCACTCACACACACTCACTCACACACACTCACTCACACTCACACACACTCACACACAAACACACACACACACTCACAAACACACTCACACTCACACTCACTCACACGCACCCTCCGACCACAGAATCTTCATCCCATCATTTACGAATCTTGCAATAATTTGTAGAATGATTTGTTTGTTCTAACACTTTGCAACAGATTAGAAATGATTTTGCTGGACTTTCGGAATCTAGTTTTCTTACTACTAAATTTGTTATGTACCGAGTGACCCATGTCATCCGTAGTTTCGTCGACGGCAAACCAAATGAAGGAGTTTCCAATTTCATTCCGCATATGATCAACGGCTTCTCCATAACACACATGAAGATACTTTTTCCTCAGAGTAGATTCGTCAGGAATAACTTTCTTGCAATATTTTTCTAGAAAGGAACGAAATTGAGGAAATTGAAGTTTATGCTACGGAATATTAGCTGAAATCATTGCACTGCGCCGGTCTTTAAAAAAATCATTTCCGGACGGTTCCTGTTGCATTTGTGTCAACAGAACTTGCTTTCGAGAAAACTGTAGGTGAGAAGAGCACTTTTGACTTATTGTTCCAATTGAGATTTCATGGAACAGCCAATTGTTTTACCACATGCTTGACAGACTATTACTTTTCCATCGGTTGTAAAAGGCGCTATCTAATTTCACCCATGAATTTAACTTGCAGGACAGCGAGGACGCAACTGGTGCCATTTTACTAAGACTTGCAGGAAACTAACTGCAGTGTTATCGCCTCGCTATATTGATGGTTGTCCAGCGGCTCACTGTTTCCTCGCAGCTATTATATTACAAGATGTCGACTACCGTGACAATGGTAACAATGGTAACAATCAATTTCTCCAGTTCTTGTAAATGCCCAAAGCGCTACGAGAAACGTGACACTGGAGGTCAACACTGTCGAGCGGCACCTGCTTTGCTATAAACGGGCAACAATCAGAATGAGGCGAGGCAGTTGTTATTGCATTCTTAATTTCACTTGCATCCTATTCCGCAGATTGATTTTTGTTGCCTTCAGCAAAACTTGTGAAAACAGTAGTTTATAATGTGACTACAATATTTTTTAAAAAGTAATAAAATTGTAACGAAACCCAGAAAATATGTACGTTTTATGTAACATCGTCAAAATATGTAGTAATGTGCAAAATATGTAAACAAAATGTAAAATAAAAATTTGTAAGGGAGTCCCAAATGACGTAATGCGCCAACATTTTTACTTTCTCTACTGGTATTCCACCCAAAAATTCGATGTCGAGATTTCACCGGAAATATGTTTTGAGGCCCCCTGAATCCAAAAAGAGCATTTTTAGAAAAAAGGTCTGTGTGTGTGTCTGTGTGTCAGTCTGTCAGTCGGTCTGTCAGTCAGTCAGTCGGTCTGTCAGTCAGTCAGTCTGTGGACAGCATAACTCAAAAACGAAAAGTCGGTTAAAAACCAAAGTTGGTATTTAAGTTTAATGTATTTCAAGGATGTGACACGAAGATTTCGAAGAAAATAGCCCCACCCTAAACTACCCTTTACATGGAAAATTTGTCGAAAATTTTGATTTTCTTGAAAATGGCTCTAACGATTTTGATTAAAATGTCATGTGTTTGAGATATTTTTATGACAAATGAAATGCATATCTTGAATTTTCTGACTATAGCCCCTGTAGTCGTATTTAATCTGGACAACTTTTGCATAACTGGTAAACCGTTAGAGATAGACCAAATCATACTATACAAAAAATGTAGATCTTGCTAAAATACACAATTTATGTCTCAATAAATGTTCTTGTAGGGTGAACCATTTTGGAGATATTCCTTGTTATGTGTGTGAGTTTCGGAAAACTTAGAACTTTCGTGAAATGGATCATCGTTGTTCATTTTTTTATATGTTAAGTGTGCAAAGACAACAGAATCTCAAGCATTTGACTATCGCACAAAGCCTACTGTATTCCCCCTTGTACCTACATGGAAATAAGCAATAAGATAATTTGTACAAATGTTTGTCTTATCTAATACGAAGAAGATATAGTAATAAGAGTTTCGAAGAATGGTTAGTACAAGAGTAGAGAAAGTCATGTGAGTGTAACACATCAGATATCTGTATTAACATGAAGAAGATATAGTAATAAGAGTTTGTAAGAATGGTTAGTACAAGAGTAGAGAAAGTCATGTGAATGTAACACATCAGATATCTGTATTAACATGAAGAAGATATAGTAAGAGTTTGTAAGAATGGTTAGTACAAGAGTAGAGAAAGTCATGTGAGTGTAACACATCAGATATCTGTATTAACATGAAGAAGATATAGTAATAAGAGTTTCGAGGAATGGTTAGTACAAGAGTAGAGAAAGTCATGTGAGTGTAACACATCAGATTTTTACTTCTCATTGAAATATTATGCAGAATTTAAAAGATGTAATTACATAAAAATCCGGGCTCTAGTCATTAGGGTAAGTATTACATTCTACCAAAAATTTCAATATCAAGGTTTCATGGGAAAGACATGTTTTGGAGGGGCATCACATTCTTTGGGGCACCACAGTGACGCTCTTTCAATCCAGACTGGTACAGAAAAGAACAATGATTGACAGCCTAGTGAAATCAAGAAAACTGTGTTGCTTTAATTAAGGAAACAATGAAGCTATTAACAGTGAAGCAACAAGAATCTAAAGTAACAGCAAAATTAGAAGCTAAAACCTTCACTTATCTTAGTAATATTGCAAGTTCTTTGGTGCTGCACTCACAATGTTTCAAGTTGACTCCAACTCATTGTCAGCGAAGCACCAAAGAATTTGCAATATTACTAAGATAAATGAAGCTTTTAGTTTCTAATTTTGTTGTTACTTTAGAACTGTGCTGCTTTAATTATTTATTGTTTGATGGTGATGCTTTGTGGATAGTTCATTGTACTAGTGACCTCAAACATCTTTCAGAATGAATTAAGTCACGTGAAATCAGTTCCTCACATGTTGCAAACTTCTCAAAATTAAATTTGTTTGGAAAAGTTTATGTTCAGACATAAATTGATGAAGTATATAGTCTATTTGTTACATGACCCAAAGAGTTAATAAAAAAAAATCTGATGTGTTGCACTCACATGACTTTCTCTACTCTTGTACTAACCATTCTTACAAACTCTTATTCCTATATCTTCTTCATGTTAATACAGATATCTGATGTGTTGCACTCACATGACTTTCTCTACTCTTGTACTAACCATTCTTACAAACTCTTACTCCTATATCTTCATGTTAGTTGAGATAAACATTCGTACATATTATCTTACTGCTTATTCCCTTGTAGGTGCAAGGGGAATATTAGAATACAGAAGGCTTTGTGCGACAGTCAAATGTTTTAAAGCTTTCAGATTCCGTTCTCTTTGCACACTTAACATATAAAAAAATGAACAACGATGACCCATTTCACGAAAGTTCTAAGTTTTCCGAAACTCACACACATAACAAGGAATATCTTCGAAATGGTTCACCCTACAAGAAAATTTATTCAGACATAAATTGTGTATTTTAGCAAGATCTACATTTTTGTGGAGTATAATTTGGTCTATCTCCAACGGTTTACCAGTTATGGAAACGTCGTCCAAAGTAAATACTACTACAGGGGCTATAGTCAGAAAATTCAAGATATGCATTTCATTTGTCATAAAAATATCTGAAACACATGACATTTTAATCAAAATCGTCAGAGCCATTTTCAAGAAAATCAAAATTTTCGAAAAAGTTTCCATGTAAAGGGTAGTTTAGGGTGGGGCTATTTTCTTCAAAATCTTCGTGTTGCATCCTGGAAAGACATTAAACTTAAATACCAACTTTGGTTTTTAACCGACTTCTCGTTTTTGAGTTATGCTGTCCACAGATTGACAGACTGACAGACTGACACACAGACACACACAGGGGCCTTTTTGTAAGAATGCTTTTTTTGGATTCAGGGGGCCTCAAAACATATATTTCCGGTGAAATCTCGACATCGAATTTTTGGTTGAAATACAATACTTCCCCTACTTACCAGTAGAGAAAGTAAAAACTGGACTGAACACATATAAACAACGTCTTACTAACCTGCAATAGTTGTTTTACAACTCACACACGTGCCACATTATCGTCTGGCAATCCATTTGTATTTGTTTCAAATGTTCAGTATAACACACACTGCACCTTTTTCTAAAAATGCTTTTTCTGGATTCGTGAAGCTTCAAAACATATATCCGGTAAAATCTCGACACCGAAACTTTGGCTCGAATACAATATTTCTACTTACTATACGTAGGTAATAAAGTTGCCTCTGGCACGGAGGACCCGGTTTCGATCCCCGGTACCAGCATGGGGATTTTATCCCCTCTGGGAGACCTGGCACGAGGTGCACTCAGCCTCGTTAGGTTCCATGGGGACCAATTGAAGAGCTACTTGATGCAGAAGTAGCGGCCCCAGGTCTAGAAGACCGCATAACTGGCCGGGAGGGCTCGGGGCGCTGACCACGTCCCACCCTCCAGTACTGCACCTCACCAATGACGCCTGTAGTGGGCAGAGGTGGGGGACGCAGCGGCTGGGCGGTAGGCCTTGGCCCCTTGTGGGTTGTCGCGCCGGGGTTTAGTATACGTAATACAGAAAGTAAAAATGTTATCTTTATTTCCCCAAAATAATCAAAATGTAATTTTTCAGATATTGGAAAGAAAAATAAAGTATATGTCTTGAGCTCTGTGTGCATAGTCTACAGAGTATTCATTCTTATGCAGTAAACTCAGTAAGAGATAGATGAAAATCTACTAAGAAACAATGTAGCACTTGTTAAAATAACCTTTTTATATCAAATAACTTTTATAGCATTAGCCATTTCCTAGTATTGCACCGGTATCTTATGGAATATGTCGGTCTCTCATCAGCCTATGTAATGAGTAAAGCACGGATTGCTAAGCACAATAAAATAAGCAAGCAAATAAGCACGGAAAATGATGAAATTATGCAAAAACGAATACACGCAAATATGATGATAAATATTTTCACAGAACTCTTACCTTGTTGAAGGTTGTTAGAGCACACAACGGTCGTCCTGAGATTTTCCTGTGTAAAACCCCTGCGTCTGTCACTGAAAAATTATTTGTATAGTGAAACTGTTCCTTCCACATCGCATGACGTCATAATTTTCCTGTAGCACCTGATTGAGTTCCTCAGATGTGAGTTTTGTAAATCCACGTGTTTCTGACAACAATTTTACTGAATTATTATTTATTTCTGCCAACAAACTTACTGCTGGTGTTTTTAAACACACAAGCCGTGTGTGGGCAATGTTTAAGTGGCGGAATAATGATTGAAAAGTTCAACGCCACAGCCGGGATTTGAACCACGGATCTTCAGCTTACCTTTAACCGACTTTTCGTTTTTGAGTTATGCTGTCCACAGACTGACACACACAGATACGTATACGCACTGACCCTTTTCTAAAAGTGTTTTTTTTTTTTTGGGGGGGGGGGGGGTCCTGGCGCCTCAAAACATATCTCCCGTGAAATCTGGACATGGATTTTTTTTTTCTATTTTGGCTGGAATACAACACTTCTTCTACTTTACTACACGTAGTAGAGAAAGTAAAAACTCTTAAATCAGATAAGTATGAAATATGCTTCTTTCTTTCCCTGATTACCCTCCCCTTATGTAGGACTTACACCCCCTAGCCAGTGCCTAGGGTCAGACATCTGTCCGGGAACACAGGAGCCTATGTACCAGACAGAGTGAAGTGGTCAGTATGAGAGTGAGGAAGTGATTACCCTCCCCTTATGTAGGGCTAACACTCCCTAGCCAGTGCCTAGGGCCAGACGCCTGTTGGGCAACACAGGAACCTATGTACCAGACAGAGTGACGTGGTCAGTATGAGAGTGAGGAAGTGATTACCCTCCCCTTGTGTAGGACTTACACCCCCTAGCCAGTGCCTAGGGCCAGACGCCTGTTGGGCAACACAGGAACCTATGTACCAGACAGAGTGACGTGGTCAGTATGAGAGTGAGGAAGTGATTACCCTCCCCTTATGTAGGACTTACAAGCCAGTGCCTAGGGTCAGACATCTGTCCGGGAACACAGGAACCTATGGACCAGACAGTGAAGTGGTCAGTATGAGAGTGAGGAAGTGATTACCCTCCCCTTATGTAGGGCTAACACTCCCTAGCCAGTACCCAGGGTCAGACGTCTGTCAGGGAACACAGGAACCTATGTACCAGACAGAGTGAAGTGGTCAGTATGAGAGTGAGGAAGTGATTACCCTCCCCTTATGTAGGACTTACAAGCCAGTGCCTAGGGTCAGACATCTGTCCGGGAACACAGGAACCTATGTACCAGACAGAGTGAAGTGGTCAGTATGAGAGTGACGAAGTGATTACCCTCCCCTTATGTAGGGCTAACACTCCCTAGCCAGTACCCAGGGTCAGACGTCTGTCAGGGAACACAGGAACCTATGTACCAGACAGTGAAGTGGTCAGTATGAGAGTGAGGAAGTGATTACCCTCCCCTTATGTAGGGCTAACACTCCCTAGCCAGTACCCAGGGTCAGACGTCTGTCAGGGAACACAGGAACCTATGTACCAGACACAGTGAAGTGGTCAGTATGAGAGTGAGGAAGTGATTACCCTCCCCTTATGTAGGACTTACAAGCCAGTGCCCAGGGTCAGACGTCTGTCAGGGAACACAGGAACCTATGTACCAGACACAGTGAAGTGGTCAGTATGAGAGTGAGGAAGTGATTACCCTCCCCTTATGTAGGACTTACAAGCCAGTGCCCAGGGTCAGACGTCTGTCAGGGAACACAGGAACCTATGTACCAGACACAGTGAAGTGGTCAGTATGAGAGTGAGGAAGTGATTACCCTCCCCTTATGTAGGACTTACAAGCCAGTGCCCAGGGTCAGACGTCTGTCAGGGAACACAGGAACCTATGTACCAGACACAGTGAAGTGGACAGTATGAGAGTGAGGAAGTGATTACCCTCCCCTTATGTAGGACTTACAAGCCAGTGCCCAGGGTCAGACGTCTGTCAGGGAACACAGGAACCTATGTACCAGACACAGTGAAGTGGACAGTATGAGAGTGAGGAAGTGATTACCCTCCCCTTATGTAGGACTTACAAGCCAGTGCCTAGGGCGAGACGCCTGTTGGGCAACACAGGAACCTATGTACCAGACAGAGTGAAGTGGTCAGTATGAGAGTGAGGAAGTGATTACCCTCCCCTTATGTAGGACTTACAAGCCAGTGCCTAGGGCGAGACGCCTGTTGGGCAACACAGGAACCTATGTACCAGACAGAGTGAAGTGGTCAGTATGAGAGTGAGGAAGTGATTACCCTCCCCTTATGTAGGACTTACAAGTCAGTGCCTAGGGCGAGACGCCTGTTGGGCAACACAGGAACCTATGTACCAGACAGAGTGAAGTGGTCAGTATGAGAGTGAGGAAGTGATTACCCTCCCCTTATGTAGGACTTACAAGCCAGTGCCCAGGGTCAGACGTCTGTCAGGGAACACAGGAACCTATGTACCAGACACAGTGAAGTGGACAGTATGAGAGTGAGGAAGTGATTACCCTCCCCTTATGTAGGACTTACAAGCCAGTGCCTAGGGCGAGACGCCTGTTGGGCAACACAGGAACCTATGTACCAGACAGAGTGAAGTGGTCAGTATGAGAGTGAGGAAGTGATTACCCTCCCCTTATGTAGGACTTACAAGCCAGTGCCTAGGGCGAGACGCCTGTTGGGCAACACAGGAACCTATGTACCAGACAGAGTGAAGTGGTCAGTATGAGAGTGAGGAAGTGATTACCCTCCCCTTATGTAGGACTTACACCCCCTAGCCAGTGCCTAGGGCCAGACGCCTGTTGGGCAACACAGGAACCATACATACAATAACGTACAATAATACAATAAAGGATCATGAGCATAAATATCAAATCTTACTTCACATAAATATACATCGTTTGAAGAAAAAATATAGAGCAACTCCGCGAACACGTCATACCGAGTGTTAAAATTTGAAATTAATGTTTCACTTTTTTTACTGAGGAAAGATGATGCTAGATACTCCAAAGTATCTTATGAAGTGAAAAATAAATATTTTTGACGTGAATATAGGTTCAAATTTCACTTCTTACCCATATATTTCCAAAGCACTAAAAATAAGCGCGAATAACGGTGATTTTCATATCAATATTTCAGGAGCTATGTACAACTGTTTTAATTTTTTGGTTCTGTACATCACACAATGACAAATTGGTCTTTGAAACGTGTATATGGCTAATAATTTTTGACATTTATAAATAATCCTTAGAGCCTCTTTAATTATTACTGTGTGTCAATGTCAGTTAGTCACGGTAAATAAGGATAAAGTCCTCTGGAGGGAAAAGTAATAGACTGAAAAAAATATCCTTTTTGATTCTACGTCATTACAATATAACAAATAAAAAAGTACCAGAAAGTTTTCCTCTATAGTCATTAGTTTTCCCACAAAACGCGTGACTAACGGACAATTAGTGCTGAGACTTCAGTCAGGATAGACGTATCAGTCTGTTTTTGACTCCATGAGTAAAACACCAGCCCAAAGACAACGTGAATACAAACAATGTCTGAAGGAGCAAGGAAGTTATGCACAATGGAAGGAAAAAATAAGAGTGACTATGAGGAAAGGAAGAGCAATACTGAAACAAACAAAACAAGGAAGAGAACAGCTCAACGCTGAATATAGGAGATATAAGCAAGCACAGTGGGCAAGACAGAAGATAAGAGACCAAGAAGGGATTGATAAGGATACTCCATCAACATCAACCGCTTTCAAAAGCAAACGGTATTTCGGAAAGTGCAGAAAACGTGTTGAGGAAGAATTGCCGCAATCTCCACGTAAAAGAAAAGAAATGATTCGTAAGTTAGCAGTTTAAAAGGGATTACATGTTGTAAAACCAAAGCATTCTGTCCCGGTATCAGGAAAACAACTATCCGAGGAACTTAAAAGTGCAATCATCAAGTTCTGTCAGGATGATTCAATATCTTACCAAGCTCCTGGAAGAGATGAT
>CM060964.1:389729400-389739400 GCA_030765045.1 Tenodera sinensis
TGGGGGGCCGTTAAACCAGAGGCTCACTTTCCAATCCAGAGCCCATTCCTTTCTCCTGCCGTGCTGCTGCCGCGACGCTCGCTGACGCTTCCAACCCTGGAATAAGCCTAATGGGATGAAGAGTGAAATGAAATTATTAACGTAACGAAATGGAGGGACAGCAAATTCGGAGAATATGGAAATACTTTCCAGCATTTTCCTGGCGACCCGGGGAAACCTCCGAGAAAAAAACCATGGGTCAGAAAGGTCGGCCGCGGGGAACGAACCCCTTACCGCCTGAGTCATCCCGCTCGGTATGTTTAGGATGTATATGCCCGTCCTTCACCTGGTTTGAACCGACGACCTCAGGAACAAGAGGCCAGCAGTAACCACGGAGGACAAGGATGGACTGCATATAACATTAGGAGTAACAAAATGTAACATTCGAATTTAACATCCGAAGTGGTAACATCTACTACAGAAGGGTGCAAGAGTATCATTAACATTACTAGCTTTTCGTACACTTCTTCTCTACTTAAGCGTGTCCCTAATTTCAATATCTAAATACTAAAAAGGATTTACAAAGCCCACAAATAGAAGTCTAAAAGGACATGCTTGCTAAGGCAATTACGCAACGTGTAGAAGAGGCAGAGAATCAACATAAGTACATACCTACAGCTCCAAATCGATGTTCCTAGTAAACGGGCTTCCTCCGAGAAAATTCTGAATCAGTTCTCGAGGCAATTCCGTCCTTATTATTCCTTAGTATAGGACTTTAAATGATGCGTGAGAGAAAACATATAGTAGTTGTCATTACTTAATAGCATTTACCAGTAGGTATACTTTCTTACAGTAGTGAATTGCCAAATAAATTTAAGAACTGGTAAAACTGTAGGAGACCGTCGTCGCGTGGTTCACAAGATGGCGCTGCAAGGCAGAAATATCTGTTGCCAACTTAACATTGTACAACTCGCTAAAACTACCAACCACGCATCACAAAATGCCAAAACACTGTACTATTATTTATTAATATTGTTGTTGTTGTTGTTGTTGTTAATACTGCGTAATCTGTAATAACATTACTGTATTATACAACCTCAATATTATTAATTACTTCATTATTATTGTTGCACTATTGCGTAATACTGTGGAATATGTAATAAAATTATTGTATTATACAGCCTCGACATTATTATTATTATTATTATTATTATTATTATTATTATTATTATTATTATTATTATTATTATTATTATTATTATTATTATTATTATTATTATTATTATTATTATTATTATTATTATTATTATTATTATTATTATTATTATTATTATTATTATTATTATTATTATTATTATTATTATTATTATTATTGTTGTTGTTGTTGTTGTTGTTGTTGTTGTTAGTACTGCGTAATCTGTAATAAAATTACCGTATTATACAATCTCAAATAAGGATTGTTGTACCTTTGATAACTGTAGTGATCTGTGAAAGTGCGCAATAAGTTCAAGTTTATTATTTATCTATGCCAACAAATTTACTATTGGTATTATTGGTATTTGCCACAATAACGTCGAGAGCATCCCTTCTCGGTTTACCGCCTTCTCTTGTGCCGGTTGTGGTAATTTTCATTTTTATGTGCTTCGATGAGCCACAATATCTCTTCTTCAGTCCAATTTTTCATTTTCAAACGTATGTAGAATACAGATTAAAACCACAACCGCACCGCATAAGAACTTAAGTCACATCACTTAACTACAAAACAATAACTCTAAATAACAACAACAAATAACGTTAACAAGTTGGTTGGCAACATTCACATTCTTCCGCTGATTTCAATTTTCCAGCGTTGGCAATACATACGTCACCAACGAGTTAAAGGAAATATCTATTTCAAGAAATGTAAAAATAAATGCATAGAACATGCATGTAAGATAAAATAAAGGCTTAATAGTTCATCCATGGATTTAGCATGTGAGAAAGAAGGCCAGTAAAGCAAGACTTAATTAATTTTTCTTTTATCTATATACCAAACCAATTGGCTAATGCTTCCCGAGGAGTGTGTTTCGGACAGCAATCTGGTATGAATTAGTATTATTAGCAATTCACATCAAGCACTGAAACAGAACAGTTGGTGCTGTGCTTGCCTCGTGTTAGTCACATCAAATGATGTGCGCATGCACAAAAGTGTACCTCGCTTGTTAATGTAAATGAGGTGTAAAACTAAGTTTTTTAGTATTTTCTTTGGCAGTGAAGGTTAATTTTATATTTTTAACTTCTTCTATATGCATTAGACTACAATAAGCAGCATTTTGAACAGTAATGCATGTGAACATGTAAGAGAAAAATACTGCAGGAAACCGAAAGCAGGGTATGCACATCGCCCATGTGTTTCCGTGTGGTTTGCCATGAGGAAAACAGGTGTTGTAGACACAGCGCTGAATTTCCTGGCAATCTACTACTCGGAATATGGAATCCAAACAGAGAATGCAAAAATAAATAGTGGGAACGATTTTTCTGTAATAATATTTACTAGTTTCTGAATTATGAAGTTCTATGAAAACTATAAAAATTGTGAAAAAATTATTTTAACAAACTTAATATTTGTTATTTAATAAACCAAAACATTTCAATATTTTCTGTACAAACATTCCTTTGAAAGTACTTATCTATACTAGAATAATATTTCAAATTATCAAACATTTTGAAATCTTCATCATGTGGAACATTTCTAGTACGCTGCCAGAAAAACAGCTAGAAAAGCTAATGAATTTAAAGGTGTTAAAGATATTGCCGTGAGAATGTGAATGTATATAATTCCTTATAGGTATGTATTATATTTGATATGAGTTTCAATAAAATCTGCTAATATCTGTAGAATTTAGAAATTTCACCTATGCTTACCCTTAAGGGTACATATGACTGAGTTTTGACGATTTTTGGTAAAAAATTGAATTTTTTTATCTTAGCGTTAAAAAATATTACAATCCTTCCTCTATCATATGCATCCATTATTTTTTCAGTTCCGCCATTTTTAAAGCCAACAGAAGCCATCCTTTGACTCCATGTGCGTGGTATTTAAACGCCCACTTTTGGGATATAATGTTATTGTGCACTGTTACTGTACCATTTCACTTCTATTTTGATTATGCCACTTGAAGTAGGTGAACAGGAACTTGCTAATGATTGGCTACTGCCATTTGTAATGTAGGTAATTGAAAATATCATCTGAAGAAAGAAACAAGAGGTCTGAGGGGGAGACATTTAGTCCAGGGCAATTTTTCAGTATTTTGCTCTATACAAAATGTTCCTTGCGGAGCATTTCTTATCAGAATGTCTTGAAACTTCCACAGTATGTAGTAATATGTACTATAAATAACAATTGTATTGGGTTTTGATATCAGATGGATTTTAGTGTGTTTTTTATCCTTCAGAACAGGCTGTTACTCCATATTTTTTAAAAATTATGAAATATAAATATTTACATTTTTCTGTAAGCCAAAAAAATAAGCAGATATAAAAACCCAATACAATTCTAATTTATCCTTGTTTAAAGTGCATCTCTACAAAATTTTAGAATGATTGGATGAAAACTTTGTCGCAAGGGACTTTTTAAGTGCGACTATTAATTTATTTAAATAATTTACAATATTTCTTGAGCAAAGCAACATACAGAGTTGAAACTTTGCACAGCATAATATGGTTACCATGTAAATATGCACACAAAATTTCATCAAAATTGATTAAAAAATATAGAAGTTGGAAAATTCAGTCATATGTACCCTTAACACGAGTTCAAAGTGCATACCCAAGTTCACACACCATGCTATGCCACTGACCACCATAATACTAGAAATACATGTTCTGAATTCTTCGGAAGGATGAGATGCAATGAAGCCAATTGTAGTTTCCTGTATTTCCTTCAGATTTGTCAGTGGTCAGCTTAGTTTTGTACTTGAAGTTGTAAGTTTGCAAAGCGATGATTTAGTGGACAACATGTCGCTCACTTTCCAACCCTGGATACCACCTAAAACTGAATAAACATCAGCAACCTGGATCTTCTTCACTAAAAGTTCCCGTAAAAATAAAAATAGCTCCTTCATTGCAGGAGGTTCTCTGTTGGTGCTGGCACTAGTGAACTGTGTAAGATCATTTTGCTAATTTGGCTAATTAATCTCATGGCCAGCAGGCGCGGCTCCTCAGGGTAGGCAGGGTAGGCACTGCCTACCCTATCGTAATACATCAACAAATAATGTTTAACTATGATTATGCATTTTATCATTTGAATCGTCATTTTCCCCTAAATTGCAGTTCAAGAAAAGTTTTCTCGGTTATAATGACCAGCGCATGGTCAAATCCTTTAATCTCAATTCCGATTCATGAAAACTGCGCTGCGTGTTTGAAACGCGCGGCAGAAATGATACGCATGGAACCTGGGTAGTGGAGAGCAGGCTAGCTTAACCTCTGCCTGCCCGGCCCCATTTCCTGAGTACGAGGCCCTTGAACAGGGATAAGGAAACATTCGGTCTGTATATGCACTCCGAGCATGCGTAGATGCGTCTGCCAGCAGTCCGAACACTTGCCTGCCCAAATCCGAATTTATGCGACATTTTCCGAACAGCCATACTCCACGAAAGAAGATCTCAGAGATCTGCATCTGCACGACCCCCCCCCCCCCCCCTTGGAAGTTGGCGAACTTAATGTGCAGTCAGTTACTGACTTTTAAACTATCATTTTAATTTTGATGTAAAGAACAATTTTTGTTTAGCACAAATTAATACGGTTATCTGCAACAAATACTATAAATTTTGACAGTAAAATAATGATTTAATATTATATGATTGCAAATTTCCAACATGTGCCCCCCCCCCTGGAAAAAAGTCTGCAGACACTCGTGATTTTAGTTTCGGCGGTAATTCGTCCGTAAGTCACACTCATTTACTCTGCTCTTATTAAACAACCAAACAATATATTGTTTGTGTTATCCGCAATGACTTCGCCCCCTATATTTCGGATAAACGGGGTTTATTATTATTATTATTATTATTATTATTATTATTATTATTATTATTATTATTATTATTATTATTATTATTATTATTATTATTATTATTATTATTATTATTATTATTATTATTATTATTATTATTATTATTATTATTATTATTATTATTATTATTATTATTATTATTATTATTATTGTTGTTGTTGTTGTTTTTGTTTTTGTTATTGTTACACTTTGTCTACCCTAAAATTTTGACTGCGAGCCGCCACTGTCCTGCTGCTTAAGTTTTCATCTGAGGAACTGCCATAATCTTTAGTTTCATCAGATGGTGTCACTCCACTGAATAATGATGAAGATGACATGCATGTGTACATGTTTATTTTATAACTCTTTATCAATGTGCTACATAGACATATTTTCAATTATCATTATTTATGCCAAGAAACTTATTGCTGGTATTTTTAAACATGACATTTTGGCATCAACTTAGCTTAATGGTTAGAACAAATCCACGGCCAGCTGAAGGTCTGTGGTTCAAATCCCAGCTGTGAAAATCAGTTTTTACTTTCAATACTATGTATATTAGGGGACGTATTGTATTCCACACAAAAATTCGGTGTCAAGGATTGACAAAAGCACTGGACAAACTACAAATTTTAGTAAGCTTACACTTTTGCAATACCTATTTTTGTCTATTCCTTACGTTTCCAAGTCAGAATGCAGTAAGACAGAAAATTCGAAATATACGTTTCGATGATGAGTCTATTACAATTAATTATTATAACTTACTGAAGACAAAATGTATTATTACATGAAATTGAGTTTCCCTGAATTTGACAAAATGCGAGTATTTATGTCTATCTGAAATCCCAAACGTCTAAAGTGAATACTGAACTTAGATTCCTGTAAGCTTGCTGTTACAATTATTGTTGATACATTGTTAACTAATAGGAAATTAAGACGTTTGATGAAACATCAATTAAGAGAGGGGTAATTTAAGTATTCATTCTTTGGATTTTTCCTCGTTTTAAGGGGACAAGGTAGTGATTCGTACACTATTTCAGTATTTGTAAACATCACTTTAGTTGAGGATATCTAAGCTCCTGCCGCTCAGATCAAAATTTAATTTGGGATGAATATTTAGTGATTCATTGTGATTACATTTATATGGAGAACATCAAAACGATTATTTAAAATGGGCATGTAATAAGGCAAAAACTGATAACATGTTTTTGAAAAAAATATAATATATATAGTACTAGCGGTACAAATTCCTTCTACAACATTCAAGCCCATGTGTTGAAACTTTTGTAGTGCACTAGGCAATGTGTATTTATAACTGTTAACCTAAATTTACTTAAATGTCTCTGGCTATATTCAAAAGAAAAGATATTTAACTTTTGTAAAAAAAAAAAAATAATAATAAATAAAATAAAAAAAGTACATTTTGTTTGCACAAATATATTTTTTTAAATTTTCTGTTTTGGATTTTTCCAATAACAATGGGTTACATTTGTAGAGTACATGCTTCTGGAACTACTGTAAAATTTTCATTCAAATAGGTTCAGTGGTTTTGAAAAAAACATGTACCTGAGTTTGAAAAAATGTCAAGTTACAGAAAACTACATTTAAAGAAAAGTGTGTCATCTTGAAGCCCTCTTTACCCAGTGCGGCGCAGCACTCCGCCATATTTTGATGGGGTAATTTAAAGCTTTAAATGTGCCGGTACCCTTACAATGTATATATAATTTTGAAGAGGAAGGTTTCTACTTTTTTTAAAGATGAAAAACAAAAAATTGACTTTTTGAGCCCAAATCACTACCCTGTCAGTTGGTACTAAAGCTGGTGGAGTTATGTAATTGTTATTGATGACTAGCACGGAAGGATACAACCGCAAAGCTCCACTAAAGCAGCATAATCGCAAATGCACACACTTCTCATATGTGTTAACAGGATGCTATGTCTGTCCTGCATCCCTGTCTAATGCAGAAACTGTTTCGAATAGTCGAATATGCACGCTATTCTGTTGTCTTTGTAGGCGATTATATAGATTTTTCTGGCGGTGGCTTGTGATGTGGGATTTTGGACTTCCTCGTGGACTATAAATCCTATTTCTCTTAGGCTATCAGCTATAGTAGATCTCATGGCACCTCATCGTACAATCTCGAACGTTTCTAAGTACTTTACCATCGGTACAGGAGCTAAGCATCTCTGTTCAGAGATAATAGTAAATCCAAGGGCTCTACACGCGGCCAAAAGGTTCGCTAACTGCAATGTTCTGAGTGTAGCGTACATCAAAGGTGGCCTTGTTTAAATCCGTTTCGTCGTTGTTTTATCAACATTTCTGCAATTCATTATTGCTATCTGTTTCTAACTTGTTTTTGAACTACTTCTAAACCCGCAGCAGATTAAAAGAAGAATTTTTGGCCTGCAAAATGTGTGAAGTTACTAATACCCTCAATTACAATTACAATTACAATGTGTTCCTGATTAAAATCGCGGTCCCGAGTTTAAAGGATCCTGGAGATCGACAGCGAGCATTACTATGGGTGAAGAAGCTGTCCACGTGTGATGAGAGTATCGAAGAAATGAGGGCACGAAATGAATTTATATATTATCTAGCTCTTAACGTACAAAACGGTGAGCTAAAAGCTCCTTTCAACAAAAGACCACCTACGGGACCAATACTAGGTATTGAGAAATTGATATTAGAAGCCTTACAAGAAACGGCTGAAAAGGACAACCCACCACCTACATCTTGGGCTGCTCAACTGGACAAACCAAGGAAGGATGAGCCCGGTGAATGGCCCCGTTCAACTGAAGGAGCACGTTTTATTTCGGAGCGGCCACTTCCCCGATGTGCGGCTTTTTGCTATTTGGCAGTTGTCAACAAAAAACCTTAAGTAAGAAGACAAGAAAACCTGTATTTCACTATGTAACTTTAAATTGTACTTAATATGTATTTATCCTTATTGAGGCACTTATATCACTGGTTTAAGCAATAAATTCTGCATGGTGATCCTTATTTTTTTAACACAAGGGATGACGATTTTGTGGTCGGGCTGAATCTTTCTCTCATGACTAACAAAGGACCATCCAAGAGGCTGATGAAGTTCATCTCTATCATAAACTGTATAGTCAGGTTTAAAAGCTTTCTCAGTGGCCCTCGTATTCCTATTCACATAAAACCTAATATTTAGTAAATGTAACAGCCAAAGTTATAAGGGTTTTGATACTCTGCTTCACCAAGTACAGTCATAGAGGTATGAATGAAAGTAGGGTGTGAAATTGTTAAAAGTTGGTGGGGGGAAGCACTTTAGGGACACTGGGAGTGAAATTTGAAAGTTCCACATTTCTTGATGGATTTTTCTGACATTTTTACTGTGTTTGTATTTATATGAGAATAAGTGGTACACCAAATTTTGTTAAAACTGGACAATTCGTTTAGGATATATAAATTATTTTATGAATTTAATAGGAACATTTTCAAAATAGAGCTCACGTCTATTGACTTTTCAAAATGCATTTATGTTGGCAGAACTGATACTCTAAAACATGGGTAACAATTGTATGAAGACATATTTCAAAAACGTTTGCTGATTATGCTGTACATCTTTTTTTAATAACAAAGAAAATGTAATCTTAAAAATTATTGATTTTTTTCATAAAAAAAAAACATGTTTTTGGAATTCATGTAAGTGATAACATCAATATTGAATCATAGTTTTGTTTAGCTGCTATTTATGAATACTTTTGGAAATGTTCATTGAATTTGAAGCAAAACTCAGGCGCAACCTTCTTTTGGAATGTGCAGAAATGTAGTTTTGAGAAAAACAGGCTTTTATATAGGAGCATCCTGTGTACGTTAAGGGAAGAGCACTGGGCCGTAATGGCCACATGGAGTGGGGGATATGAAAAATGTTAGCTGATCCAGATGTACAGGTGCTCCAGGAACATTGTAAGGTAAAAAAACAATTTTCCACTTTTTGACAATTTTGACCAAAATTTCACTCCCAGAGTCCCTTTAGTAGTTTGCTTTGCTGTTTGTCTTGTTATATAAACCACTCCCTGTGCGGGGAGAAGGAGAAATTCTACCCATCCCCTGGGATGTTGCTCACTGGTGCAGTACGTAATGCACATGCAAAGCTATAGTCAAGCAAATAGCAATAAGTAGCAATTGTTCTTCCACACTAGCCGCGTGTAGGACAATGTTTGGAAAGGTAGAATACAACTGAAGCACAGATCTCCCTATCTCCACCTGATTGTCATTATAACTATGGTTATAATTTCGGGACGAAATTCCGACACACGGACGATGCTGATATGATCCTGGCAATTGACAGTGTCATTAAATCACAAGGTTATCTCGAATTCAGCAGTTATGGCAACATACCGTTATGGCAATTTACAATGTGTAAGTACTTGAAGTCCCAGGACCAGCATGGGGATTATATCCCCTCTGGGAGGTCTGGCACGGGGTGCACTCAGCCTCGCTAGGTCCCGGGGGGACCAATTCAGGAGCTACTTGATGGAGAAGTAGCAGCCCCAGGTCTAGAAGACAGCATAACCGGCCGGGAGGGCTCGGAGTGCTGACCACGTCCCACCCTCCAGTACTGCACCTCACCAATGACGCCTGTAGTGGGCAGAGGTGGGGGACGCAGCGGCTGGGCGGTAGGCCTTGGCCCTTCATGGGCTGTTGCGCCGGGGTTTAGTTTTAGTTTAAGTACTTGAAGTGCAGGGTTTGAAGTTTAACCAACTATAATGTCAACCAATGGCAATTATTCTTTCACACTAGTGTGTAGGACAAACATTGGAAAGATAGAATCAGACTGAAAAATTCAATACCACAACTGGGATTTGAACCATAGACCTTCCGCTTACCAGTTACTTACAAATTCCAGTTGTGGCATTGAATTTTTAAGTTCCAGTTCTACCTCTTAAACTTTGCCCACACACGGCTTGTGTGTTTAAAAACACCAACAGTTAGTTTGTTGGCATAAATAAATAATAATTACC
>CM060964.1:389744400-389761900 GCA_030765045.1 Tenodera sinensis
AGAGAGAGAATGTGTAAGAAAATTGGACCACATAAATCCATTAAAATGTTTTAAAAACATTCAACCAATTGAAGTAAAAATGCACTGCCAGCTCTCGATTCACTTGTTAAATTACCGTGGTTCACACGATTACTTTATTGTTTATTTTGCGGGAGGAAAGTTATGAGATCATTCAAGTGAACTATTTATTTGTGATGAGAATAAAACTGGGCGGTGGTAAGCTTCATTACAACTATAATTAATATAAAACCACTATATATAAATCAAACACAAGTACACGAGTTGCCGATAGGGCAATAACTTCCAAAGAAAGCCTGCTGACCATCAGGGTATAAACGGGACAATATAAATAAGTGAATAAATAAATAACGAGGAGAAGAGCAGCAACAACTTTCTGGTTTTCTGGGCTATTCTGTATTGCGCGTTAATTTTGTGTAAGTGGTTGTATTCGTTCACCAAAATGCTTTACCATCTATAATACAATAAATGTAAAGAATGTTGCAAGCTGGCGGCTAAAGGCTAGAGAAACAGTCGGCCACTCCGGCACAATTGCTGCCATTGGTTGCGAGCAACGTACGTCACATGGAGGTCGGAGAGCGCGCGCAGTTCAGATAACAATTGAAAGCGAGCTCTTGAAACCCGTTTTGACATGTTCCATTTAAAGCATTGACTGACAGTTCCATTGCGTAAACACTTAAGCAATAATTAATAAAGTGTAGCAAAATGCAATGATATATGGTATAAAGATACCTTAACTGAAAAAAAAAAAAAAAAAAAAAAATTAGAAACGTTCGTCAACACACTCTACTAATTACAAACCAATTTTACCACCGCCACCGAAACTACAATCAAAATAACAAGTAACAAATTGTTTGATCATAAAAGTAGACTTCCATTTGGTCACGTTGTTGTAGAAAAAGTAGCTGACGCCCACTGCTGACATTTCCTTGCGTTCCTTTTTGTCATTGTTACAGCTTTTAATTTGTTATTCAAATAATTTTGTAATGCTGATGTTCAGTTAGGTGCACTTACTTGAAGATCCCTCTGTTCTAACGAGTTTATACTTATGACGTTAAAAAATTTTCTCATTCATACCTACAAGAAATAGAAACAAATGAAAAAGATAAAACATGGATTACACTACTTTCCAATCCAGATATAATCCCCCAGAGACCAAGGAAAACAGCGGTTGCAGCCTTCCGACTATTGACAAATCACGATTGCTTAGCAAGTCATCTCTACAGAATAGGTATCTCAGCCTCACCAATATGTGTCCTGTGTAACGATCCAGCAGAAATGAATGAAGAACACTTGAAGACCTGTGAAGCATTAAGATCAGAAGAAACTACAGTTCAAAAGTATTGGAAAGCACGAATGCTAATGGCTTCATTGCCAGATGCAAGGCACTAGAAAACAACAACAACATACTTATGATGAACCCAGAAAATAGCATATATGACAAAATGAGTAGATTGGCTTTTCAAAATTCTAATTTTGTAGTCAAAAGTACTGCTTATAGGTTTTTTTAAAAATTCATTCAGTTTTTGTAATACATAACAGATTTTAAATAGCATGTAAAATATGACAAAGCTGCTCCGATCGTTTTATTTTTCATATGCTGTTTTAACACTTTAGAAAATTTTGGCTTTCTAGATGTAATAGTTTTGGAGAAAATGTTACCTCCATGTACACAACGAAAGGTTACGCGAAAATGGGAAAAAAAAAAAAAAAGGAAAATCACAAAAACCATAAAAGGGCGTGGCAGATGCAGCATGTTATTTAAATGGGATTTTGGCGACTATCAACTGTACAATCCATATATCATATATCAATGGAGTTTTCAACAGTGAAAATAATAATATATTTTTTTTTTACCTCAGGAGCTGCAATTTGCCCTTAATGAGACACATTCTTATCTTTATTTCAGTAAACATACCCAAATAAACAATTACGTTTTGATTACATACCTTTTCATTAGTTTGGCTGGTGCTTGTGCTGTTTTCTGGGCTCGAACCCGGGACAGTGTCACCATACCAGTTGGGTATCAGCAAACAAGGCACTGCATCGGCGCGTAACATTTATCTTGCAGGCAATCCAAGTAATTCATTCCTTTGATAATGCAGGACAAAGTTTTTGTCCCAATATTGCAACACTGCGCAACAGCACAGTTATGTTTGCTTTTAGAAACATTCACTCTTATCACTAGGGCTAGGAAGTTCACGCATTTGCATGTTTTTTCATATGGGCTAAAAATGTGCATTATGTGCACGAATTACGGAATTTTCAGTTATTTGGACATGATTTTATGATGCATATAGCTGCACATTTTCTTGATTTTTGATAAATGCATATTATTTCAATGCTATAGCCCCTATATTGCATATTTTAATGATTTTTATACTTTTTTATTCTTTTCATATGTATAATATTTTTCATATTGGTAGCATTTCTGAGACAATGGTTCTTTCCCATTGGTAGATAGATTTGTGTCCAGTACGAAGATAATTTTTGTTAAATCACCTAAAAGAGTTAAGTTATTTAGATCAACAGCACCTAATATCTAAAATCCGACTTCCTCCTGCACCAGTGTTAATAGATGGGGAACATGGGTCTATGTAGTTTTATATTATGCTGAGTACATAGAAATAGCCGAAGAGGTTGTTAATTCGTTGGACTCGAAAGATGCTTCATCAATACAAACTGTGCAAAATATTCTGTCAGGCACTGGGTTAAAAGAGGATCTTAGTTTCATATCTGCCCATTTTTCTTTCTTACCAACAACCATAACGGCATTGGAAGCTGTAGGATCTCCTTTACATGAATCACTTACTGTCTTTGAAAAAAAAAAAAAAAAAAAAAAAAAAAAACAATATGTGATCTAAGTTCGGTTCCTGGTAGCACAGGACAAAAAGTGAAAGAGAAAGTGAATTTTGCAATTTCAAAAAATTCTGGTTATAAACAGATGTGTGATATTCGAGACATCCTCAAAAGAAAACCATGTTTCACCAAGAGAGTTGACACTCTCTCTCTCTGTGTGTGCGCGTGCGTGCGTGTGTGTGTGTGTGTGAAGCCGTTAGCATCATTTAAATATGCCCCGATAACATCTTGTGGCGTGGAGAGAAGTTTTTCACGTTACAAAAGTGTTTTGCGAGACAACAGATGATGTTTTACAGTTGAAAATTTGTGCAAAATGTTGGTTGTGAACTGCAATTTAGCAGTTAATACTAGCAGCGGGACCGCTTCTGCTTCAACCTCTAAGGAATAAGGTAACTTTATTTATTATTTATACCAACTCGTCTTGTCTACTGCAACGGGACATTAATTGTTTTAATTAAATAGTGCATATTTCTTGGCATATTTTCAAGTTTTTAAGAGCATATACGCATGCATATTTCAGTGTTTTTTAGGGCATGAACTTCCGAGCCCTATTTATCACGAACGCACACACTTGTATTTCCAAATATGTAGCATCAACAAGGTGATCGAAAATAACATTCTTTGCATCTGTCCTGGAGCGCGAAATTGGGGCACCCGATTGGTCAGTATAGTGAATCACATAGATATTATTTAAAATATTGTTCTGTGTTTCTTCGACATAATTGCATAGGCGTGACTTCAAGAAGTGTTTTCCAGAAAATACGAAATTTTCTGTCTTAGAAATTAGTGTGTTAACACGTACAACAAAATGCGTCTCATAGGGCAATTCGGCACGTTTTTGTTCTATAGTTCGTGCCATTTTGAATACGCCCTGGCTCAGACAGAACGACTCCAGCCCTTTTAAGATGAACAGAAAGATAAAAGGAAGCGAAATACAATGACCTTTGCTTTGTCAAAGACTGTGCACCGCCTTATCCCAAACCGTGGGTACCGAAATTCAGGTATAACATGAACGAAAGGCTAATGACCCTTCCTGCGTAGCTATGAAGTACTTCTTCCACATTCGGGAAATACGGACAATATTTCTTTCCCATTTTAAAGAAAAGGAGCAATCGGCCCGTGCTGGAATAACCTTGCAATTATGCAATACTTTGATGATATTTCACAAATAAACTCAATTTGCGTTTAATTACATTACTTTACAGCCTCAAATCAGATTTCTTCTAAAATTATTTATAGTTGTTTAATGTATTAAAATATGCACAGCATATATTTTAATGATAAAAATCTGATGTGTTGCAGTCACATGACTTTCTCTACTCTTGTACTAACCATTCTTACAAACTCTTAGTCCTATATCTTCTTTCTTGTTAGTTGAGATAAACATTTGTACAAATTATCTTATTGCTTATTTCCTTGCAGGTACAAGGGGAATGTTAGAATACAGTAGGCTTTGTGCGATAGTCAAATCTTTTAAAGCTTTGAGATTCCGTTCTCTTTGCACACGTAACATATAAAAAAATGAACAACGATGATCCATTTCATGAAAGTTCTAAGTTTCCTGAAACTCACACACATAACAAGGAATATCTCCGAAATGGTTCACCTTAAAAGAAAATTTATGCAGACATAAAATGTGTATTTTAGCAAGGTCTACATTTTTGTATAGTATGATTTGGTCTATCTCTAACGGTTTACCAGTTATGCAAAAGTCGTCCAGAGTAAATACGACTACAGGGGCTATAGCCAGAAAATTCAAGATATGCACTTCATTTGTCATCAAAATATCTCAAACATATGCTATTTTAATCAAAATCGTTAGAGCCATTTTCAAGAAAATCAAAATTTTCGAAAAATTTTCCATGTAAAGGGTAGTTTAGGGTGGGGCTATTTTCTTCAAAATCTTCGTGTCGCATCCTTGAAAGACATTAAACTTAAATGCCAACTTTGGTTTTTAACCGACTTTTCGTTTTTGAGTTATGCTGTGCACAGACTGACAGACCGACACACAGACAGATCTTTTTCTAAAAATGCTTTTCTTGGATTCAGGGGGCCTCAAAACATATATTTCCGGTGAAATCTCGACATCGAATTTTTGGGTGGAATACAATACTTCCCCTACTTACCAGTAGAGAAAGTAAAAATGTGATGTGCTATATATAAATGATTTTAATGATTTTCTTTGCTCACTCTTGTACAAAGTACCAAGGCTTATCCTTCTATATATCCATGTTAACAGAGATAAATTTTCATTGCACATTATAAAGGATTCATAGGCGACAGCGATAGGCAAACCTTCTCCTCCCCCCTCCCCGCTTCTCTCTCTCTCTCTCTCTCTCTCTCTCTCTCTCTCTCTCTCTCTCTCTCTCTCTCTCTCTTCGTTTCAAGTGTATTGGTATTTTCAAAAATGATAGCTGTCGTAATTGTGTTATTTATTTCATTTTCCTCTGCGTATATTAACTTATTAAAAGGCCTTTTAGTAAGGGCTGCGTTGGAGTTATAACCTAAATTCTGAAGAAAGTGAAACAGGCGTGTTGAAAGCTCTTAACAAAGTAATAATTGTACGATTATGTGGCACACTGTTGTTACTTCTTCCCACAAATAATTTTCATTTCTGTTTTACGAAATATTACCGAATGAGAGCTTTGTTTTCAATTAAAACGCCTGCCTTGACATTTCATGTCAGAAAACAAGATAAGTAGAGTAGAGATACTTCGATAGTGCGATGGAATTTGAATCATATCGTAAAATGTAAGCTGCACGTGTGAATATCGGTACTGCGTGCCTTCCGTCTGACGTCATCAGCATTGGTGATAAACCAAATACGACATTCCGTATATGAAATTCTATCTGGCCCTGGAATGCTCGTGGAATTCAAACTGAATGTTCCAAACGTCTATACTTTTGCAGTTAAATTGATATGCACTCGCACACTATGTACCTATATCTTATATATTTAAACGAGCAATTCTTGTATATATATTTATTCCGCGCAACTTGGAAATGGCTCTAACGATTTCAATCAAATTTTGTATTCAGATAGGGTTTTGCTTTTTAAGTTCAGCTATATAGGTGTAATTCCCGAAAAAAATGCGATTTTACATAAAAAATAACATTTTTTATTCCCGCTTCTGGAGAGCAATTCTTGTATATAAATTCCCGGTATTTCAGAAACCGCTCTAAGGATTTGGTTAATTTTTTGTATACATGCATATTACTTTCAAAGTGTTTTCTCTACTCACTTTTAGGTAATATTCATATCTCTTTCTCTATTCACTCTTCTATAAACAATTTTCCATAAAAACGTGCTTTTACAAACAAAACAAAAAATCCCCGCTTTTAAAATAAGTCATAGCACGTTCTGTATGTTTCACATTCACATTGTTTTCTCCTCTCATTTTTAGGTAACACATTCACATCTCTTTCTCTACTCACTCTTCTATAAACAATTTTCTATAAAAAGACGTGATTTTACACCAAAAAAGCATTTTTATCCCCACTTTTAAAAAAGTCATACCATGTTCTGTCTGTTTGAAGTGCTATTACATTCACACTGTTTTCTCCTCTCACTTTTAGGTAACACATTCACTCTTTCTCTACTCACTCTTCTACAAATGTCATACAATTTTCTGTACTATGTTTGAAATAGAAATGCTGCTTTAATGACGAAGGTTTTTATGTAATTCATTTTACCACGCAACGTATTACGTTCACATGGTTTTCTCTACTCCTTTTTCTCACACCTAACGCACTACTCCCTCTTGTACAAACAATCCATACATTTTTCCATACACTTGAAATATAAGTGCAACGTATAAAATTCACACGGTTTTTCTACTCATTTTTCTTTTACTAAACACAATCACATTTCTTTCACTACTCCCGCTTCGATGAACAATTAGAAACAATTCATACAATTTTCTATATGATTGAAACGGAAATGCATAATACATTCACATAGCTTCATCAAACAACTTTTCTTCCTGTAGTTTTCGTTATTGTTCAACAGTGCTCTTGCTTATTGTCGCTCCAGTGTTTTAATAAAAAATAATGAAACAGTTAAAAAAGTAAAGTAATCACAATTGGTGTCAGGAGTGCGACGAAAAGCACGCGGTGGAACAGTTGATGAAACAAATGTTAGCCAAGCTGGACATAATGGGAAATGAAATGAATTCCGGAATGTGGCAGTGGAAACAAACATGAAAGCCGTATTGGGTAAAATGTAAACTACGGAATAGAAAATATGGGAACAAAATGGAAACAAAATGGAAGCCAAATTGAAAATGTAATCTCCGAAACGGAAAATATGGAGATGGGAACGTCCAATATGAAGATAGGTCTATCGGAGAATACTAACAAGCGACTGGCCGGGGTTAAAGAAGCAATGGAAGAACTCAACGGAAAGATAAAGAACCTTGGCCAATGTGTTAACGTCCTGGAAGATACAGTCGACGGCAGCACTAACGAACTGAACTCCAAAATGGAACAAATGCTCGACGAAAACCTCAAACAAGTTGGGGAGGCCTGCGTTCAGCAGTAGACGTTTTACAGCTGAAATGATGGTGTTTGTGAAATATTTGTACCTATTTCCATATCTCTTTTAACTCAGAAATGATTCTTAACAATTGCGACAAACATTTCTATTTATATAACGTTTTGAGTTTCAGATTTATTTAAATAAGTATCTTCTCCCACAAAAACAAGATTTCACAAAAAACAGAGGCGAAAAACGCCGAGCGAAACTCGGTCGCCCAGGTACTATTTTCTTAAATCGATAGTTTATGAATTACCCGTCTTTCTGTACCTAAACCCCCATCCTCCCAAAATTCTGTAAGCAGATGAATAATTGGAAAACCAATGTACGATGCCTTAGTTCTGAGAAGGCAAGTTATTTTCTGTATTGTTGGGAATCCATCAGAGCTCTAAAATCACAAGTTTGTAACCCTCTTCGGAGGCCCAATGTGTTTTCTAGACCAGACATATTCAACCTGGTACGTACAATTTTCAATACGCATGCAGTGGGTAAAACATGTCTCCCGAATGAACACAAATAACGAAAAGTATTTCGGCCAGAGATTTGAATTGCCCTCTGTCCAAGAAACTATTTTGCTTACTTTATCGTTTACTTTATGTAATTCTCACGGCTCGTATAGTTGGTATAATATTGTATTCCATCCAAAAATTCGATGTCGAGATTTCACCGGAAATAAACGTTTTGAGGCCCCCTGAATCCCCCCCAAAAAATTTATGGAAAAAGCTCTGCCTGTGTGTATGTGTGTGTATGTGTGTATGTGTGTGGGTGTGTGAGTGTGTCTGTGTGTGTGTGTGTGTATGTATGTATGTGTGTGTGTGTGTGAGTGTGTCTGTGTGTGTGTGTGTGTATGTATGTATGTGTGTGGGTGTGTGAGTGTGTCTGTGTGTGTGTGTGTATGTGTGTTTGTGTGTGTATTCGTGTGTGTGTGTTTGTGTGTGTATTCGTGTGTGTGTGTGTGAGTGTGTGTGTGTGTGTGTGTGAGTGTGTCTGTGTGTGTGTGTGTGTGTGTGTGTGTGCGCGCGCGCCAGTCTGTGAACAACATAACTCAAAAACGAATATCCGGTTAGAAACCAACATTGATATTTAACTTAAATGTCTTTCAAAGATGCAACACGAAGATATTGAAGAAAATTCCTCCACTCTAAACTACCCTTTACATGGCAAATTTTTCGAAAATGTTGATTTTCTTGAAAATGGCTCTAACGATTTTGATTAAAATGCCATACGTTTGAGAAATTTTTATGACAAATGAAATTTATATCTTGAATTTTCTAGCTATAGCCCCTGTAGTATTCACTCTGGATGACTTTTGCATAACTGGTAAACCGTTAGAGATAGACCAAATCTTACTGTACAAAAATGTAGATCTTGCTAAAAAACACAATTTATATCTAAATATATATTTATAGAGTTAACCATTTCGGAGATATGCCTTGTTATTTGTGTGAGTTTTGGAGAACTTGCACTTCTGTCAAGTATAACATCGTTATTCATTTTTATATGTTAATCGTGTAAAGAGAACAGAATCTGAAAGCTTTAAAAGATTTGACTGTCGCTCAAAGCCTACTGTATTCCCATATTCCCCTTGTACCTACAAGGAAATAAGTAATAAGATAATTTCTGCAAATGTTTATCTCAACTAACACGAAGAAATATAGTAATAAGAGTTTGTAAGAATGGTTAGTACAAGAGTAGAGAAAGTCATGTGAATGTAATACATCAGATATCTGTATTAACATGAAGAAGATATAGTAATAAGAGTTTGTAAGAATGGTTAGTACAAGAGTAGAGAAAGTCATGTGAATGTAACACATCAGATATCTGTATTAACATGAAGAAGATATAGTAATAAGAGTTTGTAAGAATGGTTAGTACAAGAGTAGAGAAAGTCATGTGAATGTAACACATCAGATATCTGTATTAACATGAAGAAGATATAGGAATAAGAGTTTGTAAGAATGGTTAGTACAAGAGTAGAGAAAGTCATGTGAGTGTAACACATCAGATATCTGTATTAACATGAAGAAGATATAGTAATAAGAGTTTGTAAGTATGGTTAGTACAAGAGTAGAGAAAGTCATGTGAGTGTAACACATCAGATATCTGTATTAACATGAAGAAGATATAGTAATAAGAGTTTGTAAGAATGGTTAGTACAAGAGTAGAGAAAGTCATGTGAATGTAACACATCAGATATCTGTATTAACATGAAGAAGATATAGGAATAAGAGTTTGTAAGAATGGTTAGTACAAGAGTAGAGAAAGTCATGTGAGTGCAATGTATGAGATGTTTCATATTATACTCATATGCTCTCTTAAATTTTGGTATTTTTGTCATATTTTTATATTTCTATCCTAGTTTCGCACGTGTACTTGCAGTCATCCCAAACAGGATCTCCTGATTTGTGTCTGTAATATTAAGTCTTTTTCCCATTACAATGTTGCGTGCAAACAGAAGGTCGTTCCGTTTTGAAAACTTCAAAATGTATGTAATTTGCTACTGCAATTCTTTCTGATCGCCCTTCAAAATGTGACATTTATTTCATTCTGTACAGAGCTAGTGTCAGCGCTGGATTAAGCAATTAAATTCAAAATGCAACAATAAAATTAATATTTATTTATTATTGAGTGTGCAACATTATTATTATTATTATTATTATTATTATTATTATTATTATTATTATTATTATTATTATTATTATTATTATTATTATTATTATTATTATTATTATTATTATTATTATTATTATTATTATTATTATTATTATTATTATTATTATTATTATCATTATCATTATAAATTATTATTATCATCATCATTATCATTATTAATTATTATTATCATCACCATCATCATCATCATCATCATCATCATCATCATCATCATCATCATCATTAGGGCTCGGAAGTTCATGCTCTAAAAAACACTGAAATATGCATGCAAATATGCTCTTAAAAACTTGAAAATATGCCAAGAAATATGCAATATTTAATTAAAACAATGTCCATTTGCAGTAGACAAGACGAGTTAGTGTAAATAATAAATAAAGTTACCTTATTCCTTAGAGGTTGAAGCAGAAGAGGTCCCGCTGCTATTATTAACTGCTAAATTGCAGTTCACAACCAACACTTTGCACAAATTTTCAACTGTAAAACATCGTCTGTTGTCTCGCAAAACACTTTTGTAACGTGAAAAACTTCTCTCCACGTCATAAGATGTTATCGGGCATATTTAAATGATGTTAACTGCTTCACAGAGAGAGTCAAGTCTCTTGGTATGACAGATGGTTTCCTTTTGAGGATGTCTGGAATATCGCACATCTGTTTATAACCAGAATTTTTTGAAATTACATAATTATATCACTTTTTTTTCCTATGCTACCAGGTACCGAACTTAGATCACGTACTGTTTTTAGTAAGACAGTAAATGATTCATGCAAAGGAGATCCTACAGCTTCCAATGCCGTTATGGCTGTTGGTAAGAAAGAAAAATGGGCAGATATGAAACTAAGATCCTCTTTTAACCCAGTGCCTGACAGAATATTTTACACAGTTTCTATTGATGAAGCATCTTTCGAGTCCGATGAATTAATAACCTCATCGACTATTTCTATGTGCTCAGCATAATATAAAACTGCATCGACCCATGTTCCCCATCGAGTTAACACTGGTGCAGGAGGAAGTCTGATATTAGGTGCTGTTGATCTAAACAACTTAACTCTTTTAGGAGATTTAACAAAAATTCTCTTTGTACTGGACACAAATCTATCTACCAATGGGAAAGAATCACTGTCTCAGAAATGCGATGAATAGCGTGTGCCAAACAAGTTATATGAATTAAGTTAGGAAAAATACATTTCAGGGTTTGTCCTGATTTTGCCATATATGGACCTGCATTAGTAACAAATAAAAATAACCGGGCGTATTTGATTCCACATGGCCATTATAATTACAGAGTCCATCACAAACTGGATTACAGTTACATTGTCAGTGGCCGACAATTCGCACACATTAAGAAGATAAGGTAGAAAGTTTTTAAATGTGGGATTATTAATTTTGAACAAGGGAATATCAGCAGCTAAAAATGCTTGGCACAAGTCAGGAAAATTCAGTAATCCTACTTCCTACACACTCTACTTGCTGTTTTTGAACAGGTTCTTTGTTTGCGAGATGTTCTTCTGTTTTGCCGTGTATATGTGCTGAACTATATGAAATCTTTTCTCACTCCCTACCTTTTTCTCACACGCTCCACACAGTACCCTATTATCTGTAGATATTAAATAACCCGAAAACTCTGTAATTTAATTAGTCTAGCACTCGAAGTTGGTTTTATTTTCGACATTTGAAGAGCGTTTTAACATTTTATACGCCTAATTTAATTTGGAGGGAACCGGTTCACAAAATTGTTAAGTTTGAATACCATGGCACAGCTATTGGAGAGCAGGGAAGCGTTGCGATAATCATGCTGCTCAAAACGTTGACCTGCACTTTATCTTTGTTAATATAAACCTCTCAGATAACGCACTGATTATTCTCTACGCACATACATATAATGAAGGGATGGAAACAGGGGTTTCACTGCATGACAACATGACTCACCTCGCGAGATGCATCATCATGTGCAATACTACCAATATGAAAAGTATTATACACATGGAAAAATAATAAAAACCATAAAAATCATTAAAATATGCGATATAGCGGCTATAATATAAATATTATGCATTTATCAAAATCAAGAAAATATGCAGTTATATGCACCATAAAATCATGTCCAAATAACTAAAAATTCCATAATTCGTGCACATAACGAACATAACATAACTTTTTTTTTTTAATTAACGTCCTCCAACATTGTGTCATATCGAATGAATTAAATAAAATGGGTGAAATGATGCTCAAATGAGCCCGAGGTCCATGGAGCTTTAAGTTACCCGACATTCGTCTTCTCAGGATAGGGAAAACCTCGGAAAAAAACCTTACCCGGATAACTTACCCTAAGCGAGATTCGAACTCGCGACGTCTTGAACGTGAGGCAGACACGCTAACCATCACGCTACCGAGGCGTGCACATAACGTAAAAGCATACATTTTTAGCCCATGTGAAAAAACATGCAAATGCATGAACTTCCTAGCCCTAATCATCATCATCATCATCATCATCATCATCATCATCATCATCATCATCATCATCATCATCATCATCATTATTATTATTATTATTATTATTATTATTATTATTATTATTATTATTATTATTATTAATTGGCTAAAATTATATATTAATCGATTCCTGCTGGATGGGAACGGGATAGCAAAGAACTCTGCTCCAGCCAATGAATGATGCTCTAGTTTCGAGATTATTGGAGGCACTATACGTGTTTCCTTGGATTTTGTATTCTTGTATTCACGCTGTGGGCATTTTGACATTTGCTTGAATCATCGGCCTGTTGTACAGCTGACTGAATAACCATGTGTAGTTAATTTACACTTCCTTTGGCTCATAGGAATGTTATTAACAAATTTGACAAGGGCATTTTGTGCCCTTAAACAACCAAAAACTTAGCATAACCTAAAGCTCTTGCATGTTTGGTTTCTATGTTTAACAACTGCAGCATTGATCAGAGTAAAGGAACGGTGTCTGTAAACTAATATAGAACACCCTGTACAGAAACAAGACTATAGCTGCAATGTATCATAGGGGACAGGGTTGCCAACTCGTACGATAATAATGGGGGCATACGATAATTTTAATGTTTGTACGATGGTTGTCAACCCGTACGATAATTATTGGGGTGTACGATAATTTGAATGTATGATAGTTCGATATCGGCGAAATATCACTTTCACTGGTTTGTCACTCCAGCGAAGTGAAACTAATTACAAGTAACACCACTTTTGTCCTCATTGTCTGTCTCCACACCATAGCTACTAAGCCTGCTACCGTTTATCCTCTTATTGCAGTGTGCCCAGGTCTGATAATCTCAATGAAGAAGGCACTGTTCAGAAAATTGACGATCAATGTAGAAAACTCGGAATACGTGCTATTCCGTGTGAAATAAAGAACATGCGTGAACCTGACAGTTTCTGGAGTGCTGTTAAACATATGTCACCTTGGTGGAAATGCTGATTTCAAAGAACTAGCGGCCTTTGCATTATCAGAGGTTTCCTTGCCCTACAGAAGCACTTCTTGTGAAAGAGTTTTTTTTTCTAAACTGGGTTTAATAAAAGCCAAAGTTAGAAACAGATTGGCACTAGATACGGTAAATGAACTCATTTTGTCGTCTCAACTTATGAAAGAACGTGGTAGATGTTAAAATCTGCAAGTCACCGAGAAGATGTTAAGGTTTGTCTCAACAACAAATTTGTACAATGCTGCAACGGTTGAGGAAGCTGAACTTTCAGATGAATAGTGCGAGAAACATAAGTGCTAAAGTTGTAATATTTGTTGAGGTCATCAATCTTGTAAGTGCATATAATAAACAGCATTACTCTTATATTTTCATAAGCATTATACTGATATTTTTATTGTTGTAGCGTTTACTTTATGATGTACGATAATTTTGGATCCAAGTCTATAATTTTGAGTAGCTGGCACGATAATTTTACTTTTAAATATTGGCAACCCTGATAGGGGAAAACCATATCAGGATATAAACGGAAAACGCGTTCAATTTTAAAGATCGTCATTTGTTTTCGTCTCCTGATTCTGATGATAAAATTTGCGGTGGTCTATACATAGAGATAGCACGTGGTAGAGAAATACTTTTGGGGGGTTGGGGGACCTCAAAACATGTATATTCAGTGACATATCGACAGCTTCGTAAGAATAGCTGCAGTAACTATGTACAAATAAATGACAACGGGCAGAGAAAGTTACGTGAATGTAACACATAAAATTTGTTTCTTTTTCTTTAGTAGTAATATGTCTAATGTTTACTAAGACTGAAAGGGAATTCGCAGAATTCAGCGTATGTAGTGTTGTTTTGTTGGTCCTCGTAATATGTAGGTATATTGAACAAACTTGTTCGTTAGAGCCGTTACACACGAAACGTATTATCTAACATTTTAACTTTCCATGACAGCTTGTGATGAGACTTCAGTATCCACGGAAATCTTGGCTCCATTTAAATATGATGTTTGATACACACACACACACACACACACACATACACACACACACACATACACACTCACAGACACACACTCACACAGACACACACACACACACACTCACACACAGACACACACACACAGACACACACATATACACACACATGCACACAGACACACACACACAGACACACTCACACAGACACACACAGACACACTCACACAGACACACACGCAGACACACACACATACACACAGACACACACAGACACACTCACACAGACACACACGCAGACACACACACATACACACAGACACACACAGACACACTCACACAGACACACACGCAGACACACACAGGCACACACAGACACACGCAGACTCACACACATACACACAGACACACACGCAGACACACAGACACACTCACACACAGACACACACTCAGACACACACACAGACACACACAGGCACACACAGACACACGCAGACACACACACATACACACAGACACACACGCAGACACACACACATACACACATACACACAGAAAGACACACACACATACACACAGACACACACACATACACACACATACACACAGACACACACATACACGTATGCACGTATGCACGTATGCGCGTTGTTGTTGTGGTGTTTAACGCCCGCTTTTACTACTATGGCACCGCAGGCGGTGACACTGATGATACATGAAGATGGAGCACCGGTGGAATGAGATGGCGGGGGAAACCGGAGTACCCGGAGAAAACCCGCCCTGACGCCGCTTCGTCCACCACGAATACCACATGTGGGTCCCTGGGATCGAACCCGGGCCGCCTAGGTGGTAGGCGAGCGCGCTAACCGCTCGGCCACGGCGCCGTCACACACGTATGCGCGTATGCACGTATGCGCGTATGCAGGTATGCGCGTATGCGAGTATGCGCGTATGCAGGTATGCGCGTATGCACGTATGCACGAAATGCACGTATGCACGTAAGCACGTATGCACGTATGCACGTATGTATGTATGTATGTATGTAACGGAATCTTTCGACGTAATTTTCACCAACTTAGGTTCGTCTGATTGACATGTAAATGTGCACACATGTCCAGGACCAATGGCAGTACAATACTATTATAACCTTGTCCTAAGATCCTGACCAGGATCATCAAGATAAAAAGTAAATTAGCTAAATTTATTAAAGTAATGTAGTTTTCAGCTACTTGAGTCGTATGATTAATTTGAAAATCTGCACACGTGTCAAGGACCGATAACAAGGTAACCATATCATGACTTTGTCCTAATGTCCTGACCAGGATCATCAGGATGAAAAAGTGACTTGGCTAAATTTAACAATGTAATGTAATTTTCACCAACTTGAGACGTCTGATTGACTTCAATATTTGCACACATGTCAAGGACTGATGACAATGTAACAATATCATGACTTTGTCCCAATGTCCTGACCAGGATCGTGAGGATAAAGAATGACTAAACTAAATTTATAAATGCAATGGAATCTTCCGGCGTAATTTTCACCATTTTAGAGTCGTCTGATTGACTTGAAAATTTGCACACGTGATCAGGACCGATGAGAACTTTCGTACAATGCCTTCATGACTTTGTCCCAATGTCCTGACCAGGATCGTGAGGATAAAGAATGACTAAACTAAATTTATAAATGCAATGGAATCTTCCGGCGTAATTTTCACCATTTTAGAGTCGTCTGATTGACTTGAAAATTTGCACACGTGATAAGGACCGATGAGAACTTTCGTACAATGCCTTCAGGACTTTGTCCCAATGTCCTGACCAGGATCGTGAGGATAAAGAATGACTAAACTAAATTTATAAATGCAATGGAATCTTCCGGCGTAATTTTCACCATTTTAGAGTCGTCTGATTGACTTGAAAATTTGCACACGTGTCGAGAGCCAATGTCAATACAATAATAATAGCATGACCTTGTCCTAATGTCCTGACCAGCATCATCAGGATAAAAAAATTACTTAGCTACATTTATCAATGTAACAGAATATTTCATTGTAATTTTCACCAACTTGCAGTTGTCTGATTGCCTTGAAAATTTGCATACTTGATAAGGACCGATGGGAATTTTCGTACAATGCCTTCAGGACTTTGTTCTAATGTCCTGACCAGGATCATCAGGATAAAATATTACTTAGCTACATTTATCAATGTAACAGAATATTTCATTGTAATTTTCACCAACTTGCAGTTGTCTGATTGCCTTGAAAATTTGCATACTTGATAAGGACCGATGGGAATTTTCGTACAATGCCTTCAGGACTTTGTCCCAATGTCCTGACCAGGATCGTGAGGATAAAGAATGATTAAGCTAAATTTATAGAAAATGGTACAGTTCTGACATCTTAGATGTCGCTAGGAAACATGTCTACATGCACCCTGAAAATTACTTTAATTGAATAGATATTGATAAATAGGATGACATGGATGCCCAGAGAGAGAGAGAGAGAGAGAGACAGAGCGAGACAGAGAGGAACAGGGCCTGAAAGGAACACGAGACCCGGAGGAAATAGGATGTCTGCTTGAATTGCCTCCTAATGACTATTGTATCTAAAACATTCCAGAAGAAATGAAGTGCAATTTGGTGGAATTCTAATAACAAAAGACGATACCTGGCAGGGCAAGCCCAGGTATATTTCTAAAGGGCGTGTTGTTAATGTGAACATTTTCTACACTCAGTTTCAACCACAACGTGTGAAATGCACTTAAACTTGCATGCACTATTATAAGTATGTGTTTTTATTACTTTCTCTACTGGTAAGTAGCGGAAGTATTGTATTCCACCCAAAAATTCGATGTCGAGATTTCACCGGAAATATGTTTTGAGGCCCCCTGAATCCAAAAAAAAATGCATTTTTAGAAAAAGGTCCGTGTGTGTGTCTGTGTGTCAGTCTGTGGACAGCATAACTCAAAAACGAAAACTCGGT
>CM060964.1:389776900-389781900 GCA_030765045.1 Tenodera sinensis
TATTATTATTATTATTATTATTATTATCATTATCATTATTATTATTATTATTATTATTATTATTATTATTATTATTATTATTATTATTATTATTATTATTATTATTATTATTAATATTATTAGTACTATTATTAGTATTATTATGATTACGATTATTATTATTATTATTATTATTATTATTATTATTATTATTATTATTATTATTATTATTATTATTATTATTATTATTATTATTATTATTATTACTAGTATTATGATTATTTTTACTATTATTATGATTATTATTATTATTAGTGTTATGATTATTATTATTACTATTATTATTGTTATTACTAGTACTATTATTATTATTATTATTATTATTATTATTATTATTATTATTATTATTATTATCATCATTATTATTATCATTATTATTATTATTATTATTATTATTATTATTATTATTATTATTATTATTATTATTATTATTATTATTATTATTATTATTATTATTATTATTATTATTATTATTATTATTATTATTATTATTTTCATTATATTTCCAATGATTAATTTTCTGAATATATAATTTCAGGATCATGATCCAAGCATTTCTTCGTCTGCCGGATCTAGAAAGAGAAACTCACCCTATTTTTTGAATAATCTAGAGAACCAGGTAGGTTGTGTTCCCTCCCTGGAAGTTCACACAATCTTATGAGAGCGTTTCCCGTTGTGCGTTTGTTATTCGAAATAAATCAGAAAACAACAGTAATTAGCTAGGTACAAAGAATAAACTGGGTAAGTGATTTTATTCCATACCAATAAGTGATAAAAGACGTTTTGCTTTATAATAATTTAAAGAACATATATGTTATGATTTCTGCATCATTAATAACTTATTTAATGTAATTATGTTCCAAACTGTAAGTGCGAAATGACTGATAATAATCAAACACATGGGAAGGATGCTTTAGTTTAATGGATTTTTGTATGTTAGAGTTTTAGTAAACTTCGGACCCCGCAAACTGGCAACATTGCATATTCGCGGTTTACTGCGCAGTATACTGTCTTTTGTATTCAAAGGAAAGGGTCTTTTTTTGTTGCATGACTATTCACTTGTCACTTTCTTTTAAGGCTGCCTCTGCCTTGTATCTTATTTTGTTGGGACAGATGTGTTTATTTAACAAGGGTTTTGGCTCATACGAGCAATCATTAGTTTATTTTCAGTTTCTTTCTATTCTCCAACTTGTCTGAAAACTTTTTCTTTGACCTTCAGTAATTCTACTGGTATGTTACTGACTGCATTTCTTAGTCTCAATTAAGTCATTAAAATAATCATAGATATATTTTGTTTTCATTTAAATTTGCCATCATACTATCGTATTTTATGACTACAGGTTTACTAAGAACTTCAACAATATTCGTTTTGTTTACAAAAATATTGCTCATGTTCTTTTGAATTCCCAAAACACGAAATTCGGTAACTCCGGACCTGTGGAGTCCGTGAAATTTCCCACCAAAGTGCAACCTCCCACCACACCTCTGTGCAGTAACAATTAGTATACAATTCGTATACTATTGCTCGTGGATAAGAATTACTGGCTTTAAACTTTTTATTTCGCTCTTCAACATACAATTCATATCATACATCATTCAGACTGCGATTTATCTTTAATTTGAGGCAAAGATCAAGTAATTTGTTTGATTACAATCGGAAATGTGATTGATTTAAGGGTGAGGAGCGCGCGATTTATGGGATATTTAAAAAATTAATATCTGCCAACATAATTTGTTTGTAAAAGGGAAGAAACAGGAGGCAAATGTGTTTTGTTCCAAAACACGTAAAAAAACATTTCAAAAGAATTGGTGTCATTAAGGTCAATTTGTACCATATTTTGTGCGATTTTACAATTTTAAATTAAATTACTTTGTTGTTTAATGAAGATATCAATTGCCAGGATCGCATCAGCGTCACCGGTGTGCCGGAATTTCGTCCCGCGGAAGTTCTTTCACATGCCACTATAATATCTACTAAGATGGAGCTGTTGTTTTTAAGCACACTTAAAAACCATCGGTCTGGGCCGGATTTGAACCCGCGACCTTAGGCCAGCGTGTATAACCAATTGAACCACTCAGACCGACGTGGTGTTACATTCAGGAATCAACGGAGATGAAATATCATATTCAATAATATATAACTTATGCGAAATTATATGAATTGTGTGTCGAAGAGCGAAATAAAAAGTTTAAAGCGACTAGTTCTTGTCCGCCTGAAATAGTATACGAATTGTATATGCAATATCCATTCATCATTCATTCGTTCATTCATTCATTCTTGGCTTCAGTTGTAAAGCTTGGGCAAGTTAACCTGGCAATTAAGGACGTGTCCCCAACACGCTCTATTGTCAATTGTCTTTGACAGTTGGATGGGACGGACGGATACATTTGCTGTCGCCCCGTTACCTGCCTCTGTGCCTTTGTTCACATCTTCCCTCTTTCTCTGCAACCTCACGTGTCTGTCCACATTCTATTTACAATAATATACATGTACATATAATTAAGGGCGCGGATTTCAGCTTCAAAGTGAGTTGCAGTTCTGACTTCGTTTTATCTGTGTGCAAACATTCGTATTTTTGAGTTTCTTGTTTTTGGAATTCAAAAGAATATGACTTTGTACGTAAACCACCAAAAGAATGTTACACAAGTTGTTGGCAAGCCTGCAGTCGTAAAGCATGACAAATGAAAATGTAAACAAAAGCTATCTATGATTAGTTTTGCTTGATGGAACCTTTTCTGTCGCCACGAGGAGTGCTAAAGCGTTCAGTTCTCAGCATCTGCTGACAATTGTATATTCATTCCATTTGTGAAACGTTTAGCACAATTCTTTCGCTCCTTATTATGAATTATGTTTATAGTTGTCTATACCAGACATGTTCAACCTGGGGAACGCGTACCCCTAGGCGGTAGCTACATACAACTTAAAATACGCATACAGTTAGTGTAATGTTTCACAAATAACGAAAATATTTCAGACAGAGAGATTTGATTTGTCCTGTTTCCAAGAATCAAGTTTGGTTGGAACTGCTAATGGACTTTCGACAGTAACCAAATCTACAGTTTTAAAATACTTTGCAGAAATTGAGAAAGACGGATTATAAATCCGCTTCTCACCATCGCCATCAATTTCTCCAGTCTTCCCATTAAATTAAAAGAAAGTCTTTTGGAAACGTCCCGTGACTGTTCATTGCAAATAAAAAGTCAAAGCATGTCAGTTTGCAATTTCTGGTGTTATGCACGCAAAGAGTACACTGAAGTTGGCGACACTGTCATCACTAGGGCTAGCAAGTTCATGCATTTGCATGTTTTTCCATACGGGTTAAAAACGTATGCTTTTACATTAGGTGCACGAATTATGGAATTTTCAGTTATTTGGACATGATTTTATAGTGCATATAGCTGCATATTTTCTTGATTTTGATAAATACATAATATTTATATTATAGCCTCTATATCGCATATTTTAATGATTTTTATGGTTTTTATTATTTTTCCATGTGTATAATACTTTTCATATTGGTAGTATTGCACATGTTGATGCATCTCGCGAGGTGAGTCATGTTGTCATGCAGTGAATCCCCTGTTTCCATCACTTCATTATATGTATGTGCGTAGAGAATAATCAATGTGTTGTCTGAGAGGTTTATATTAACAAAGATAACGTGCAGGTCAACGTTTTGAGCAGCACGATTATCGCAACGCTTGCCAATAGTTGTGCCATGGTCTTCAAACGTAACAGTGTTATGAACTGGTTCTCACCAAATTAAATTAGGCGTATAAATGTTAAAAAGCTCTTCAAATGCCGAAAGTGAAACCAACTTCTAGTGCTAGATTAATTAAATTACAGAAAGAGTTTTCGGGTGATTTAATATCTAGAGATAACAGGGTACTGTATTGTGGAGCGTGTGAGAAAAATATAGGGAGTGAGAAAAGATTTCAAATAGTTCAGCACATAAACACAGCAAAGCATAAGGAGAATTTAATCAGAAAACTCGCAAACAAAGAACCTGTTCAAAAACAGCAAGTAGAGTGTTTAAAAAGTAAGGTTACTGAATTTTCCTATGACTTGTGCCAAGCATTTTTAGCTGCTGATATTCCCTTGTTAAAAATTAACAATTCGACATTTAAAAACTTTCTTGCCTAGTACACTCAACCACATGTGCCTGAAGAAAGTACACTGCGTAAGACTTATGTAGGGCATTGTTACAATAACGTATTGTCAAATATACAAAATTAATTAGCGCATCAGTTTGTCTGTTGATGAAATCCCTGATTCTGAGCGCCGTTCTATTGCTAATATAATCGTGGGTGCTTTAAATAATGAACAAAAGACTACACCTTATCTTCTTAGTGTGTGCGAGTTGTCGGCCACTGACAATGTAATTGTAACCATCTGCCACACCAAGAGACTTGACTCTCTCTGTGAAGCAGTTAACATCATTTAAATATGCCCCGATAACATATTGTGACGTGGAGAGAAGTTTTTCACGTTACAAAAGTGTTTTGCGAGGCAACAGACGATGCTTTACAGTTTAGCAGTTAATACTAGAGCTAGGACCACTTCTGATTCAACCTCTAAGGAATAAGGTAACTTTATTTATTATTTATACTAACTCGCCTTGTCTACTGCAAAGGGGCATTGTTTTAATTCAATAGTGCATATTTCTTGGCATATTTTCAAGCTTTTAAGAGCATATTTGCATGCATATTTCAGTGTTTTTAGGGCATGAACTTCCGAGCCCTAGTCATTACACACCTTGTTGCATTCCCTGTGTGAGCAGGGTTTCTGAGTACTGACAGCAATTCAAACGAAACAAGAAATCGCCGAAATCACCACCCATATTCGCACTAACAAAGATTCGCTCACGAACAAAAGAGCTCCTGTCCAGAAAATAGCTCAACCAACTCAATAACAGGTCAATGGCATGTATCAATTAGTATAATTTTTACTTTCTCTACTG
>CM060964.1:389784400-389801900 GCA_030765045.1 Tenodera sinensis
AAATGTTTGAGATTCTGTTGTCTTTTCACACTTGACTTATAAAAAAATGAACAGTGATGATCCATTTCACGAAAGTTCTAAGTTTTCCGAAACTCACACACATAAGAAGCAATATCTCCGAAATGGTTCACCCTACAAGAAAATTTATTGAGACATAAATTGTGTATTTTAGCAAGATCTACATTTTTTGTACAGTATAATTTGGTCTATCTCCAAAGGTTTACCAGTTATGTAGAAGTCGTCCAAGGTAAATACGACTACAGGGGCTATAGCCAGAAAATTCAAGATATACATTTCATTTTTCATAAAAATATCTCAAACATATGACATTTTAATCAAAATCGTTAGAGCCATTTTGAAGAAAATCAAAATTTTCGAAAAATTTTCCATGTAAAGGGTAGTTTAGGGTGGGGCTATTTTCTTCAAAATCTTCGTGTCGCATCCTTGAAAGACATTAAACTTCAATACGAACTTTGGTTTCTAACCGAGTTTTCGATTTTTAGTTATGCTGTCCACAGACTGACACACAGACACACACGGACCTTTTTCTAAAAATGCTTTTCTTTTTGGGGATTCAGGGGGTCTCAAAACATATATTTCCGGTGAAATCTCGACATCCAATTTTTGGGTGGAATACAATACTTCCCCTACGTACCAGTAGAGAAAGTAATGCATTTGATACACAAATATAATGTTCTGATTTTTATTTCAGCTTTTGATTTTTTAAATCTCAATTATTAATGATTAGGTACATCATTTTGTGCCCTACTTATAATTGGCATTAGAATATATCACTATTAATTTTTTCCAAATTTTTCGGCCTTAAACTGCATCTTTTATCTGATAGAACCATCTTATAAGCTAAAAAGGGCCGTTCCACAGAAACTGAAGAGCTTGGGGCATATTAATTTGTGCAAAATTTGACACGTGAATTTGTATTGACAGATCCACATCCTCGCCTTTCAGCACATCGCACACTTTTTTCCAAACAGAAAAGCCAGCAAGATGATGTCTAATGCATTATATATGTAGTGATTCATGTCTCCAAATTAAAACATTTATTTTAGTATCATGACATGAATTACTACATATGTAGGTGTATCAGACATGAGGGACATTGCCCATCACCAAATTGCAACATACAACAAACAGGTTGTGACACTTTCATTTGTCATAGTTGCCGCTCTTTCTGTTACAACCAAGTTACATATATGTACACAACATCTCTCGCTGTCAGCATATAATAACCAAACACATTGAAGGGACTTTTCATAGAAAAATCTGATGTGTTGCACTCACATGACTTTCTCTACTCTTGTACTAACCATTCTTACAAACTCTTATTCCTGTATCTTCTTCGTGTTAGTTGACATAAACATTTGTACAAATTATCTTATTGCTTATTTCCTTGTAGGTGCAAAGGGAATGTTAGAATACAGGAGGTTTGTGCGATAGTCAAATGTTTGAGATTCTGTTGTCTCTGCACACTTAACATATAAAAAAGTGAACAACGATGATCCATTTCACAAAAGTTGTTTTCTGAAACTCACACATATAACAAGGAATATCTCTGAAATGGTTCATCTTACAAGAAAATTTATTGAGACATAAATTGTGTATTTTAGCAAGATCTACATTTTTGTACAGTATAATTTCGTCTATCTCCAGAGGTTTAACAGTTATGCAGAAGTCATCCAAGGTAAATACGACTACAGGGGCTATAGCCAGAAAATTCAAGATATACATTTCATTTTTCATAAAAATATCTCAAACATATGACATTTTAATCAAAATCGTTAGAGCCATTTTCAAGAAAATCAAAATTTTCGAAAAATTTTCCATGTAAAGAGTAGTTTAGGGTGGGGCTATTTTCTTCAAAATCTTCGTGTCGCATCCTTGAAAGACATTAAACTTAAACACCAACTTTGGTTTTTAACCGACTTTTCGTTTTTGAGTTATGCTGTCCACAGGCTTACAGACAGACACACACACACACACACACACACACGGACCTTTTTCTAAAAGTGCTTCTTTTTTTGGATTCAGGGGGTCTAAAAACATATTTCCGGTGAAATCTCGACATCGAATTTTTGGGTGGAATACAATAGTTTCTTCTGCTTATCAGTGGAGAAAGTAAAAATATAGAGGCAAATGTTTTAAGATGGTTTGAACACATAAATAGGACGGATGAGAGAAGGAAACTGGAACAGGTATGGGAGGGCAGAGGGGAAGGAAGAAGGAGAGGGCGACCAAGAGTAGAATGGAGCAATTGTAAATAAGAAAGGGAAGACTTTGGGGGAAGCTAAACAACTAGCTAAGGATGGAACAAAATATAGGAACTGGATCATGATCGGCTGAGGAAACTGATGCTCGAAAGGGCACAAGGGAGAACTGTCACAATGCAGGCATTACATTTATTATTAATCCAGCCTTGTTTCAGACCAGCCACCAAAAAGTCCATCTCCTAATATATTGTTGATAAAAAGGTTTTGGATATACCAAATCTAAATTACTAATAATGTTGGCAAATTCTTCACACACACAAATTACTGAAAATAAATGTTGTTGTTAGCAAATGCTGGATTTCTGACAATGAAGTCATTAATCCTCTTGCTCTCCAATATTTTACACTGATGGATGGGGCACTAGAAGTGGCCGGGCATATTTGAAGGTGGTCTCGATCCATTTCCTCTTGCAGATCACACAGAGGACAGAGTGGTGAAGAATATATCCCAATTCTGTTTAAATGTTTTGCCAGACAATCATGTCCTGTAATCAACCTGAAGGTTGCAACTGCTGTTTTTCGAGGATACTCAGGAATTGCTGTTTGAATGTTTGGTTGTTCCCATCTTTTATTCTTTGATTTTTCATAGTAATATTTTGCAATAATTTTTTTGAATTCAGAGTTGACTAATCTTTTAGCTGCATAAAATGGTAGATTAACTATAGATTTCTGCACATTGCCGGTACCCTTTTTGGCAAGAAAATCAGCTTTCTCATTACCACTCAGTCCACAGTGAGCTGGTATCCATTGGAAGACTAGGTGTTTTTGAAGTGCTGTTAGATGGGCAAGGATTTTCCAACATTCTATAATTGTTTGGTTTTTTGGTGACAACTTGGAAGTAATTGAAAATAAATGTTATATAATATGAAACCGTAGTAGATGAAAAACGCTAACCGCTTGCATTTTATAGAACTGACACAGTTACAAGTTACCAAATCAATACGCAGATGTTTTAAAACAAGCCTCTAAAATTATATGCTCTTTGAATGATCATAAATGGCAAAAAAAAAAAAAAAAAACCTAACTGAGCCCTTGAAAAGCAAGTAATAACAATGAATACCTCAGAAAAGGCTAATTCCACAAAAATATTTACTTATACCTAAACTGTGTGCTTTAAAGTTATCAAACATCTACGGCGCTGCACATTTTTATGCATCTCTTATAGTTTACTAGTTATTCAGGATAGAAGGTACATTTACAAGATATCCCTGTAAACTTCAGACTTTATTAGTCATCAAATACAAATGTGTGGTATGTATACCAGAATCGTTGTCCATTTTTGAGGAATGAAACAAATGCAAATGGTAGCTTAGGGGAGGGGGGGGGGATTTTCTTGAACTGACACAGATCGTACAGAAGGGAGTAGGTATCTTCATTGGTTCAGGAACTTACAAATATGTGTTTCTCAATACCTACATAAGCTTTGAGTGCAGTGCAATACTTGCTCTGCATGCCATGTAATAGAGAAAGTAAGTACAGGTAACCCCGTACACAACCGCTCGACCGCTGCGTCCCTCACCTCTGCCAACCAAAGGCGTTATGAATGGAGTGAAGTATGAAAGGTGGGACGTGGTCAGCGCCCTGGTCCCTCCCGGCCGGTTATGCTGTCTTCTACTTTTCAATCAAGTAGCCCCCTCAATCGAGGCTGAGTGCACCCTGAAAATCCCACATATCTCGTTAAAAACACAAGTTATGTTCAAATGCATCTTCTTGTGGGGTGAAGCATTTCGGAGATATCCCTTGCTATTTGTGGAAGTTTTGGAATACTTCAACTTTTCTCAAATGGAAGGTTGTTATTCATTTTTTATCTGCTTTTCGTGCAAAGAGAATGGAATTTTAAAGCCTCTATATACTAACATGCAGCGTTTAAAGCCAACTGTATTCCCATATACCTATCCCTTGCACCTACAAGCAAATACCTACGCAATAAGATAATTTCTGTAAATGTATATTTCGAGTAACACGAAGAAGATAGACGAATACGGGTTTGTAAGAATAGTTAGTACAAGATCAGAGAAAGTCATATGAGAGCAACGCATAAAAGATGTTTTAAATAAACATTTTAGCATTAAAATACAATTAAACATGTATAACTCCCAAACTACTGATCAAACTGAGCTGAAAGCAAACACACAACGATATAATTAAGTTATGTACAAAATCTGAGACAAATATCTTCAATAAAAATGTAGAAAATAGAAATTTGAGTACTAGTGTCCCTTAATCCAAAGGACGCCTCCGTTTCGCAAGTTTGAGCTGAAGAAATATTTGTGCGGTTATAGAAGCGAGACATCTAAACTTGTGGGTGTTTGCACATCTGGCATTCCTTAGTGAACCACTGTCTTAATATATCCACTGTTGGTGGCCTCAAAGGACGAGGCCCCATATCTGTTGGAGTAGAAGCAATACTTTCCAAACGCCAGAAGTAGTAACATATGTTCCAGAATCTTCTTTTCATTAGGAAAATGGTGCCTTTTCAATATAAACACTTTACTGGTCGTCCCAGCCGGCGCCTGCGTGTCCCGGGCATGACCTACACAATAGACGCTGGGATTATACAGCCACTAACACTGCAATGTTGCCAAACTGCGTTCCCTGGTGATGCTCACTTATTTCCCAATTGCGTATTCCAGCCTTTCCCAACAGTGTTGTGGTAAATAACTGTATGTCGGATGTAATATTTAACAATTCTTTCATTATAAGTAACTAGAACACACATTTATTGGTGGAGTAAACCTTCATTTTAGCTTTCTTGTGTGCTTAGAATAAATTTTTAATATTTTTTTAATTTCTGTGTTTCTATTTACATATTTATTATTTTTGTGAGATTTATTTATGAACTTTTTCGCCAAAGTTTTTCTTGTTAAAGATGCATTAAACACAGGAAAATATATTTTAGTGTTTTATTCGTAGTTTTCATTCAAATTTTCTGACATACGATTTCTTATCACGTAACTCATTCTTGTATGAAGAAAAAGTACTTTCACCGGAACATGACGTCATTTTAGCGTACGACAACCCGCAGCAGGTTCTAGGGGGTAATTTTCTTGCACACGTTTCTCCCTTTAATAGTGAATTTGTGAGTTTGATATCTTCGAAACCATAATTATGTTCAAGAATCTTCACTTAAAGAAGACAAAACAGATGCCTAGGTTGTTTTTGGTATCAACACCTTATTTAAACCTTTTTCTCTCTTCTTCTTTCTTTAGCTGCAATGAAATTCACTTGTTCGTTAATTAAATAGCCAGATTAAAAAAAAAAGAAGAAGGATCCGAAGTGAAAGTTGTGATTCATTTTATTTTAGTTAAAATAGATACTGGAAAAGTCATTTTTATATCTTAGTACTTCCAGTGTAATTAAACACTCATTTGTTGATGTAATCTTTTTTAGCACCGGGGAAAAGGGAAGTTGGCAGTATAAATTTGTAACCAATATAAATCATTTCATTCAACAGGATTCGCAAATTTTAAATAGCTAAAGCTCATTTTCCAGTTTTAAGTGTTCCAGCATAAAATGTTGAAAATTGAAGGAAAACGCAAGTGGGAATTTTTGAAACCAAGTATAGCGTGCTTTACGAAACTATAAAGAGTAAATTAGAAGAGAAAAAATTGAAATAAAAAAAAACAAATATCACAAAACTGAAGCTGCTACATAGAAAGCTTTATTGATTTTTCTACCTCCTATTTCATCGGATAAAGCACGTTTTTGGGGTCCCTTGAAACAAAAAATTAGAAAAAGGTCCTTGCGCATGTATGTGAGACAATAATAATTAATCAAAAATGAAATGCCAGTCAAACTTAAAATTTAGTTTTAAATTCATCATGTTTTAATCATTAAAACGAGGTTTTTCCTCGTTGGAAAAGTTTTCCAATTCTTTTATCTTATTTTCTGAAAAATAGTCTTAATACTTTTAACGAAAATAAAAATGCTTAAGATATTTTCATTTGAATTTCCTGAGAATAGCCTTTGAAAACTTCTTCATGCGTGTTACGTTTGCAAAACTGGTAAACTGAAAGAGAACAGTAAAAAGCTTGTTATACGAAAATATTAATGTCGTTAAGACAGAATTTATATGAAATATTTTTCAGTTATAATCACTTCCGAGATATGGTTATTATTGTTGTGCATTTTAAAATATTTTATAACTTTTTAGAGCGCCAAGTCGCCGTTCGTTTTGTCTCTGGTTGTCATACACAGTCTCGCAGAATTGCAAATCCAGCATTTATGGTGATCCGCTTTTAAATATTTGATTGAGGCTTCAGTCTTCTGTATATTCCTTGTACCTAAAACAAAATATGTAATGAAGCTATTCCTGCACAAGTTTATCTGAGTTAAAATTAGGTAGAAGGAAAAGCTATTTTCTATTCCTTAACGAATATCCCCAGTTTCTGATTTGTAAGCAAAAGCATCTATGCAAACCATTGAAAAACAGATTAGAAGTGAAAATGGATGTAATTTAAAATAATCTAGGTCATGATATGCACATCCTCGGACTTTTTACTTTCTGTACTACGTAGGCGAAGTATTCTATTCGAACCCAAAATTTCGATGTCGAAATTTCACCGGAAATATATATTTTGAGGCCCGCTGCATCCAATAAAGCAGTTTGAGAAAAATGTCCGTGTGTGTCTGTATGAGAGAGATAGAGGGAGAAAGAGAGAGTGTGTGTGTGTGTGTGTGTGTGTGTGTGTGTGTGGGTGTGTGTGTGGGTGTGTGGGTGTGTGTTCGTGGACAGCATAACTCAAAAAAGAAAAGTCGGTTAAAAACCAAAATAAGTATTTAAGTTTAATATGTTTCAAGGATGTCGCATAAATATTTTGAAGAAAATCCGTTTCCCATAATTTTTTCAAAATTTTGATTTTATAAAAAAGACTCTTAAGGATTTTTACTAAAATGCCATATGTTTAAATTATTTTTATAGTAAATGAAATGTATATTTTGGACTTTCTGGCTCTAGACCATGTAATCCTGTTTACTTTTGATGACTTTTGCGTAAGTGGTAAATCATAAGAGATAGAACAAATCTTACTATACAGAAATGTGCACCTCCTTAAAACACACAAGTTATGTCCAAATGCATTTTTTGTGGCAGTGAACAATTTCCGAGATATTCCTTGTTATTTGTGCGAATTTTGCGATCCTCAAAACCTTTCTCAAATGGAAGATCGTTATCGTTATGGCCGTGCAAAGAGAACGAAATTTAAAGCCTTCATATAACGATCAACTCTAAAATATTTGACTACTGTATTCCCATATTCCCCTTGTACCTACAAGGAAATTAGCAATAAGATAATTTGCACAAATGTTTATCACAACTAACACGAAGAAGATATAGAAATAAGAGTTTGTAGGAAGGGTTAGTACAAGAGTAGAGAAAGTCATGTGAGAGTAACACATCAGATTTTTAAAAAGAAAAATTCCTAGCATCCATGATTTTAATGATAAAGTCAGTAGTACCACAAATAACCCAGAAATGAATGGTAAACCTTTCATTATTCTAGAATAACTGGTTCCTGAGAAAATGGGACAAAAGTATGTAGAAAAATAAGTTTGAGAAAAACCTCAATTGAAATTAGGTGAAGCTGTACGCTCTATGCTTGCAATGTTAATATTAAGAAGTTTAACTCCACTTTTCAGAGAAACTATTCACTCCACAAGTGTGAAATTTTGTACGTACTGACTTTTTATATCACATACCTAGATATCATTTCCATATTTTTACTTTCTCTGCTACGTATGGTAAAGTAGAGGAAGTATTGTATTCCACCCAAACATTCGATGACGAGATTTCACGAGAAATATGTTTTGTCACCGCCTTAATCCCCCCCCAAAAAAAAAACATTTTTAGAAAAAAAGTCCGTGTGTGTGTGTGTGTGTGTGTGTGTGTGTGTGTGTGTGTGTGTGTGTGTGTGTGTGTGTGTGTGTGTGTGCGTGTGTGTGTGAGTGTGTGTGTGTGTCAGTCTGTGGACAGCATAACTCAAAAAATCTGATGTGTTGCACTCACATGACTTTCTCTACTCTTGTACTAACCATTCTTACAAACTCTTATTTCCTATATCTTCTTCGTGTTAGTTAAGATAAACATTTGTACACATTATCTTATTGCTTATTTCCTTGTAGGTACAAGGGGAATGTTAGAATACAGTAGGCTTTGTGCGACAGTCAAATGTCTGAGATTCTGTTGTTTTTGCACACTTAACATATAAAAAAATGAGCAGCGATGATCCATTTCACGAAAGTTCTAAGTTTTCCGAAACTCACACACAGAACAAGGAATATCTCCGAAATGGTTCACCCTACAAGATAATTTATGCAGACATAAATTGTGTATTTTAGCAACATCTACATTTTTTGCATAGTATGATCTGGTCTATCTCTAACGGTTTACCAGTTATGCAAAAGTCGTCCAGAGTAAATACGACTACAGGGGCTATAGCCAGAAAATTCAAGATATACATTTCATTTGTCATAAAAATATCTCAAACATATGGCAGTTTAATCAAAATCGTTAGAGCCATTTTCAAGAAAATCAAAATTTTCCAAAAATCTTCCATGTAAAGGGTAGTTTAGGGTGGGGCTATTTTCTTCAAAATCTTCGTGTCACATCTTTGAAATACATTAAACTTAAATACTAACTTTGGTTTTTAACTGACTTTTTTTTTTTTTTTTTTTTTTGAGTTATGCTGTCCACAGTCTGACAGACTGACAGACACAGGCACACACGGACCTTTTTTAAAAATGCTTTTCTTGGATTCAGAGGGCCTCAAAACATATATTTCCGGTGAAATCTCGACATCGAATTTTTGGGTGGAATACTATACTTCCCCTACTTACCAGTAGAGAAAGTAAAAAAGAAAAGTCGATCTGTAAGTTTAATGTCTTTCGGGGAGGCCACACGAACGTTTTGAAGAAAATAGCACCACGCTAAACGAAAATGCTGTTTCTTGAAAACGGCTCTAACGATTTTCATAAGATGCCCATGCCATATATTTGAGATATTTGTATGACAAATGAAATTTATATCTTCAATTTTCTGGCTATAGCCCATGAAGTCCTATTTACTCTGGATAACTTTTGCATAACTTGTAAACCGTAAGCGATAGACCAAATCTTACAACACAAAATGTAGCTTTTGCAACAATTGCACACAATTTGAGTCTGAATAAGTGTTTTTCTAGAGTGAACCGCCCTGCGCCGTGACGTCATGCCTTGGTTCCCTGCCACGGAAATCTTCAAGTCGCATCGTTAAAACATATTACATTTAAATACCAACTTTGGTTTTTAACAGACAGACAAGGGTGCGCCTTTTTTCCAAAAATGCCTTGGTTTTTAATTCAGGGGGCTCCAAAACGTATTTCCGTTGAAATCTCCACATCGAATGTTTGGGTGAAACACAATACAACCTCTACCTACCATACGTAGTAGAGAAAGTAAAAAAGAAATAAAAAACTAGGCGTTAACCATTTCCTAGATATTCTCTTTTATTTGTTTGAATTTTCAAATACTTTATACTTTTCTCAACTACAAATCGTTTTCGTGTTCATGCAAAGAGAATAGAATTTCAAAGCCGTCACATAGCGAATTGCACTAGCTCATTGTGGGTATTCTTCTAATGACTTGTAGGAAATGTGCAAATGAGTAATGTCTTAGGCCGCACCGTGGTCGAGTGGCTAGACCATTCGCCTCTCACCAAAGCGGTCCGAGTTCGATCCCAGGTGACCGCATGTGGACGAAGCGTGTTTCCTCCAAGTTCTCCGGTTTCTCCATCTTCATACCATGTCACCGCCTGCGGTGCCTCTCGTAGTACAAGCGCACCTTAAATGTGCATCCATAATAACAAGAATAAGATAGAATATGCTTTTGTAACTATAATTTGTGGAAGAATCAGAAAAGCATGTCATGTCAATGTAACACGTCATTTTCTTTTTGTTTTTTTTCTTTTCTGCTTTTTTTTTTTCGTTATTTTTTTCTGACACTTTTCTTTGTACATGTTGGATTTTGTTTACGTGCTGGAATATTTCAAGAGCACTTCAGAATTAGGAGGTTAAAATTGGCGTGCGATTTTTAAACATCTGAGGCTTCAAACACTTTAACTTCCTTTGCTCATTATATCTTCATAGAATTTCCTATAGTTCTGACACACACACACACACTAATTTAACACTACGAAGCAACACTGACAGTAATTTTCGGCTCGTCCCTGCAACGCAACTTATAAACTGATTTAATGTTTATGATTATTTTATTGAACCAAACACGACAGCTGTTATATCAGGTGGAGAAAAGAGGAAGGGACAAGCTAATCACAACAGCGATAGCTCTCCCTAGGATAAAGATGTATAATATAAATAATGCACATAAACATCCAATATTAAATGCCAGAATAAACAGAAGTGAGAAGCGTAAACACAACTGATAAATAGCAAATTCCAAACTGCTGGGACGATGTATTATGTTGAATAAAATGTTATTGCTTCTTTGTTATCTCAAGTGTATGGTTTAAAAGAATATATATTTCTTCCAGTTTCTTATCAGCATAACCCAGATTTCAAAAGCAAGCTCTCTGACGATGAGGCATTCCAGATGTGGTATACTGTTTATTTAAACAGGTGATTATATTAATCTTTCGTCTTTATAAACAAGGGAATGACTTGCCTGAAAATCTTTTTGGGAAGGGTGAATTATACGATGTGAAGGAAAACATGTTTAAATATGGAAAATATGTAAAAAGCAGATTTTAAAGTGCGTTCAGTTTTTAACAGTAGATCAGTAGATTTGCAAAACGCAGATCTGGAAAATCAGTAGATCTGTGGTCCCAGCCTCCAGATGGCATTTGACAAACTCTATGGCTGTGTCTGCAAGGATAATAAGGGAGGAAGGGACTTGCAATTTTCTCTTTCTAAGGAGAAGTTTGTTTGGGTCAGGTTAGGTTAGGTCTAACCACATGTCTGGTTTTTGTCACATTTATTTACGAGCCTCTACTGAACTGAAGCTCCATCGAAACCTTTACAGTTGGATGACATGTATATGGATATTTCTCATCTTGTGCTTCTTGGGGTTTCCTTTCAATCCCATCTTTTGTTTCTTGGTTCCTTACTCAACACGTGCAAAGTGCAATAGGAGTTGAAACGAGCCGCTCCTCGTGGGGCTTGGTGAAGGGAACCGCGGGTTTGAGTCCCGCCTCGGGCATAGGTGCTCGTAAATGTCCTGTAGGTATATACAACCAGCACTCACATGACTTTCTCTCTTGGACAAACTATTCTTACAAGCACTTATTCCTATATTTCACGTTGATCGAGATAAACATTTGTAAAAATTAGCTTGTTTCTAATCTGCTTGTAGGTACAAGGGGAATACGGTAGGCCATAAACGACATGCGCTTGGTATCCAAATCCTTGGAACATGATACGAGGTATACTTTTAAAGTAAGTGTCATTTAAATATTTTATTGCTGCAGCACGATCACTTCCTACAGTAAAAAGTGATGCAATTTGCGATAACTCTTAATCGATCATTCTTAAATATTATTAGAGCAAAGAATAACTGAAAACTGCAATCCAAAATTAGTTTTAGAAGCAAAAAGCCTTTCTTAAGGATCCTTAATGCAATTTTAGACAGGTAGGTAATATTATGGAGGTTTGTGGACTTGGACCCTGTTAAGTTGATTGTCTCGGGAATAATGGTAGAAACCTTTTTAGGCATTTCATTGCTAACATTTGACTGGTAGGTAGACAGCAAGTAGCCCAAACACAAGAAACAACCTTGACCATATTTTGAAAGGGTTCGTTCATTCATAAGCGTTTCTTTAATGAGTCTGTTATATACAAGCAACAAGGTTGCAACTAAGAAACGTCCTTTGTACCTATCAGCGTGGCGGGATTCATTCGAGCGTCCTAATTACTGGGCCTCGGATTACATATTTTGTTTGCGTCCTGATACGAACTTGAAACTGAGTTTAATGTCACACCAGAGCAAATATTTTAAGTTTTGTTGCATAAAAACACACACATTTTCTAATTTTTGTATGTAAATAAATATTTTAAGATATTACATAAATTACACAAAAATTTCATAAAGCAAAGCTCTCGCATAAAACCAGCAGTAGAATTGTTTTTAACAAGTCACCATGCAACTTTTGATGCCCAATTACACAGGCCATATGTCGCAATATGCTATTTATTATTGGAAGAACTGATAGGTTGGAAGGAAACAAACATCCTGCTTTCTCAAGCTACATGAGCCCACAACATAAGAAGAAATCAGCAGCGTTATGTAATCTTCTAGTTGTGTGGTTGTGTTGGCAAGTAAAATATCCACAGTTTTGTGGATTAAGTATGCCCAGAGTGAAAAGTAGTGCAGGTTAGTTACCCTGTGCAACGGTATGCTACGGAATTTAAGGGTGTTTTCACTTGTGATGTAAAATTCTGTACTGTCACCGTGTGGTATACATGAGATACCCCCCCCCCCAAAAAAAAAAAAAAAAAAAAAAACTTGACATTTTCCCCTTTTTATGGTGCAGTCTTGTTATATTTGGTGATATCCCATGTGCTAGGTTGGTCAACTGTTCATAACATATAAGGATGATAAAGCTACGGCCATAGCTGTGTTATTGCGTCTGTTATGTTGCCACATAAGTCCTTGTTTATGAACGCGTTCCAGTGAAGCCAACCGATAGATTTTAAAACAAGATTCTGTTTAGACGCCGTATTGATTAATCTGTGGACGTAATGCTCGTGTTTGAGTGGTTTTGTCTTGAATTCTTTTAGAGCAGTATATGCAGTTATAGTTTGTTATTATTTTTGTGCTCGTAACACAGTAGCACCTTAAATATATTATGATATTTAGCATTCGAAAGTGATTTTATCCAAAATTGTTACTGCAGAACAAGATTTGTCGAAGGTGAATACGTTCTTGTATTTTGTGATAACGATGTTCAAGTATTTATCGTTTGAAAGCATGTTACTTTAACCCTGTGATGTTTGAGGTTAGAAATGCCTTTATTATGTACGTTGGCAGGACTACTCTTTGGGGCACTTTCGTCTGCTGTTTAGTGTAATGTCGGCCATGTTGAACTCTTGGGAACTGCCGATAAAGCTGTGTCGCCTATAAAGCTATAACGGCAGACCAACGTTCACAACATTTAAGTGCTAGCAAATATTCGGAATTCAAATTCCAAGAATGGAAACTTCAAAGAATTAAAAGATAACTTAAAAATTGCAGACGACGGGCATCAAGTGCAACCCCTGTTGGTATTGCAAGGGCTAAGTGACGAAACAGAGTGATCAACAAGGTCATTCATTATGTAAATGACCTAAACATATTAGAAACATGCAAACACTTATGAACGAAAAAAATAAAATAATAATAATAATAATAATAATAATAATAATAATAATAATAATAATAATAATAATAATAATAATAATAATAATAATAATAATAATAATAATAATAATAATAATAATAATAATAATAATAATAATAATAATAATAATAATAATAATAATAATAATAATAATAATAATAATAATAATAATAATAATAATAATAATAATAATAATAACAAAAATATGACGATAACAATGACCTAACATTTTTTGCGCATCTTCGAAATCTTCAATAATTTAATGCGCTTAAAGTAACATTGTATTGAAAATCAACTTTAAAAATCCTGCACACTGAATCATAAATATTAATTTTAATGTTGCATTTGAATTTACTGAATGGCACAATTCAGAGCGAACCCTCAACTCTGCACAGAATAAAATAAAGGTCACATTTTGAAAGACGATCAGTTAGAATTACAGTAGCAAAATGATCCACTTGAAAGTTTCAAAAAGGAACGATCTTCTATTTGCACGCAAGATTGTAACGGGAAACACTTCTTAATGTTACACACAAAAATGAGATGCGAAAAATGGTCTTTGGGACGACTGCTAGCACATATGCGAAACTGGAATAGAAAAATAAAAATCTGACGTGTTACACTCACATGACTTTCTCTACTCTTGTACTAACCATTCTTACATACTCCTATACTTCTCTCTTCTCCTTATTAGTTGAGATAAACATTTGTTCAAATTATCTTCTTGTTTATTTCCTTGTAAGTACAAGGGGAATATGGGAATACAGTAGGCTTTCAACGTTAGTCAAATCTTTTAAACCTTTGAGATCCGTTCTATCTGCACGCCTAACATATCAAAAAATGAACGACGATGATCCATTTCACGAAAGTTTAAAGTTTTCCGAAACTCACACACATAACAAAGAATATCTCCGAAATGGTTCACCCTATAAGAAAATTTATTTCGACATAAATTGTGTATTTTAGTAAGATCTACATTTTTTGTACAGTATGATTCATGAGCGTCGCGAACGGGGGACAAGGGGGTCTGCGGCCCCCCATTTGAAGTTGGTGAACTTAATATACAATCAATTACTGACTATTGAACTATTATTTAAATTTCGGCAATAAAATGATGAATTAATAATATCTGATTGCAAAATTCCAACATGCGCTTCCCCCCCCCCCCCTGCTGACGCTCATGGTATGATTTGATCTATCTCTTACGAAGAAAATCAAAATTTTCGAAATATTGTCTATGTAAAGGGTAGTTTAGGGTGGGGCTATTTTCTTCAAAATCTTCGTGTCGCATCCTTGAAAGACATTAAACTTAAATACTAACTTTGGTTTTTAACTGACTTTTCGTTTTTGAGTTACGCTGTCCACAGGCTGACACACACACACACACACACACACACACACACACACACACACACACACACACACACACACACACAGACACACACACGGACCTTTTTATAAAAACGCTTTTTGGATTCAGGGGGTCTCAAAACATATATTTCCGGCGAAATCTCGACATTGAATGTTTGGGTACAATGCAATACTTGCCCTACTTACCAGTAGAGAAAGTAAAAATGAACAACAATGTTCCATTTCACGAAAGTTTTAAGTTTTCCGAAACTGACACAAATAACAAGCAATATCTCCGAAATGCTTCACTCTACAAAAAATTATTTAGACATGAATTGTGTTTTAGGGAGATCTGTATTTTTTGTACAGTAAGATTTGGTCTATCTCTTACGGTTTACGAGTTATTCAAAAGCCATCCAGAGTAAATAGGACGCCATAGGCTGTAGCCAGAAAATTCAAAATATACATTTTATTTGTCTTACAAATGTCTTAAAGGTATGGGATTTTAATCAAAATCGTTAGAGCCATTTTCAAGAAAATCAAAATTTTATATGTAAAGTGTAGTTTTGAGTGGGGCTATTGTCTTCGAAACCTTCGTGTCGCATCCTTGATAGACATTGAACTTAGATATCAACTTTGGTGTATAACCGACTTTTCGTTTTTGAGTTATGTTGTCCACAGTCTGACAGACTGAGACACATATACACGGACCTTTTTCTAAAAATGCCTTTTTTTTATTCAGGGGACCTCAAAACATGTATTTCCGGTGAAATCTCGACATCGAATTTTTGGGTGGAATACAGTACTTCCCCTACTTGCCAGTAGAGAAAGTAAAAAGCTGAATAGTTTTAACTGTTTTGATAGTTGCAACGCTAACAGGCGGGCAAGTCTGCGAAGTGTCAAACAGAAATGAACGGCCGAAAATGTGAAATATCGGAGTGAAGCTTATCGCCAAGTGTTTAAATACGAGCACAGTTTTGTTGGACTGGTGAATTGCTTAGTCTACAACGTCTCAGTGCAAATGGTGGAAATATTGAAAGCAATTCACACCATAATTAGCATCATACTCACACATACCCATCTCAATACTCTATCGCAGGAGTCGGCAAATTGGTCACGCGATCACAGGAATGGTGACGTCACAGAAGGCAACCCGGCATGCCTACACATGTGTAACGCACGGTTCGAACAACCGCAGTGGCAGAGTAAGAACTTCTCTAACACACGTTTGATTTATATACATAGATATATACAAACTGAGAAGATTTGAACATTAATTGTTCATGTCATTCTTCACTTTATCTAGAGCTTTACAATTTTAATAATTACTATTAATAGTATTTTTACTTTCTCTACTGGTAAGTAGGGGAAGTCTTGTATTCCACCCAAAAATTCGAGGTCGAGATTTTACCGGAAATATATGTTTTGAGCCCCCTGAAGTCAAAAAAAGCATTTTTAGAAAAAGGTCCGTGTGTATGTGTCTGTGTGTCAGCCTGTGGACAGCATAACTCAAAAACGAAAAGTCGGTTAAAAACCAAAGTTGGTATTTAGGTTTAATGTGTTTCATGGAAAATGTTTCGAAAATCTTGATTTTCTTGAAAATGGCTCTAACGATTTTTATTAAAATGTCATATGTTTGAGATATTTCTATGACAAATGAAATTTATATTTTGAGTTTTCTGGCTATACCCCATTTGGTCCTGTTTATTCTGGATGACTTGCATAACTGGTAAACCGTAAGAGTTAGACCAAATCTTACCATATAAAGAATTTATGTCCAGATATTTTTTTTTTTTTTTTGTAGAGTAAATCATTTCGGAGATATTCCTTGTTATTTTTGTGACTTTTCGAGTACTTAAACTTTCATCATATGAAACATCGTTATTTATTTTTTGTATCTTAGCCGTGCATAGAGAACGGAACCTCAAAACTTTAGAAGATACGACTATCGCTCAAAGCCTACTGTATTCTAATGTTCCCCTTGTACCTACAAGGAAATAAGCAATATGATAATTTCTGCAAATGTTTATCTCAACTAACACGAAGATAAACTTATGTAGTAGAGGAAGTAAGAATAGACACTCGTTCCTCAATGTAGAGATTTCTGTAAACTGCCATTTAATGACTTATCAGGATGATGATGATAATAGGGCACAAGCATATCGAAAGTGACTTAAATGATTCGCAATTACACAAGTCTGTCGAACCCGGGGCCCTCGCTCCCATTGCATATGTCCCGCAGTCCGCAGTAATTCTATTTGGAATAAGATAAACTTGAAAAATCAGCGCTCACTTTTTCCGTTTCCAACACATGTGTTTGCGAAGGTTCTCCAGTCAGCCATCCTCTTCTACTCAAAACAAGGAGAAATGCATCCGTGCTATGAAATACCCAGCCATAGACACATGTTTATTTACGATCCTACCTGGGCCTAGCGCAAAGCTTTGTACATTGTTGACCGCGGCAACAAGGCGAGAGTGTGTTTGTGTGTGTGTGTGTGTGT
>CM060964.1:389809400-389821900 GCA_030765045.1 Tenodera sinensis
TATGTGTGTGTGGGTGTGTGTGTATATGTGGATATGCGTGTGCGTGTATGTGTGTGGGTGTGCGTGCGTGTATGTGTGTGTGGGTGTGTGCGTGTATGTGTGTGGGTGTATGTGCGTGTATGTGTGTGGGTGTGTATATGTGGATATGCGTGTGCGTGTATGTGTGTGTGTATGCGGATATGTGTGGGTGTGTGTGGGTGTGTGTGTGTGTGTGAACAGCATAACTAGAAAACTAAAACTCTGTTAAAACCAAAGTTGGTGTTGAGGTTTAAGATGCTCTAAAAATGCGACACGAAGATTTTTAAGAAAATTTCTCCACCTTAAACTACCATTTATCGTTTTTTTTTTTTTTGCAAAACATAACGACTGTGCCCCACTCCACTGCCAAAGGCAGCACAACCTCGAGGTATGGATTTTACAAGGTTTGCGGTTTAAAGATATAAACGAGCAACAAGACTGCTATATTTCCTCTCGCCCTGTTTATGGGGTCGCCCTTGTTGGCAAAGGAGAGCAGTTCCCTTTGAGATTTGTCATATTTTGGCAAACTGTATACATGGAACATTTTTTGCATGTTTTGTTTTTCTCAAAAAATGGCCCCAACAATTTTTATTAAAATGCCATATGTTTGAAATATTTTAATGTCCAATGAAATGTATATTTTGCATTTTCTGGCTATAGCCTATGTAGTCCTATTTACTCTGGATGATTTGACTAACTCGTAAACCGTAAGAGATAGACAAAATCTTACTATACAAAAATGTAGATCTTGCTAAAACACACAACTTATATCCAACTACATTTTTTATGGAGTGAACCATTTCGGAGATATTCCTATTTATTTGTATTAGTTTTACAATACTACACAGTAGTTTCCACAAATGAAATATCGTTATTCATTTTTATATCTTAGCCGTGCAAAGAGAACGGAATTTTCAAGCTTTGAAAGATTTGACTATCGCCCAAAGCCTACTGTATTCTCATATTCCCCTTGTACCTACAAGGAAATAAGCAATAAGATAATTTGTACAAATGTTTATCTCAACATGAAGAAGATGAAGGAATAAGAGGTTGTAAGTATAGTTGGTACAAGAGTAGAGAAAGTCATGTGAGTGCAAGACATCAGACTTTTTATTCATATAACCCATTGAATGCGTTTCAGATATTTACAAACGTTTGAAATGAGGGCAATGTAGTACAGTTGGGACGATGGTTTTGAGCCGGTGAAGACTGTGTACGGACTCGTAAAACTTCCAGTTGCCAACATTTAAAAGTAAAATTATCGCACCAGCCACTCAAAATTATAGACTTGGATTCAAAATTATCGTACATCATAAAGCAAACGCTGCAACAATAAAAATATCAGTATAATACTTATGAAAATATAAGAGTAACGATGTTTATGGTATCCACTTACAAGATTGATGACCTCAACAAATATTACAGCTTTAGCACTTATGTTTCTCGCACTATTCATCTGAAAGTTCAGCTTCCTCAACCGTTGCAGCATTGTACAAATTTGTTGTTGAGATAAACCTTAACATCTTCTCGGTGACTTGCAGATTTTAACATCTACCACGTTCTTTCATAAGTTGAGACGGCAAAATGAGTTCATTTACCGTATCTAGTGCCAATCTGTTTCTAACTTTGGTTTTTATTAAACCCAGTTTAGAAAAAAAAAACTCTTTCACAAGAAGTGCTTCTGTAGGGGAAGGAAACCTCTGATAATGCAGAGGCCGCTAGTTCTTTGAAACCAGTATTTCCACCAAGGTGACATGTGTTTAACAGCACTCCAGAAACTGTCAGGTTCAGGCATGTTCTTTATTTCACACGGAATAGCACGTATTCCGAGTTTTCTACATTGATAATCAATTTTCTGAACAGTGCCTTCTTCATTGAGATTATCAGATCTGGGCACACTGGCAATAAGAGGATAAAGGGTAGCAGGCTTAGTAGCTATGGGGTGGAGACAGACAATGAGGACAAAAGTGGTGTTATTTGTAATTAGTTTCACTTCGCTGGAGTGACAAACCAGTGAAAGTGATATTTCGCCGATATCGAACTATCATACATTCAAATTATCGTACACCCCAATAATTATCGTACGGGTTGACAACCATCGTACAAACATTAAAATTATCGTATGTCCCCATAATTATCGTACGGTTTGACAACCATCGTACAAACATTAAAATTATCGTATGTCCCCATAATTATCGTACGGTTTGACAACCATCGTACAAACATTAAAATTATCGTATGTCCCCATAATTATCGTACGGTTTGACAACCATCGTACAAACATTAAAATTATCGTATGTCCCCATAATTATCGTACGGTTTGACAACCATCGTACAAACATTAAAATTATCGTATGTCCCCATAATTATCGTACGGTTTGACAACCATCGTACAAACATTAAAATTATCGTATGTCCCCATAATTATCATACGGTTTGACAACCATCGTACAAACATTAAAATTATCGTATGTCCCCATAATTATCGTACGGTTTGACAACCATCGTACAAACATTAAAATTATCGTATGTCCCCATAATTATCGTACGGTTTGACAACCATCGTACAAACATTAAAATTATCGTATGTCCCCATAATTATCATACGGTTTGACAACCATCGTACAAACATTAAAATTATCCTATGTCCCCATAATTATCGTACGGTTTGACAACCACCTTACAAACACTAAAATTATCGTATGTCCCCATAATTATCGTACGGTTTGACAACCATCGTACAAACATTAAAATTATCGTATGTCCCCATAATTATCGTACGTTTTGACAACCATCGTACAAACATTAAAATTATCGTATGTCCCCATAATTATCGTACGGTTTGACAACCATCGTACAAACATTAAAATTATCGTATGTCCCCATAATTATCGTACGGTTTGACAACCATCGTACAAACATTAAAATTATCGTATGTCCCCATAATTATCGTACGGTTTGACAACCATCGTACAAACATTAAAATTATCGTATGTCCCCATAATTATCATACGGGCTGGCATCCCTGGTCAGTAGTGTTGCCACCCGTGGGATTTGTCCCATATTGTGGGACATTTTGAGAAATATTTTTCAAGAAGGGACAAAGGGACTTTTTTGCAAAAATTGAGATGAATATGGGACATTTAATACATGTTGTATTGGTTTACTTTAGAAAAACTGTAACGGATGTAAATCTTTGTGCTGTTGCAAGACAGGATATAAGAGAAAACTGCATTGAAAAGAACGCGTTTGATTTTCTTCTTGTTGAGCAATATACACTGATATCGTTTGTTTAGAGCTAACAATAACAAACATTGGACGCTAACACTATGCTGTTATTTCTCGTGTAAGCAAGGACAAGATATGTGCTTCACTAACATCTTATTGCTCTGGCATATAAATATTTTACTGCGTATAATGATATTACGCAAAGAACGTGGCGAAGTTGGTCTTACCCAAGGCCATCTTTATCTAACAGGCCTGTATACGGAAAGAGATTACGTTAATGACGTCATCACGGGAGGCTAATGTTTATCACCTATTTGTTTATTACGGGAATGCAACACATCAGCAGATACGTGGTTGGAACGCTAAGAAGTTGCTTGTGCCTTACAACGTGTCAGTAAACAATTAAGTGAGCGAACAATTAAATTACAAAGTGGTGTAGTTTTCAATACAAAATGCCTAGGAAGTGTTGTGTGCCGGGTTGTACCTCAAACTATAAAACAAGTGTGGAAAACTATGTTACAGTGTTTTCGTTTCCAAAGGATCCACACAGGAGAGACCAGTGGGTACGTGCTATTCAAGGGATATTTATGAACCAGGTGTGGTACATATGTATTAAACATTTTTCTGAACAGCACATAGTGAAGGAATTTCCTGCTACGGGAAATGATGGAAGTGTTTTGTAGCACCCAGAACAACTCCTAAACTTACTGAAAATCCATAGCATTTCGTAAATAACTCGAAGATGAAAAAACGGTTGATTTCCAGAGCTTTAAAAATAGAATTAGTGACATGAAATTAGAGGGATTCGCCGTCATCATAAAAGAAATAATTTTTTGTGAAAATTGATACTGAAGAAATTCCTAAAATTGTAGCAGCATTAGGGGCTCTAATGACCTAGCTGTCGACGGGTCCTTAAACCCCAGTCACTCACTCACGTAGCAGCATTAAAAATTAATTCCAATTTTATTATTTAGGTTCTATAGGGTAAAACTGTAATACCCAATAGTAAATTTAAATGGAGTCTCGGTAAACAAATGATATTGGATAAATGGGCTAAATTTGATGCTATTTTGGTTCACAATAGCAAGTGAACAAACAGAACATAAAGTACTTCAGGCCGCCAAAATTTTAAAGGAATACTGGGAGGACTAGAATGAAGATTCCACAGAATATCTAAAACCTAAATTCCTAGAAGAGCAGGTAAAATTGGTCAGTCAAAAGCCAATTAAATATACGCCCGATACCCTGTTATGGACGTGTTCAATTTATTTTTCTCACCCAGCAGCTTACAGACAGTTACGTGATTCCAATGTTCTTTCTTTACCCCATCCTGATTACCTCAGACAACTTTCTCAACCCTTCAGTCTTGATAGAAACTCTTGCATTTAAAATATTTATCAATGAAGGTGAAAATGCTTGGTGATCACGAAAAGAGTAAATGTGTTGAGACATATGAAGAAGAATTTCTTAAAGTAGAAAACCAGAGAAACTTACTTCTACATTTAGGTGCTGAGACATGTGACATTAATAATATCGGTGTTGACTGTAATGCTAGTGATTGCAAGTTACTGGGTGCTATTTTGACGAGGAAAGTCATAAAAGTAATAACCAACATCCTCTTGAAAAACTACTGCATTATTAAACAAGGCAGTTTGGTATTATCTACAGGAAAAAGAAAGAAAGAAAGAAACTGGAGATAAATTCGCATTGCGAACGTAAGAAGCGTGCTCTGCCATTAACAACTATGCAAAGCATGTTTTCTACTAACATACTAATAGACATTAACTTTTAATACGAAATGTGAAAATATAAATGAATGCACGCTTCTTCCAGCGCAGAAATGCTGTAAAACATGTGTTTATTGCGTATGAATTGTTTGGAACGTCAGCCTCGCGCTGTGACGTCACGAATCGCATATCCAGGCCTGTTACTTTGAGAAGGCCTTGTCTTACCTTAGTCAAATGCTGAGGTCGAAAGAGCCTTTAGTATGCTAAACAATGTGAAAAACTGCCGTACGAGTAGACTTAAAACCAATATAAATAAATATTCTATTTTAACGGAGTTTGGCTGATTTTAAAATGTTTGTCCGATGCGCAAACAAAGTCAGAGTAACTAACTATATTCAAAACATGCCTGAATTTTTTCAGTTGTGTGCTGCAAATGGTTCCCGAGGAACAGGTACCCAAGTTTTGTATGCTTTTGGAAAATATTTTTAATACATTTTCATATATCTGAATTTAAAAATCTATTTTAACAAACAGAATCATGAAACATAAACCAAAATATGTTCATTTTATTGTGAATACGTAGTAAAATGTTCAATCATTTCCATTTGATAGCCTTTTGTGTATTGTAAATTCTGTAAAGTGATGTAGGTATGTAAAATTGGTATTCGCTCAGAGTACGCTGTCCCCTTAAAATGCCAGACTCCCTATCTGAGAAAACTATGTGTATTTGACAATTTAAAGTAAGGTTGTAAGCTCTATGGTTGCAATGTTAATTTTAACAAGTTTAACCCCACGTTTCAGAGAAACTGTTTATTCTAGAAGTGTGAAATTTGCTAGACACATAAATCAATACTTTCTAAACATACTGACCTTTTATATCACATACCTAGATATTATTTCCATATCTTTTTAAAATGGTATGATATGTATTATTTTTTTTTACTTATATAAATTTATTTTAAAGAGACTTCTGGCACTTTTTGGGGGTTAAAGAGTAAATTATGAGTCGGTCTGCGTGGCTCAGTTGGTTAGACGCTGGTCTAGTAATCCCGAGGGCGCGGGTTCAAATCTGGCCATCACAGGCTGATGGTTTTTAAGTGTGCTTAAAACGACAGCTGCATGTCAGTAGATTTACTGGCATGAAAAACAACTCCTACGGGACGAAATTTCGGCACACCAGCGACGCTTATATGGTTTTAGCAATTGACAGCATTGTTAATAACATCTTTTTAAATTTAAACCAAACCAAGGAATATATAAAAATCATTTCGAACATAAAATTTAATATAAATGTTGTGCTGTCTGGCTACGATCAATTGCCCATTACAGGGTCCACGAGGAAACTCCACCACGTTTAATTACAGAAAAAACAGGGAAATTTTCACGAAATGATTTGCACAGACCCAAAACACGCAAATAAAAAACATATCTCTGATGCTCCGGGCTCTTTAACGTCCATGTGCTCACAGCCCAAAGAAATATGTTGTACTAGTGGCCACGTGATCGCACCTTACATTTCAACTGGGGAAATACTTCACTTCCTCAGGGGATGGGTGTTTTGGAAAATACAGTAAAATGTCGCTTCTCCAGATCAGATTTGTGGACATTTTTACTTTCTCTGCTAGTAAGTAGAGGAAGTCTTGTATTGCACCCAATAATTCGATGTCGAGATTTCACAGGAAATATGTTTTGAGACCCTCTGAATCCAAAAAAAGCATTTTTTGGAAAAGGTCCATGTCTTGTGGACAGCATAACTCAAAGACGAAAAGGCGGTTAAAAACCAAAGTTGGTATTTCAGTTTAATCTCTCTCAAGGATACGACACGAAGATTTTGAAGAAAGCAGCCGCACCCTGAACTACCCTTTACATGGAAACTTTTTCCAAAATTACTAAGGATTTTGACAAAAATCACATATGTTTATAATATTTTTATGACAAAATGAAATATATATATATATATATATATATATATATATATATATATATATATATATATGTAGAACCATTTAGGAGATATTCCTTGTTATTTGTGTCAGTTTAGGGAAAACTTTCATCAAATGCAACTTCGTTGTTCATTTTATGTTAGGTGTGCAAAGAGAACGGAATCTCAAAGCTTTAAAACATTTGACTATTGCTCAAAACCTTCTGTATTCCCATATTCCCCTTGTACCTACAAGGAAATAGGCAATAAGATAATTTGTACAAATGTTTATCTTAACTAACACGAAGAAGATACAGGAATAAGAGTTTGTAAGAACAGCACAAGGGTAGAGAAAGTCATGTAAGTGCAACACATCAGATTTTTAATTTTTCCATTCTTTGTTGCTAATAGTTATGGTGTTTCTTTGATGCGTCATAAGCTTTATTTTTTCAAATGATTTAATTATTTAATTGTTTATTTATTTGTTGGTTTGTTTTGTGTCTGCGTGTCTACCTGCCTGCCTGCCTGTCTGTTTGTTTGTTTCTTTATTATTCATTCATTTACTTATTATTATTATTATTATTATTATTATTATTATTATTATTATTATTATTATTATTATTATTATTATTATTATTATTATTATTATTATTATTATTATTATTATTATTATTATTATTATTATTATTATTATTATTATTATTATTATTATTATTATTATTATTATTATTATTATTATTATTATTATTATTATTATTATTATTATTATTATTATTATTATTATTATTATTATTATTATTATTATTATTATTATTATTATTATTATTATTATTATTATTATTATTATTATTATTATTATTATTATTATTATTATTATTATTATTATTATTATTATTATTATTATTATTATTATTATTATTATTATTATTATTATTATTATTATTATTATTATTATTATTATTATTATTATTATTATTATTATTATTATTATTATTATTATTATTATTATTATCATCATCATCATCATTATTATTACTGTTACTACTATTACTATTACTATTATGTTCATCATCATCATTACTACTATTACGACTGCTTATCATGCCTATTTGTGGGGCAGCTGCGTCAGAGAGACTATGTATGTGTGTGTGTGTGTGTGTGTGTGTGTGTGTGTGTGTGTGTGTGTTTGTGTGTGTATTTTAAGCAGCGGCTCGGCGCCTGCATGAATTGTACATAAATCATGTACATAAACAACGTTGAAACTCACGCACATAACAAGGAATATCTCCGAAATGGTTCATCCTACAAGAAAATTTATTTGAATATAAATTGTGTATTTTAGCAAGATCTACATTTTTTGTAGAGTATGATTTGGTCTATCTCTAACGGTTTACCAGTTATGCAAAAGTCGTCCAGAGTAAATACGACTACAGGGGCTACAGCCAGAAAATTCAAGATACACATTTCAAATATCATAAAAATATCTCAAACATATGACATTTTAATCAAAATCGTTTGAGCCATTTTCAAGAAAATCAAAATTTTCGAAAAATCTACCGTGTAAAGGGTAGTGTAAGGTGGGGCTATTTTCTTCAAAATCTTTGTGTCGCATCCTTGAAAGACATCAAACTTAAATACCAAGTTTGGCTTTTAACCGGCTTTTCGTTTTTGAGTTATGCTGTCCACAGTCTGACACACACACACACACACACACACACACACACACACACACACACACACACACACACACACACACAGACACACACACACGGACCTTTTTCTAAAAATGCTTTTTTTGGATTCAGGGGGCCTCAAAACATATATTTCCGGTGAAATCTCGACATCGAATTTTTTAGTGGAATACAATTCTTCCCCTACTTACCAGTAGAGAAAGTAATAAAAAACTATAAAAGCTTCTACTCACCAACGAATAACATACATTTTATAGAGTCTAAATCGACCTAATTTTACGTTAGGACTTAATTAGACGAATTTTTCGATAGAACTTTAATGCCTAATTAGGTTAAGTAAATAAAGCACATATATTTATATTACATTTTCAAAGGAGACCATTTGAATAAGGAAAGTATTAAATAATTATGATGTTATGAAACCTTGTGTAATATTCAGACATAATACTACAATAACAGATTCTAAATAAGTGGCCCACATAAATTTATATCATTTTACTAACTTACACTATTGTTGAATGTAGTTGTGAAACTTGAGGTAGGCATTTGATAGCGCTGTTGTGTAGCATATACGTACGTATTATTGTGCCTTTCATAATAGGAAGTTGTAATAATTCAGTCAGCTTTCAACGCCCAATCAATAATCGTAAGTCCTGATTTTACATTATATGTATCCATCCCAGTATTGCAAGGACGCTAGGAAACATTGTAGATGTGCACCCAATCGCTCTGCATGGGCTTTTCTTCCCCTCCATAGTTTAAAGCTATGGAAACATGTTTTTCTTAACGTGCGACACTTTATGCAGAGAAGGGACATTTTGAGTACTCGCATGGGACGTTTGAGCTCCAGACGTTGGCATCACTGGGTCAGTGTGGTTGAGTGGCCTTGACTGAGTAACATTCGTCCGTCTTGTATCGTTCGGTGCAGCACGTTCAGCTTTTACCAGTGGAAACTCGAATTGGCGAGTAGTGTCTTGAGTCTGTGTTTGTGCGTGCGTGTAAGTGTTTGTTTATTGGACTAAAATGTCTCCCATTCAAAGCAATGATAAGTGCAATACAATACGTTCTCCTGTGAGCAGCGCTTCGCCTGCCAGTAGCAGCCATCATGAACAACATTACGGTGAGTCACATATTTTATTTATTTATTTATTTTGAAGCATTATTTTTATTTTCTATTTTGAATACCGTTTACATACACCAAACTTAGTCGAACACGCGGACCTACACACGACGGAGCATCAGCGCCAAACAGCTGTGTATGTTCAAAATATCCCAGCTCTTGCTTTCAGCAGCGATATAGCACAAGATATTTCGCTTGAGCATAGACTCTCTTTAATGCGTAAAGAAAGTAGGTCACCGGCACAGAAGTATCGTCGCAACTGTAAGTTTTGAGGCCCCACGAATCCAAAAAAAAGTATTTTTACAAGCAGTAAACGTGTGTGTGTGTGTGTGTGTGTGTGTGTATATGTGTGTGTGTGTGTGTGTGTGTGTGTGTGTGTGTGTGTGTGTGTGTGTGTGTGAGTGAGTGTCTGTGAACGACATAACTCAAAAACGAAAAGCCGATTAAATACCAAAGTTGGTATTGAAGTTTAACATCTTCCAAGGATGCGACACGACAATTTTTAAAAAAATTCCGTCATCCTAAACTACCCTTTAGATGAACAATGTTTGAAAAAAATTTATTTTCAGAAAAATTGGCTTAGCAATTTTGAGTAAATGCTACCTGTATAGGATATTGTATAGCAAATGAAATGTACCTATATTTTGAATTTGCTGACTATAACCTATGTTATGACTATAACCTGTTTGCCCTTACAATTTCTGCATAAGCAGTAAACATAAGAGATAGGTCAAATCTTACTATAGAAAAATGTACATCTCGTTAAAATACACAATTTATTTCAAAAGATCTTTTTACTTTCTCTACTGGCAAGTAGGGGAAGTATTGTATTCCACCCAAAAATTCGATGTCGAGATTTCACCGGAAATACATGTTTTGAGGCCCCCCGAATCCAAAAAAAGCATTTTTAGAAAAAGGTCCATGTGTGCGTGTGTCTGTGTGTGAGTCTGTCTGTCAGTCTGTGGACAGCATAACTCAAAATCGAAAAGTCGGTTAAAAACATAAGTTGGAATTTAAGTTTAATGTCTTTCAAGGATGTGACACGAAGATTTTGAAGAAAATAGCCCCACCCTAAACTACCCTTTACATCGAAGATTTTTCGAAAATTTTGATTTTCTTGAAAATGGCTCTAACGATTTTTATTAAAATGTCATGTTTGAGATATTTTCAATGCAAATGAAATGTATATCTTGAATTTTCTGGCTATAGCCCCTGTGGTCGTATTTACTCTGGACGACTTTTACATAACTGGTAAACCGTTAGAAATAGACCAAATCTTACTATACAAAAATGTAGATCTTGCTAAAATACACAATTTATATCTCAATAAATTTTCTTGTAGGGTGAACCATTTCGGAGATATAGCTTGTTATGTGTGTGAGTTTCGGAAAACTTAGAACTTTCGTGAAATGGGTCATCCTTATTCATTTTTTTATATGTTACGTGTGCAAAGAGAACGGAATCTCAAAGCTTTAAAAGATTTGACTATCGCACAAAGCCTACTGTATTCTAACATTACCCTTGTACCTGCAAGGAAATAAGCAATAAGATAATTTGTACAAATGTTTATTTTAACTAACACGAAGAAGCTATAGGAATAAGAGTTTGTAAGAATGGTTAGTACAAGAGTAGAGAAAGTCATGTGAGCGCAACACATCAGATTTTTTGAAAGATATTCCTTATTTTTCAGAATTTTGCAATACTTATGCTAGCACTGTCTAGTGGTGCCCTTCATAAATAAATGTTTACTCCAACAATTTCTAAGATTAATTCAAATTTGAAGACAAAACTGCTCCCTTCCGAATATCTTCCCAGTACACACCCAGGAATTATGTTATTATACACTAGAGCTGTGTTCATTACTCCCCTAACCAGTGCTTTCCCTTTTTCCTTACACTTCCCCAAATGGCTGTGATGGCGCCCACGCCAGTTACATGTGCCCGAGCACATAAGCACTGACTTGGACCATTCTCAAATGCGACGCCGTTATTCCTTTATTTATCTGTTGGTAATGTGAAGAACGAAATTTTAAAGTCATCGTAAAGCGACCACTATTAAAACATTTCAATGTGACTTAGACTATTGTATTCCACTTGCCTCTACAACAAAATTAGCAATAGAAGAATATCTAAAAATGTGTGTAAGAATAGTTTGTACAAGAGTAGAGAATGTCATGAGAGTGGTTATGCAAAGAGAATGGGATTTCCAGGCCATCACATAGTGACCAGATCTTAAAAGACTTGACTATGGCTTAAAGCTACTGTATTCGCACTATATCTGTGTAGGTACAAGGAAAAGTGTAATAAATAATTTCTACAAGCGTTTATCTAGATTAACAAAATTAAATGCAAGGATAAGCGTTTGTAAGAAAGATTGTAATAAGGATAATCTTGTGAATACAATATCAGACTTTTGCTGAAGGAAACAGTTGTTTTGTCGTGTTAACGAGGTCGTACATGTCCTCCATTGCATAATTAACGCTCCTCTTTAGGTCATTACTTCCAACTGCAACACAATCGTCCGGTAGTCATTTTCCGTCCCGTTTTGCTTCCTCTCGATTTCCCTCTGTAGACCATCGGCCCTTATGCCTAACTCCGCATTTGGGTTTCCTGCATGTCTTATAACGGAGTCTCCTATTATTAGACATGATTTCTCATCTTTTTTTCCATCCTCCTCTTCTCGTGGTTTTCTTAGTTGGCGATTTTCTTCTTCAAGCCTCTGGATTTTTTCTTCTGCATCTTTCAACTTCTCTCTTAATTCCCGCACTTCCTCCTGTAGCTGCTCCAGTTTTTTCT
>CM060964.1:389826900-389939400 GCA_030765045.1 Tenodera sinensis
TTGGTATTTATGTTTAATATTTTTCAAAAATGCGACACAAAATTTTGAAGAAAAGCCCTGCACCCTAAACATTATTTTTCAAAATTTTGATTTTCTCAAAAATGACTAACGATTCATTTTTATGTTTTAACCATGCAAAGAGGACGGAATCTCAGAGCTTTAAAACATTTGACTATCGCTCAAAGCCTACTGTATTTCCACATTCCCCTTGTACCTACAAGGAAATAAGCAATAAGATTATTTGTACAAATGCTTATCTCAACTAACACGAAGAAGATATAGGAATAAGAGTTTGTAGGAATGGTTAGTACAAGAGTAGAGAAAGTCATATGAGTGTAACACATCAGATATCTGTATTAACATGAAGAAGATATAGTAATAAGGGTTTGTAAGTATGGTTAGTACAAGAGTAGCGAAAGTCATGTGAGTGTAACACATCAGATATCTGTATTAACATGAAGAAGATATAGGAATAAGAGTTTGTAGGAATGGTTAGTACAAGAGTAGAGAAAGTCATGTGAGTGTAACACATCAGATATCTGTATTAACATGAAGAAGATATAGTAATAAGAGTTTGTAAGTATGGTTAGTACAAGAGTAGAGAAAGTCATATGAGTGTAACACATCAGATATCTGTATTAACATGAAGAAGATATAGTAATAAGAGTTAGTAAGAATGGTTAGTACAAGAGTAGAGAAAGTCATATGAGTGCAACATCAGATTATTTTCTTTCATTGTAGAAGTGGACTACAGCTGTAGGGAACGCATTTAATCCATTTGGTATTAAAATACAACAAATTCTTACTTTAATCAAGAAACAAGATACATCCCCTTGACTGGTTGATGGTTTCAGTATAAATGTGGTTTATGGAACTTAAATACATTTTAATTTACGCCTTTAGTAAAAGGAACCTTGAAAGTCTCATCCTGTTTCCCTGTGTTTTCCTCAGATTTGTTAGTAATTTCTATTGCAGGTTGGCAGTACTGCTTTTTGGTGTAATGTCGACCATATTGAAGTCTTGGGAACTGCCGATAAGTTGTTTCCCCTATACTAAATAGTAGGGCTCGGAATTTTTAGGTACCTACTAACAACTTGGGAAATATTTATTTTTTGTGTACTGAAAATGTCAAAAATATGTGCCCATAGATATAAAATATTTGTTTAAGATGTGAATAGCTGAGCTAGTATAATGCACGTGGTATTGGTGGAAGGGATGACCAGCTACTGAATTACAGTAAACGACGTCCGCACGGTCCCTCAAATTTCCCATCCCGTAAGATTGACAATAACTGTCAGGAAGAATTGACATTGCATTTCGAATATTTGTTAGCACTTAAATGTTGTGTTACTTGTGAACGTTGGTCTGTCGTATCGTTTAATGTAGTAGTGTGTTGTGAACACAGACTTGGTGTCTACCTGAGTCTACCTTCCAGGAAAATGTAAGAATGAATTAGCGCAAGGGCCGAAAAAGGTTTCTCCCATTATTCAACTTAACCCGGTCCAAGTCCACAAACTTCCATAATAGACTTCCTGTCTAAAACTGCTAAACAAACGCTTTTTGTTTCTAAAACTAATTTTGAATTGCACTTTTCAATTATTCTTTGCTCTAATAATATTTAAGAATGATCGATTAGACTTTTCGAATATTTCACCACTTTTTACTTTCTTCACTACGCACAGTGAGCCATGGCAGTCAAAATGGGACAAAGGTGCAACAATTGATCTCATTAATATTAACACTATGAAACACATATCAATGTATAGATGTAGTTTATTTAGTGGTCGTATCTCAAATAAATGGCTGCATTTTGTAAATTATCGTATTCCATACATTAGTGTCCGAATGTTGCTGTTCATTATCCATAATTGCTTCTTCTTCTTCGTCTTCTTCTTGTTCTTCTTCTTCTTGTTCTTCTTCTTCCTCTTGCAAATCAGTTCTTTCAGTCAAATAAAGCAACTTTTGTGCTCGACTACACCCAAATTTATTAATTATCAGTCTGATAACGATCCTTTAATGGACCTCCTTAAGTTCGAACTTTCATTAAAGGACTGGTCTTCATCCAGTCAGACAGTTCAATTTTCATTAAAGGACACGTGTTCCACCAATCAGACAATTCCCATGCAGCAATAGCAAAGTACAATATCGATTAATTCTCGAAACGCAACTAGTGCGAGTTTAGAAAACGTTAAAATGTCGGCGGACGGACACTACTGACAGTGAGATGCAACTTACTCCACCTGCCTAAGTAAGCTGCACACAAATTAACCTCAATACAGTATGAACTTCCAAGAATATTGCACTAAGCACAGTCCATAAGCAAATGAATTTCACTAATTGTACAACAAATAACTTATACATGAAGTATATACCATATTCCCATTATACCTACAAGGGAATAGGTAACTAAATAATGTCCACAAACATTTTTCTGGATTACTATGAAGTAGATAGTAGAAAAAGCGTTTTAAAAATACTTCCAAGAGTGAGCGGAGAAAGTGAGAATACAGTAGCCTTTGAGCGATAGTCGGGTCTTTTAAAGCTTAAAAATTCCGTTCTCTTTGCACGCTTAACATATAAAAAATGTGAAACAATGTTCCAATTGACGAAAGTGTCAGTTTTCCAAAAACTGTCACAAATAAGAATACCTCATTTGGACATAAATTGTGTTTTAGCAAGATCTACTTTTTTGTGTAGTAAGATTTGGTGCATCTCTCACGGTTTACCAGTTATGGAAAAGTCGTCCACAGTAAACAGGACTACATGGGCTATAGCCAGAAAATTTAAGATATACATTTCATTTGTCATAAAAATATCCTAAAGTTGTGACACTTTAATCAAAATCGTTAGAGCCATTTTCGAGAAAAACAAAATTTTTGAAAAATTTTCCATGCAAACGGTAGTTTAGGATGGAACAATAATTTTCTTCAAAATATTCGTGTCGCATCCTTGAAAGACATTAAACTTAAATACCAACTTTGGATTTTAACCGACTTTTCGTTTTGGAATGAGGCATCCATAGACTGATAGGCAGACACCCCCCCCCCACCTTTATCTAAACACACACACACACACCCACACGCACACGCACACGCGCACACACGCACACACGCACACACGCACACCCGCACACACGCACACACACTCACACACACACACAATTTTTTACTTTCTCTACTGGTAAGTAGGGGAAGTATTGTATTCCACCCAAAAATTCGATGTCGAGATTTCACCGGAAATACATGTTTTGAGGCCCCCTGAATCCCAAAAAAGCATTTTTAGAAAAAGTTGCGTGTGTATGACTGTGTCAGTCTGTGTACAGCATAACTCAAAAACGAAAAGTCGGTTAAAAACCAAAGTTGGTATTTAAGTTTAATGTCTTTCAAGGATGCGACATGAAGATTTTGAAGAAAATAGCCCCACCCTAAACTACCCTTTACATGGAAGATTTTTCGAAAATGTTGATTTTCTTGAAAATGGCTCTATAGGTCGCGCGTTACTTCTTGACGAATGAAAATTTTATATGAAAGGTTGAATGCGAGTCTCTACTCAGCTTTTGCGGGAACGAGAGAGAGGAGGTACAGTCTGCAGTGAGATGACGCGCATGCTTCTGAGCTGAAGTAGTACAACACTACAAATCAATTTATGACACTTGCAGTAATATCAGCCACACGTATTATACACTATACCTCTATAACTGTTTCCACTTAACTTTCTTGCATTTATTCTATTCCCGACATCTCTCCCTCGTCTGAATTGCTATTTTCGTTGCATGCATACATACATCCGTACTGCACAAAACTTCTGCAGTCGACTGTATACACAAACGTGACAGAGGAAAACAGAGGTGTCTGTTATCGTAGCATAAACATTTGCTGACCTGTTTATTAAGGGTAGGCTCACTCATTGGATTTCTGCTCAAGGTCATTCCTCAAGAACAAACGCGCAACCTATAACGATTTTGATTAAAATGTCATATGTTTGAGATATTTTTATGACAAATGAAATGTACATCTTGAATTTTCTGGCTATAGCCCCTGTGGTCGTATTTACTCTGGACGACTTTTGCATAACTGGTAAACCCTTAGAGATAGACCAAATTATACTATACAAAAAATGTAGATCTTGCTAAAATACACAATTTATGTCTCAATAAATTTTCTTGTAGGGTGAACCATTTTGGAGATATTCCTTGTTATGTGTGTGAGTTTCGGAAAACTTCGAACTTTCATTAAATGGGTCATCGTTGTTCATTTTTTTATATGTTACGTGTACAAAGAGAACGGATTCTCAAAGCTTTAAAAGATTTGACTATCGCACAAAGCGTACTGTATTCCAATATTCCCCTTGCACCTACAAGGAAATAAGCAATAAGATAATTTGTACATATGTTTATTTTAACTAACACGAAGAAGATACAGGAATAAGAGTTTGTAAGAATGGTTAGTACAAGTGTAGAGAAAGTCATGTGAGTGTAACACATCAGTTCTCTTATTCTATATAATCTCTTATTACTATATCTTCTTCATGTTAATACAGATAGCTGATGTGTTACATTCACATGACTTTCTCTACTCTTGTACTAACCATTCTTACAAACTCTTATTACTATATCTTCTTCATGTTAATACAGATATCTGATGTGTTACACTCACATGACTTTCTCTACTCTTGTACTAACCATTCTTACAAACTCTTATTACTATATCTTCTTCATGTTAATACAGATATCTGATGTGTTACACTCACATGACTTTCTCTACTCTTGTACTAACCATTCTAATAAACTCTTATTACTATATCTTCTTCATGTTAATACAGATAGCTGATGTGTTACATTCACATGACATTCTCTACTCTTGTACTAACCATTCTTACAAACTCTTATTACTATATCTTCTTCATGTTAATACAGATATCTGATGTGTTACATTCACATGACTTTCTCTACTCTTGTACTAACCATTCTTGCAAACTCTTATTACTATATCTTCTTCATGTTAACACAGATATCTGATGTGTTACATTCACATGACTTTCTCTACTCTTGTACTAACCATTCTTACAAACTCTTATTACTATATCTTCTTCATGTTAACACAGATATCTGATGTGTTACATTCACATGACTTTCTCTACTCTTGTACTAAGCATTCTTACAAACTCTTATTACTATATCTTCTTCATGTTAATACAGATATCTGATGTGTTACACTCACATGACTTTCTCTACTCTTGTACTAACCATTCTTACAAACTCTTATTACTATATCTTCTTCATGTTAATACAGATATCTGATGTGTTACACTCAGATGACTTTCTCTACTCTTGTACTAACCATACTTACAAACTCTTATTACTATATCTTCTTCATGTTAATACAGATATCTGATGTGTTACATTCACATGACTTTCTCTACTCTTGTACTAACCATTCTTACAAACTCTTATTCCTATGTCTTCTTCATGTTAATACAGATATCTGATGTGTTACATTCACATGACTTTCTCTACTCTTGTACTAACCATTCTTACAAACTCTTATTACTATATCTTCTTCATGTTAATACAGATATCTGATGTGTTACACTCAGATGACTTTCTCTACTCTTGTACTAACCATTCTTACAAACTCTTATTCCTATGTCTTCTTCATGTTAATACAGATATCTGATGTGTTACATTCACATGACTTTCTCTACTCTTGTACTAACTATTCTTACAAACTCTTATTACTATATCTTCTTCATGTTAATACAGATATGTGTTACATTCACATGACTTTCTCTACTCTTGTACTAACCATTCTTACAAACTCTTATTACTATATCTTCTTCATGTTAATACAGATATCTGATGTGTTACATTCACATGACTTTCTCTACTCTTGTACTAACCATTCTTACAAACTCTTATTCCTATATCTTCTTCATGTTAATACAGATATCTGATGTGTTACATTCACATGACTTTCGCTACTCTTGTACTAACCATTCCTACAAACCCTTATTACTATATCTTCTTCATGTTAATACAGATATCTGATGTGTTACACTCAGATGACTTTCTCTACTCTTGTACTAACCATACTTACAAACTCTTATTACTATATCTTCTTCATGTTAATACAGATATCTGATGTGTTACACTCAGATGACTTTCTCTACTCTTGTACTAACCATTCTTACAAACTATTATTCCTATGTCTTCTTCATGTTAATACAGATATCTGATGTGTTACATTCACATGACTTTCGCTACTCTTGTACTAACCATTCTTACAAACTCTTATTACTATATCTTCTTCATGTTAATACAGATAGCTGATGTGTTACATTCACATGACTTTCTCTACTCTTGTACTAACCATTCTTACAAACTCTTATTACTATATCTTCTTCATGTTAATACAGATATCTGATGTGTTACACTCAGATGACTTTCTCTACTCTTGTACTAACCATACTTACAAACTCTTATTACTATATCTTCTTCATGTTAATACAGATATCTGATGTGTTGCACTCACATGACTTTCTCTATTCTTGTACTAACCATTCTTACAAACTCTTATTCCTATGTCTTCTTCATGTTAATACAGATATCTGATGTGTTACATTCACATGACTTTCTCTACTCTTGTACTAACCATTCTTACAAACTCTTATTCCTATGTCTTCTTCATCTTAATACAGATATCTGATGTGTTACATTCACATGACTTTCTCTACTCTTGTACTAACTATTCTTACAAACTCTTATTCCTATATCTTCTTCATGTTAATACAGATATCTGATGTGTTACACTCAGATGACTTTCTCTACTCTTGTACTAACCATTCTTACAAACTCTTATTCCTATGTCTTCTTCATGTTAATACAGATATCTGATGTGTTACATTCACATGACTTTCTCTACTCTTGTACTAACTATTCTTACAAACTCTTATTACTATATCTTCTTCATGTTAATACAGATATGTGTTACATTCACATGACTTTCTCTACTCTTGTACTAACCATTCTTACAAACTCTTATTACTATATCTTCTTCATGTTAATACAGATATCTGATGTGTTACATTCACATGACTTTCTCTACTCTTGTACTAACCATTCTTACAAACTCTTATTACTATATCTTCTTCATGTTAACACAGATATCTGATGTGTTGCACTCACATGACTTTCTCTACTCTTGTACTAACCATTCTTACAAACTCTTATTACTATATCTTCTTCATGTTAACACAGATATCTGATGTGTTACATTCACATGACTTTCTCTACTCTTGTACTAACCATTCTTACAAACTCTTATTACTATATCTTCTTCATGTTAATACAGATAGCTGATGTGTTACATTCACATGACTTTCTCTACTCTTGTACTAACCATTCTTACAAACTCTTATTACTATATCTCCTTCATGTTAATACAGATATCTGATGTGTTACATTCACATGACTTTCTCTACTCTTGTACTAACCATTCTTACAAACTCTTATTACTATATCTTCTTCGTATTAATACAGATATCTGATGTGTTACATTCACATGACTTTCGCTACTCTTGTACTAACCATTCCTACAAACTCTTATTACTATATCTTCTTCATGTTAATACAGATATCTGATGTGTTACACTCAGATGACTTTCTCTACTCTTGTACTAACCATACTTACAAACTCTTATTACTATATCTTCTTCATGTTAATACAGATATCTGATGTGTTACATTCACATGACTTTCTCTACTCTTGTACTAACCATTCTTACAAACTCTTATTACTATATCTTCTTCATGTTAATACAGATATCTGATGTGTTACACTCACATGACCTTCTCTACTCTTGTACTAACCATTCTTACATACTCTTATTACTATATCTTCTTCATGTTAATACAGATATCTGATGTGTTACAGTCACATGACTTTCTCTACTCTTGTACTAACCATTCTTACAAACTCTTATTACTATATCTTCTTCATGTTAATACACATATCTGATGTGTTACACTCACATGACTTTCTCTACTCTTGTACTAACCATTCTTACAAACTCTTATTACTATATCTTCTTCATGTTAATACAGATATATGATGTGTTACATTCACATGACTTTCTCTACTCTTGTACTAACCATTCTTACAAACTCTTATTACTATATCTTCTTCATGTTAATACAGATATCTGATGTGTTACATTCACATGACTTTCTCTACTCTTGTACTAACCATTCTTACAAACTCTTATTACTATATCTTCTTCATGTTAATACAGATATCTGATGTGTTACACTCACATGACTTTCTCTACTCTTGTACTAACCATTCTTACAAACTCTTATTACTATATCTTCTTCATGTTAATACAGATATCTGATGTGTTACATTCACATGACTTTCTCTACTCTTGTACTAACCATTCTTACAAACTCTTATTACTATATCTTCTTCATGTTAATACAGATATCTGATGTGTTACATTCACATGACTTTCTCTACTCTTGTACTAACCATTCTTACAAACTCTTATTCCTATATCTTCCTCATGTTAATACAGATATCTGATGTGTTACATTCACATGACTTTCTCTACTCTTGTACTAACCATTCTTACAAACTCTTATTCCTATATCTTCTTCGTGTTAGTTGACATAAACATTTGTACAAATTATCTTATTGCTTATTTCCTTGTAGGTACAAGGGGAATGTTAGAATACAGGAGGTTTGTGCGATAGTTAAATGTTTGAGATTCTGTTGTCTCTGCACACTTAACATATAAAAAAGTGAACAACGATGATCCATTTCACAAAAGTTGTTTTCTGAAACTCACACATATAACAAGGAATATCTCTGAAATGGTTCATCTTACAAGAAAATTTATTGAGACATAAATTGTGTATTTTAGCAAGATTTACATTTTTGTACAGTATAATTTCGTCTATCTCCAGAGGTTTACCAGTTATGCAGAAGTCGTCCAAGGTAAATACGACTACAGGGGCTATAGCCAGAAAATTCAAGGTATACATTTCATTTTTCATAAAAATATCTCAAACATATGTCATTTTAATCAAAATCGTTAGAGCCATTTTCAAGAAAATCAAAATTTTCGAAAAAGTTTCCATGTAAAGAGCAGTTTAGGGTGGGGCTATTTTCTTCAAAATCTTCGTGTCGCATCCTTGAACGACATTATACTTAAACACCAACTTTGATTTTTAACCGACTTTTCGTTTTTGAGTTATGCTGTGCACAGGCTTACAGACACACACACACACACACACACACACACAAACACACACACACACACACACTCTCTCTCACACACACACACACACACACACACTCTCTCTCTCACACACACACACACGGACCTTTTTCTAAAAATGCTTTTTTTTTATTCAGGGGGCCTCAAACATATTTCCGTTGAAATCTCGACATCGAATTTTTGGGTGGAATACAATACTTCCCCTACTTACCAGTAGAGAAAGTAAAAATAAACGACAACGTTCCATTTCACCAGTTTGCCGAAACTCACACACATAACAAGGAATATCTCCGAAATGGTTCACTCTACAAAAAATGTATTTAGACATCAATTGAGTGTTTTAGGGAGATCTACATTATTTGTATAGTAAGATTTTGTCAATCTCTTGCGGTTTACGAGTTATTCAAAAGTCATCCAGAGTAAACAGGACTACAGAGGCAATTGCCAAAAAATTCAAAATAAACATTTCATTTGTCATAAAAGTATCTCAAACATTTTAATCAAAATCGTTAGAGCCAGTTTCATGAAAATCAAAATTTTCCGTGTAAAGGATAGTTAAGCGTAAATACCAACTTCGGTTTTTAACCGAAGTTACGGTGTCTACAGACAGACTGAGACACATGCACATATCTGTTTCTAAAAGTGCTTCTTTTTTGGATTCAGGGGGTCTAAAAACATATTTCCGGTGAAAACTCGACATCGAATTTTTGGGTGGAATACAATAGTTTCTTCTGCTTATCAGTGGAGAAAGTAAAAATATAGAGGCAAATGTTTTAAGATGGTTTGAACACATAAATAGGACGGATGAGAGAAGGAAACCGGAACAGGTATGGGAGGGCAGAGGGGAAGGAAGAAGGAGAGGGCGACCAAGAGTAGAATGGAGCAATTGTGAATAAGAAAGGGAAGACTTTGTGGGAAGCTAAACAACTAGCTAAGGATGGAACAAAATATGGGAAATGGATCATGATCGGCTGAGGAAACTGATGCTCGAAAGGGCACAAGGGAGAACTGTCACAATGCAGGCATTACATTTATTATTAATCCAGCCTTGTTTCAGACCAGCCACCAAAAAGTTCATCTCCTTATACATTGTTGATAAAAAGGTTTCGGATAATCCAAATCTAAATTGCTAATAATGTTGGCAAATTCTTCACACACACAAATTACTGAAAATAAATGTTGTTGTTAGCAAATGCTGGATTTCTGACAATGAAGTCATTAATCCTCTTGCTCTCCAATATTTTTCACTGATGGATGGGAAGGGCACTAGAAGTGGCCGGGCATATTTGAAGGTAGTCTCGATCCATTTCCTCTTGCAGATCACATAGAGGACAGAGTGGTGAAGAATATAGCCCAATTCTGTTTAAATGTTTTGCCAGACAATCATGTTCTGTAATCAACCTGAAGGTTGCAACTGCTGTTTTTCGAGGATACTCAAGAATTACTGTTTGAATGTTTGCTAGTTCCCATCTTTTATTCTTTGATTTTTCATAGTAATATTTTGCAATAATTTTTTTGAATTCAGAGTTGACTAATCTTTTAGCTGCATAAAATGGTAGATTAACTACAGATTTTTGTACACCGCCGGTATTCTTTTTTGCAAGAAAATCAGCTTTCTCATTACCACTCAGTCCACAGTGAGCTGGTATCCATTGGAAGACTAGGTGTTTTTGAAGTGCTGTTAGATGGGCAAGGATTTTCCAACATTCTATAATTGTTTGGTTTTTTGGTGACAACTTGGAAGTAATTGAAAATAAATGTTATATAATATGAAACCGTAGTAGATGAAAAACGCTAACCGCTTGCATTTTATAGAACTGACACAGTTACAAGTTAACAAATCAATACGCAGATGTTTTAAAACAAGCCTCTAAAATTATATGCTCTTTGTATGATCATAAATGGCCAAAAAAAAAAAAAAAACCCCTAACTGAGCCCTTGAAAAGCAAGTAATAACAATGAATACCTCAGAAAAGGCTAATTCCACAAAATTATTTACTTATACCTAAACTGTGTGCTTTAAAGTTATCAAACATCTACGGCGCTGCACATTTTTATGCATCTCTTATAGTTTACTAGTTATTCAGGATAGAAGGTACATTTACAAGATATCCCTGTAAACTTCAGACTTTATTAGTCATCAAATACAAATGTGTGGTGTGTATACCAGAATCGTTGTCCATTTTTGAGGAATGAAACAAATGCAAATGGTAGCTTAGGGGAGGGGGGGGGGATTTTCTTGAACAGACAGATCGTACAGAAGGGAGTAGGTATCTTCATTGGTTCAGGAACTTACAAATATGTGTTTCTCAATACCTACATAAGCTTTGAGTGCAGTGCAATACTTGCTCTGCATGCCATGTAATAGAGAAAGTAAGTACAGGTAACCCCGTACACATCCGCTCGACCGCTGCGTCCCTCACCTCTGCCAACCAAAGGCGTTATGAATGGGGTGAAGTATGAAAGGTGGGACGTGGTCAGCGCCCTGGTCCCTCCCGGCCGGTTATGCTGTCTTCTACTTTTCAATCAAGTAGACCCCTCAATCGAGGCTGAGTGCACCCTGAAAATCCCACATATCTCGTTAAAAACACAAGTTATGTTCAAATGCATCTTCTTGTGGTGTGAAGCATTTCGGAGATATCCCTTGCTATTTGTGGAAGTTTTGGAATACTTCAACTTTTCTCAAATGGAAGGTTGTTATTCATTTTTTATCTGCTTTTCGTGCAAAGAGAATGGAATTTTAAAGCCTCTATATACTAACATGCAGCGTTTAAAGCCAACTGTATTCCCATATACCTATCCCTTGCACCTACAAGCAAATACCTACGCAATAAGATAATTTCTGTAAATGTATATTTCGAGTAACACGAAGAAGATAGAGGAATACGGGTTTGTAAGAATAGTTAGTACAAGATCAGAGAAAGTCATATGAGAGCAACGCATAAGATGTTTTAAATAAACATTTTAGCATTAAAATACAATTAAACATGTATAACTCCCAAACTACTGATCAAACTGAGCTGAAAGCAAACACACAACGATATAATTAAGTTATGTACAAAATCTGAGACAAATATCTTCAACAAAAATGTAGAAAATAGAAATTTGAGTACTAGTGTCCCTTAATCCAAAGGACGCCTCCGTTTCGCAAGTTTGAGCTGAAGAAATATTTGTGCGGTTATAGAAGCGAGACATCTAAACTTGTGGGTGTTTGCACATCTGGCATTCCTTAGTGAACCACTGTCTTGATCTATCCACTGTTGGTGGCCTGAAAGGACGAGGCCCCATATCTGTTGGAGTAGAAGCAATACTTTCCAAACGCCAGAAGTAGTAACATATGTTCCAGAATCTTCTTTTCATTAGGAAAATCGTGCCTTTTCAATATAAACACTTTACTGGTCGTCCCAGCCGGCGCCTGCGTGTCCCGGGCATGACCTACACAATAGACGCTGGGATTATACAGTCACTAACACTGCAATGTTGCCAAACTGCGTTCCCTGGTGATGCTCACTTATTTCCCAATTGCGTATTCCAGCCTTTTCCAACAGTGTTGTGGTAAATAACTGTATGTCGGATGCAATATTTAACAATTCTTTAGTTATAAGTAACTAGAACACACATTTATTGGTGGAGTAAACCTTCATTTTAGCTTTCTTGTGTGCTTAGAATGAATTTTTAATATTTTTTTAATTTCTGTGTTTCTTTTTACATATTTATTATGTTTGTGAGATTTATTTATGAACTTTCTCGCAAAAGTTTTTCTTGTTAAAGATGCATTAAACACAGGAAAATATATTTTAGTGTTTTATTCGTAGTTTTCATTCAAATTTTCTGACATACGATTTCTTATCACGTAACTCGTTCTTGTATGAAGAAAAAGTACTTTCACCGGAACGTGACGTCATTTTAGCGTACGACAACCCGCAGCAGGTTCTAGGGGGTAATTTTCTTGCACACGTTTCTCCCTTTAATAGTGAATTTGTGAGTTTGATATCTTCGAAACCATAATTATGTTCAAGAATCTTCACTTAAAGAAGACAAAACAGATGCCTAGGCTGTTTTTGGTATCAACACCTTATTTAAACCTTTTTCTCTCTTCTTCTTTCTTTAGCTGCAATGAAATTCACATGTTCGTTAATTAAATAGTCAGATTAAAAAAAAAAAAAAAAAAAAGGATCCGGAGTGAAAGTTGTGATTCATTTTATTTTAGATAAAATAGATACTGGAAAAGTCATTTTTATATCTTAGTACTTCCAGTGTAATTAAACACTCATTTGTTGATGTAATCTTTTTTAGCACCGGGGAAAAGGGAAGCTGGCAGTATAAATTTGTAACCAATATAAATCATTTGACTCAACAGGATTCGCAAATTGTAAATAGGTAAAGCTCATTTTCCAGTTTTAAGTGTTCCAGCATAAAATGTTGAAAATTGAAGGAAAATGCAAGTGGGAATTTTTGAAACCAAGTATAGCGTGCTTTACGAAACTATAAAGAGTAAATTAGAAGAGAAAAAATTAAAATAAAAAAAAAAACAAATATCACAAAACTGAAGCTGCTACATAGAAAACTTTATTGATTTTTCTACCTCCTATTTCATCGGATAAAGCACGTTTTTGGGGTCCCTTGAAACAAAAAATTAGAAAAAGGTCCTTGCGCATGTATGTGAGACAATAATAATTAATCAAAAATGAAATGCCAGTCAAACTTAAAATTTAGTTTTAAATTCATCATGTTTTAATCATTAAAACGAGGTTTTTCCTCGTTGGAAAATTTTTCCAACTCTTTTAACTTATTTTCTGAAAAATAGTCTTAATACTTTTAACGAAAATAAAAATGCTTAAGATATTTTCATTTGAATTTCCTGAGAATAGCCTTCGAAAACTTCTTCATGCGTGTTACGTTTGCAAAACTGGTAAATTGAAAGAGAATAGTAAAAAGCTTGTTATACGAAAATATTAATGTCGTTAAGACAGAATTTATATGAAATATTTTTCAGTTATAATCACTTCCGAGATATGGTTATTATTGTTGTGCATTTTAAAATATTTTATAATTTTTTAGAGCGCCAAGTCGCCGTTCGTTTTGTCTCTGGTTGTCATGCACAGAGTCTCGCAGAATTCCAAATCCAGCATTTATGGTGATCCGCTTTTAAATATTTGATTGAGGCTTCAGTCTTCTGTATATTCCTTGTACCTAAAACAAAATATGTAATGAAGCTATTCCTGCACAAGTTTATCTCAGTTAAAATTAGGTAGCAGGAAAAGCTATTTTCTATTCCTTAACGAATATCCCCAGTTTCTGATTTGTAAGCAAAAGCATCTATGCAAACCATTGAAAAACAGATTAGAAGTGAAAATGGATGTAATTTAAAATAATCTAGGTCATGATATGCACATCCTCGGACTTTTTGCTTTCTGTACTACGTAGGAAAAGTATTCTATTCGAGCCAAAAATTCGATGTCGAAATTTCACCGGAAATATATCTTTTGAGGCCCGCTGCATCCAAAAAAGCAGTTTGAGAAAAATGTCCGTGTGTGTCTGTATGAGAGAGATAGAGGGAGAAAGAGAGAGAGAGAGAGTGTGTGTGTGTGTGTGTGACTGTGTGTGTGTGTGTATGTGTGTGTGTGTGTGTGTGTGTGTGTGTGTGTGTGTTCGTGGACAACATAACTCAAAAAAGAAAAGTCGGTTAAAAACCAAAGTAAGTATTTAAGTTTAATATGTTTCAAGGATGTCGCATAAATATTTTGAAGAAAATCCGTTTACCATAATTTTTTCAAAATTTTGATTTTATAAAAAAGACTCTTAAGGATTTTTACTAAAATGCCATATGTTTAAATTATTTTTATAGTAAATGAAATGTATATTTTGGACTTTCTGGCTCTAGACCATGTAATCCTGTTTACTTTTGATGACTTTTGCGTAAGTGGTAAACCATAAGAGATAGAACAAATCTTACTATACAAAAATGTGCACCTCATTAAAACACACAAGTTATGTCCAAGTGCATTTTTTGTGGCAGTGAACAATTTCCGAGATATTCCTTGTTATTTGTGCGAATTTTGCGATGCTCAAAACCTTTCTCAAATGGAAGATCTTTATCGTTATGGCCGTGCAAAGAGAACGAAATTTAAAGCCTTCATATAACGATCAACTCTAAAATATTTGACTACTGTATTCCCATATTCCCCTTGTACCTACAAGGAAATTAGCAATAAGATAATTTGCACAAATGTTTATCACAACTAACACGAAGAAGATATAGGAATAAGAGTTTGTAGGAAGGGTTAGTACAAGAGTAGAGAAAGTCATGTGAGAGTAACACATCAGATTTTTAAAAAGAAAAATTCCTAGCATCCATGATTTTAATGATAAAGTCAGTAGTACTACAAATAACCCAGAAATGAATGGTAAACCTTTCATTACTCTAGAATAACTGGTTCCTGAGAAAATGGGACAAAAGTATGTAGAAAAATAAGTTTGAGAAAAACCTCAATTGAAATTAGGTGAAGTTGTACGCTCTATGCTTGCAATGTTAATATTAAGAAGTTTTACTCCACTTTTCAGAGAAACTATTCACTCCACAAGTGTGAAATTTTGTACGTACTGACTTTTTATATCACATACCTAGATATCATTTCCATATTTTTACTTTCTCTGCTACGTATGGTAAAGTAGAGGAAGTATTGTATTCCACCCAAACATTCGATGACGAGATTTCACGAGAAATATGTTTTGTCACCGCCTTAATCCCCCCCCCCCCCAAAAAAAAACATTTTTAGAAAAAAAGTCCGTGTGTGTGTGTGCGCGTGCGTGTGTGTGTGTGTGTCAGTCTGTGGACAGCATAACTCAAAAAATCTGATGTGTTACACTCACATGACTTTCTCTACTCTTGTACTAACCATTCTTACAAACTCTTATTTCCTATATCTTCTTCGTGTTAGTTAAGATAAACATTTGTACACATTATCTTATTGCTTATTTCCTTGTAGGTGCAAGGGGAATGTTAGAATACAGTAGGCTTTGTGCGACAGTCAAATGTCTGAGATTCTGTTGTTTTTGCACACTTAACATATAAAAAAATGAGCAGCGATGATCCATTTCACGAAAGTTCTAAGTTTTCCGAAACTCACACACAGAACAAGGAATATCGCCGAAATGGTTCACCCTACAAGAAAATTTATGCAGACATAAATTGTGTATTTTAGCAACATCTACATTTTTTGTACAGTATGATTTGGTCTATCTCTAACGGTTTACCAGTTATGCAAAAGTCGTCCAGAGTAAATACGACTACAGGGGCTATAGCCAGAAAATTCAAGATATACATTTCATTTGTCATAAAAATATCTCAAACATATGGCAGTTTAATCAAAATCGTTAGAGCCATTTTCAAGAAAATCAAAATTTTCCAAAAATCTTCCATGTAAAGGGTAGTTTAGGGTGGGGCTATTTTCTTCAAAATCTTCGTGTCACATCTTTGAAATACATTAAACTTAAAGACTAACTTTGGTTTTTAACTGACTTTTTTTTTGAGTTATGCTGTCCACAGTCTGACAGACTGACAGACACAGGCACACACGGACCTTTTTAAAAAATGCTTTTCTTGGATTCAGAGGGCCTCAAAACATATATTTCCGGTGAAATCTCGACATCGAATTTTTGGGTGGAATACTATACTTCCCCTACTTAGCAGTAGAGAAAGTAAAAAAGAAAAGTCGATCTGTAAGTTTAATGTCTTTCGGGGAGGCCACACGAACGTTTTGAAGAAAATAGCACCACGCTAAACGAAAATGCTGCTTCTTGAAAACGGCTCTAACGATTTTCATAAGATGCCCATGCCATATATTTGAGATATTTGTATGACAAATGAAATTTATATCTTCAATTTTCTGGCTATAGCCCATGAAGTCCTATTTACTCTGGATAACTTTTGCATAACTTGTAAACCGTAAGCGATAGACCAAATCTTACAACACAAAATGTAGCTTTTGCAACAATTGCACACAATTTGAGTCTGAATAAGTGTTTTTCTAGAGTGAACCGCCCTGCGCCGTGACGTCATGCCTTGGTTCCCTGCCACGGAAATCTTCAAGTCGCATCGTTAAAACATATTACATTTAAATACCAACTTTGGTTTTTAACTGACTTTTCGTTTTTGAGTTATGCTGGCCACAGACAGACAGACAAGGGTGCGCCTTTTTTCCAAAAATGCCTTGGTTTTTAATTCAGGGGGCTCCAAAACGTATTTCCGTTGAAATCTCCACATCGAATGTTTGGGTGAAACACAATACAACCTCTACCTACCATACGTAGTAGAGAAAGTAAAAAAGAAATAAAAAACTAGGCGTTAACCATTTCCTAGATATTCTCTTTTATTTGTTTGAATTTTCAAATACTTTATACTTTTCTCAACTACAAATCGTTTTCGTGTTCATGCAAAGAGAATAGAATTTCAAAGCCGTCACATAGCGAATTGCACTAGCTCATTGTGGGTATTCTTCTAATGACTTGTACGAAATGTGCAAATGAGTAATGTATTAGGCCGCACCGTGGTCGAGTGGCTAGACCATTCGCCTCTCACCAAAGCGGTCCGAGTTCGATCCCAGGTGACCGCATGTGGACGAAGCGTGTTTCCTCCAAGTTCTCCGGTTTCTCCATCTTCATACCATGTCACCGCCTGCGGTGCCTCTCGTAGTACAAGCGCACCTTAAATGTGCATCCATAATAACAAGAATAAGATAGAATATGCTTTTGTAACTATAATTTGTGGAAGAATCAGAAAAGCATGTCATGTCAATGTAACACGTCATTTTCTTTTTGTTTTTTTTCTTTTCTGCTTTTTTTTTTTTTTCGTTATTTTTTTCTGACACTTTTCTTTGTACATGTTGGATTTTGTTTACGTGCTGGAATATTTCAAGAGCACTTCAGAATTAGGAGGTTAAAATTGGCGTGCGATTTTTAAACATCTGAGGCTTCAAACACTTTAACTTCCTTTGCTCATTATATCTTCATAGAATTTCCTATAGTTCTGCCACACACACACACACTAATTTAACACTACGAAGCAACACTGACAGTAATTTTCGGCTCGTCCCTGCAACGCAACTTATAAACTGATTTAATGTTTATGATTATTTTATTGAACCAAACACGGCAGCTGTTATATCAGGTGGAGAAAAGAGGAAGGGACAAGCTAATCACAACAGCGATAGGTCTCCCTAGGATAAAGATGTGTAATATAAATAATGCACATAAACATCCAATATTAAATGCCAGAATAAACAGAAGTGAGAAGCGTAAACACAACTGATAAATAGCAAATTCCAAACTGCTGGGACGATGTATGTTGAATAAAATGTTATTGCTTCTTTGTTATCTCAAGTGTATGGTTTAAAAGAATATATATTTCTTCCAGTTTCTTATCAGCGTAACCCAGATTTCAAAAGCAAGCTCTCTGACGATGAGGCAATCCAGATGTGGTATACTGTTTATTTAAACAGGTGATTATATTAATCTTTCGTCTTTATAAACAAGGGAATGACTTGCCTGAAAATCTTTTTGGGAAGGGTGAATTATACGATGTGAAGGAAAACATGTTTAAATATGGATAATATGTAAAAAGCAGATTCTAAAGTGCGTTCAGTTTTTAACAGTAGATCAGTAGATTTGCAAAACGCAGATCTGGAAAATCAGTAGATCTGTGGTCCCAGCCTCCAGATGTCATTTGACAAACTCTATGGCTGTGTCTGCAAGGATAATAAGGGAGGAAGGGACTTGCAATTTTCTCTTTCTAAGAAGTTTGTTTGGGTCAGGTCAGGTTAGGTCTAACCACATGTCTGGTTTTTGTCACATTTATTTACGATCCTCTACTGAACTGAAGCTCCCTCAAAACCTTTACAGTTGGATGACATGTATATGGATATTTCTCATCTTGTGCTTCTTGGGGTTTCCTTTCAATCCCATCTTTTGTTTCTTGGTTCCTTACTCAACACGTGCAAACTGCAATAGGAGTTGAAACGAGCCGCTCCTCGTGGGGCTTGGTGAAGGGAACCGCGGGTTTGAGTCCCGCCTCGGGCATAGGTGCTCGTAAATGTCCTGTAGGTATATACAACCAGCACTCACATGACTTTCTCTCTTGGACAAACTATTCTTATAAACACTTATTCCTATATTTCACGTTGATCGAGATAAACATTTGTAAAAATTAGCTTGTTTCTAATCTGCTTGTAGGTACAAGGGGAATACGGTAGGCCATAAACGACATGCGCTTGGTATCAAAATTATGACAACAAATCCTTGGAACATGATACGAGGTACACTTTTAAAGTAAGTGTTATTTAAATATTTTATTGCTGCAGCACGATCACTTCCTACAGTAAAAAGTGATGCAATTTTCGATAACTCTTAATCGATCATTCTTAAATATTATTAGAGCAAAGAATAACTGAAAACTGCAATCCAAAATTAGTTTTAGAAGCAAAAAGCCTTTCTTAAGGATCCTTAATGCAATTTTAGACAGGTAGGTAATGTTATGGAGGTTTGTGGACTTGGACCCGGTTAAGTTGATTGTCTCGGGGATAATGGTAGAAACCTTTTTAGGCATTTCATTGCTAACATTTGACTGGTAGGTAGACAGCAAGTAGCCCAAACACAAGAAACAACCTTGACCATATTTTGAAAGGGTTGGTTCATTCATTAGCGTTTCTTTAATGAGTCTGTTATATACAAGCAACAAGGTAGCAACTAAGAAACGTACTTTGTACCTATCAGCGTGGCGGGATTCATTCGAGCGTCCTAATTACTGGGCCTCGGATTACATATTTTGTTTGCGTCCTGATACGAACTTGAAACTGAGTTTAATGTCACACCAGAGCAAATATTTTAAGCTTTGTTGCATAAAAAACACACATTTTCTAATTTTTGTATGTAAATAAATATTTTAAGATATCACATAAATTACACAAAAATTTCATAAAGCAAAGCTCTCGTATAAAAGCAGCACTAGAATTGTTTTTAACAAGTCACCATGCAACTTTTGATGCCCAATTACACAGGCCATATGTCGCAATATGCTATTTATTATTGGAAGAATTGATAGGTTGGAAGGAAACAAACATCCTGCTTTCTCAAGCTACATGAGCCCACAACATAAGAAGAGTCATTCGTGAATCAGCAGCGTTATGTAATCTTCTAGTTGTGTGGTTGTGTTGGCAAGTAAAATATCCACAGTTTTGTGGATTAAGTATGCCCAGAGTGAAAAGTAGTGCAGGTTAGTTACCCTGTGCAACGGTATGCTACGGAATTTAAGGGTGTTTTCACTTGTGATGTAAAATTCTGTACTGTCATCGTGTGGTATACATGAGATACCCCCCCCCCCCCAAAAAAAAAAAAAAAAAAAAAAAAAAAACTTGACATTTTCCCCTTTTTATGGTGCAGTCTTGTTATATTTGGTGATATCCCATGTGTTAGGTTGGTCAACTGTTCATAACATATAAGGATGATAAAGCTACGGCCATAGCTGTGTTATTGCGTCTGTTATGTTGCCACATAAGTCCTTGTTTATGAACGCGTTCCAGTGAAGCCAACCGATAGATTTTAAAACAAGATTCTGTTTAGACGCCGTATTGATTAATCTGTGGACGTAATGCTCGTGTTTGAGTGATTTTGTCTTGAATTCTTTTAGAGCAGTATATGCAGTTATAGTTTGTTATTATTTTTGTGCTCGTAACACAGTAGCACCTTAAATATATTATGATATTTAGCATTCGAAAGTGATTTTATCCAAAATTGTTACTGCAGAACAAGATTTGTCGAAGGTGAATACGTTCTTGTATTTTGTGATAACTCTTGGGAACTGCCGATAAAGCTGTGTCGCCTATAAAGCTATAACGGCAGACCAGCGTTCACAACATTTAAGTGCTAGCAAATATTCGAAATTCAAATTCCAAGAATGCAGACGACGGGCATCAGGTGCAACCCCTGTTGGTATTGCAAGGGCTAAGTGACGAAACAGAGTGATCAACATATTAGAAACATGCAAACACTTATGAACGAAAAAAAATAAAACAATAATAATAATAATAATAATAATAATAATAATAATAATAATAATAATAATAATAATAATAATAATAATAATAATAATAATAATAATAATAATAATAATAATAATAATAATAATAATAATAATAATAATAATAATAATAATAATAATAATAATAATAATAATAATAATAATAATAATAATAATAATAATAATAATAATAATAATAATAATAATAATAACAAAAATATGACGATAACAATGACGTAACATTTTTTGCGCATCTTCGAAATCTTCAATAATTTAATGCGCTTAAAGTAACATTGTATTGAAAATCAACTTTAAAAATCCTGCACACTGAATCATAAATATTAATTTTAATGTTGCATTTGAATTTACTGAATGGCACAATTCAGAGCGAACCTCAACTCTGCACAGAATAAAATAAAGGTCACATTTTGAAAGACGATCAGTTAGAATTACAGTAGCAAAATGATCCACTTGAAAGTTTCAAAAAGGAACGATCTTCTATTTGCACGCAACATTGTAACGGGAAACACTTCTTAATGTTACACACAAAAATGAGATGCGAAAAATGGTCTTTGGGACGACTGCTAGCACATATGCGAAACTGGAATAGAAAAATAAAAATCTGACGTGATGCACTCACATGACTTTCTCTACTCTTGTACTAACCATTCTTACAAACTCCTATACTTCTCTCTTCTCCTTATTAGTTGAGATAAACATTTGTTCAAATTATCTTCTTGTTTATTTCCTTGTAGGTACAAGGGGAATATGGGAATACAGTAGGCTTTCAACGTTAGTCAAATCTTTTAAAGCTTTGAGATCCGTTCTCTCTGCACGCCTAACATATCAAAAAATGAACGACGATGATCCATTTCACGAAAGTTTAAAGTTTTCCGAAACTCACACACATAACAAAGAATATCTCCGAAATGGTTCACCCTACAAGAAAATTTATTTCGACATAAATTGTGTATTTTAGTAAGATCTACATTTTTTTGTATAGTATGATTCATGAGCGTCGCGAACGGGGGACAAGGGGGTCTGCGGCCCCCCATTTGAAGTTGGTGAACTTAATCTACAATCAATTACTGACTATTGAACTATTATTTAAATTTCGACAGTAAAATGGTGAATTAATAATATCTGATTGCAAACTTCCAACATGCGCTTCCCCCCCCCCCCCCCCTGCTGACGCTCATGGTATGATTTGGTCTATCTCTTACGGTTTACCAGTTTTGAAAAAGCTATCCAGAGTAAATACATCTACAGGGGCTATAGCCAGAAAATTCAAGATATACATTTCATTTGTCATCAAAATGTCTCAAGTATATGATGTTTTAATCAAAATCGTTAGAGCCATTTTCAAGAAAATCAAAATTTTCGAAATATTGTCTATGTAAAGGGTAGTTTAGGGTGGGACTATTTTCTTCAAAATCTTCGTGTCGCATCCTTGAAAGACATTAAACTTAAATACTAACTTTGGTTTTTAACTGACTTTTCGTTTTTGAGTTACGCTGTCCACAGGCTGACACACACACACACACACACACACACACACACACACACACACACACACACACACACACACACACACACACAGACACACACAGACACACACACGGACCTTTTTATAAAGACGCTTTTTGGATTCAGGGGGTCTCAAAACATATATTTCCGGCGAAATCTCGACATTGAATGTTTGGGTACAATGCAATACTTGCCCTATTTACCAGTAGAGAAAGTAAAAATGAACAACAATGTTCCATTTCACGAAAGTTTTAAGTTTTCCGAAACTGACAACAAATAACAAGCAATATCTCCGAAATGCTTCACTCTACAAAAAATTATTTAGACATGAATTGTGTTTTAGGGAGATCTGTATTTTTTGTACAGTAAGATTTGGTCTATCTCTTACGGTTTACGAGTTATTCAAAAGCCATCCAGAGTAAATAGGACGCCATAGGCTATAGCCAGAAAATTCAAAATATACATTTTATTTGTCTTACAAATGTCTTAAAGGTATGGGATTTTAATCAAAATCGTTAGAGCCATTTTCAAGAAAATCAAAATTTTCCATGTAAAGTGTAGTTTTGAGTGGGGCTATTGTCTTCGAAACCTTCGTGTCGCATCCTTGATAGACATTGAACTTAGATATCAACTTTGGTTTTTAACTGACTTTTCGTCGTTTTTGAGTTATGTTGTCCACAGTCTGACAGACTGAGACACATATACACGGACCTTTTTCTAAAAATGCTTTTTTTTGGATTCAGGGGACCTCAAAACATGTATTTCCGGTGAAATCTCGACATCGAATTTTTGGGTGGAATACAGTACTTCCCCTACTTGCCAGTAGAGAAAGTAAGAAGCTGAATAGTTTTAACTGTTTTGATAGTTGCAACGCTAACAGGCGGGCAAGTCTGCGAAGTGTCAAACAGAAATGAACGGCCGAAAATGTGAAATATCGGAGTGAAGCTTATCGCCAAGTGTTTAAATACGAGCACAGTTTTGTTGGACTGGTGAATTGCTTAGTCTACAACGTCTCAGTGCAAATGGTGGAAATATTGAAAGCAATTCACACCATAATTAGCATCATACTCACACATACCCATCTCAATACTCTATCGCAGGAGTCGGCAAATTGGTCACGCGATCACAGGAATGGTGACGTCACAGAAGGCAACCCGGCATACCTACACATGTGTAACGCACGGTTCGAACAACCGCAGTGGCAGAGTAAGAACTTCTCTAACACACGTTTGATTTATATACATAGATATATACAAACTGAGAAGATTTGAACATTAATTGTTCATGTCATTCTTCACTTTATCTAGAGCTTTACAATTTTAATAATTACTATTAATAGTATTTTTACTTTCTCTACTGGTAAGTAGGGGAAGTCTTGTATTCCACCCAAAAATTCGAGGTCGAGATTTTACCGGAAATATATGTTTTGAGGCCCCCTGAAGTCAAAAAAAGCATTTTTAGAAAAAGGTCCGTGTGTATGTGTCTGTGTGTCAGCCTGTGGACAGCATAACTCAAAAACGAAAAGTCGGTTAAAAACCAAAGTTGGTATTTAGGTTTAATGTGTTTCATGGAAAATGTTTCGAAAATCTTGATTTTCTTGAAAATGGCTCTAACGATTTTTATTAAAATGTCATATGTTTGAGATATTTCTATGACAAATGAAATTTATATTTTGAGTTTTCTGGCTATACCCCATTTGGTCCTGTTTATTCTGGATGACTTGCATAACTGGTAAACCGTAAGAGATAGACCAAATCTTACCATATAAAAAATTTATGTCCAGATTTTTTTTTTTTTTTTTTTTTTTTTTTTTTTTTTTGTAGAGTAAATCATTTCCGAGATATTCCTTGTTATTTTTGTGACTTTTCGAGTACTTAAACTTTCATCATATGGAACATCGTTATTTATTTTTTGTATCTTAGCCGTGCATAGAGAACGGAACCTCAAAGCTTTAGAAGATACGACTATCGCTCAAGATACGCCTACTGTATTCTAATGTTCCCCTTGTACCTACAAGGAAATAAGCAATATGATAATTTCTGCAAATGTTTATCTCAACTAACACGAAGATAAACTTATGTAGTAGAGCAAGTAAGAATAGACTCTTGTTCCTAAATGTAGAGATTTCTGTAAACTGCCATTTAATGACTTATCAGGATGATGATGATAATAGGGCACAAGCATATCGAAAGTGACTTAAATGATTCGCAATTACACAAGTCTGTCGAACCCGGGGCCATGGCTCCCATTGCATGCGTCCCGCAGTCCGCAGTAATTCTATTTGGAATAAGATAAACTTGAAAAATCAGCGCTCACTTTTTCCGTTTCCAACACATGTGTTTCCGAAGGTTCTCCAGTCATCCATCCTCTTCTACTCAAAACAAGGAGAAATGCATCCGTGCTATGAAATACCCAGCCATAGACAGATGTTTATTTATGATCCTACCTGGACCTAAGGCAAAGCTTTGTACATTGTTGACCGCGCGGCAACAAGGCGAGAGTGTGTTTGTGTGTGTGTGTGTGTGCGCCACATGTTTCATCCTTAAACCTACATACTTCCCAGTTTGCAGTTATTACCTCACATTCTACTCTTAAGGCAATGTATCTGTGAAAATTAAAAAATTCACACTTTTCTTCTCATTGCTTTGAATTTTTTCCACAGACGTAGAACATAAAAGTAAATAGTAAATACAAAATTTCAATGTCATATGCCTATCAAACCATTTTAAATTATTAATATATTTATTAATAATAAATTACCTTTTGATATGCTCATATGAAATGACCTTTGGACCTACAGTTTATTGTCTCTCCTAAATTTTTTATTTGAGTTCAGTATACCAACATAAAAATATTGTCATACCAAAATCCCTTAGCATTAATCAGTTTAAGAGGTAAAAATGTATACTTTATCAATATTTTCAATTTTTTCAATATGAGTTATGAAAATATTTGATTTCAGCTCAATTATTTAATATTTTTAACTAACACACGACAAATTTTAATACCTTAATATGTGAAGGTCACCTGAAAATTTCAAGCTGATAAGTTATTAACTAGGGTCCAAGGAGCATTTTGAGTAGTGAAAAATGCTGAAAAAAGAGAACTGAGAAAAATGAATTTTAAAGTTTAGCAGTATGTTTTTGTACTTTACCAACTTAAAATTCCCCAGCACCATATGTAGCTTTCTTCTTGGCCTAAGTAGCACTTTTTGAGAATTTTATGTTTTCTTGGTTGTTTCTTATTATGAAAACGTCCCTTTCACAAAATTTAGAAATTTATTGTTCTTAGCTAACCTCTACACTATGCATTTTCGCAAATTTATACACAAAAATCATAAAATATCTGCTTGTTACGGCTCTACTATAGACTGACAAATAACTTAAAATCTATTGACTACCTAAATGATGCCTAATATATAACTGGAACACTGAAATAACCTGGCAAGATTACAGAATTACAGAACACTGACTGCACTTCTCTGTTTGGAAGCAAACCATGTGTCAGAATCACAGCATCTCAGTTAATTATATCGAATTTATTTCAGCACAGCCAACTCACAACCTTTCTGAAGCAAAATTCCCTGCAAGGAACCAAAATCAAAACCAGTGAAAACGAAAAATGCATTTCAAAGCTTTAGCGAGGAACGCTCACCCGCACTAGGACATTTAAATGCTCTCCTGGAGCTTTAAAAATGGCTGATATTGAGAAAATTATAGTGAGCCGTTGAAGTACAAAGTATGAGCATAATAAAAAACGCAAGAAGTAAGAATCAAAATTTTCGGCAATTTTCACCAAATTTCACAGAGAGTGTTAGTGAGAGGTTTGAAGAATATAATTAATTCTATGATTTTTATAAGTAATAAATATAGCTTTTTAATGTAGCGATAAGAAAAGAAAAGTTTTAAACGAAGATAGATCATTTCAAATAAAACGGGCAGATCAGTATTGTTAATTGCTGTCCCGAAAGTTTAATTTTGAGTTGGGATACCTACCTTGTGTTTCCGAAATGAACTCTCAAATGTATCACACGAAGACGCATGTTTGGTATTGCATGAAAACAAGAAGACTTAGTTAAATTACTGCAAGCACAGGCAACTAATAAGGGAACATTTCTGTAATGGAGTATCACTGCTTAATGCACCAAGGAAACTTTTGTCCTAAATCCCTACATTTAGATATAGTTTTGAAGGTCGATATAGAAGAAGTAGTGAATTCATTCCTTCACATGGTTGGCGACACACACACACACACGCACACACACACAGACACGCACACACGCGCACACACACACACACACACACCACACACACACACACACACACACACACACACACAAACACCACACACACCACACACACACACACCACACACACACACCACACACACACACACACACACACACACACACACCACACACACATACACACACACACACACAAACAGACTTTCACAATTTCTTACAATATCTAGATTCACAGTTTTCTTATGAAATACAAAGATATATGTGTATGTGATGCTTGAAGGTTGTCATGAGATATTACGTGTCAAGATAAAATTTTGGGCGTAAGAGGCAATTTTTATAAATTGTTAATAATAACATTTAATTTTTAAGATTCCAAATTAATGGTTTGACTTGTAAATAATGTGAAACAACGTCTGCCTCAAATAAAGTATTTGCTTTTTACTTTCTCAATTACGGATAGTAAGTAGAGGAAATATTGTATTCCAACCAAAAATTCGATGTCGAGATTTCACCGGAAGTACATGTTTTGAGGCCCCTGAATGCAAAAGAAATTATTTTTAGAAGGTCCGCGTGCGCGCGTGCGTCTGGGTGTGTACGTGTATGTGTGTGGGTGTGTGCGCGTGTGTGTGGGTGTGTGCGTGTATGTGTGTGGTGTGTGTGCGTGTATGTATGTGGATGTGTGTGTGGGTGTGTGCGAGTGTGTGGGTGTGTATGTGGATGTGTGTGTGGGTGTGTGTGCGTGTATGTATGTGGATGTGTGTGTGGGTGTGTGCGTGTATATGTGTGGTGTGTGTGCGTGTATGTATGTGGATGTGTGTGTGGGTGTGTGCGAGTGTGTGGGTGTGTATGTGGATGTGTGTGTGGGTGTGTGTGCGTGTATGTGGATGTGTGTGCGTGTATGTGGATGTGTGCGTGTGTGTGGGTGTGTGCGTGTATGTGGGTGTGTGTGGGTGTGTGCGTGTGTGTGCGTGTATGTGGATGTGTGTGCGTGTATGTGGATGTGTGCGTGTGTGTGGGTGTGTGCGTGTATGTGGGTGTGTGTGGGTGTGTGCGTGTGTGTGCGTGTATGTGGATGTGTGCGTGTGTGTGGGTGTGTGCGTGTATGTGGGTGTGGGTGTGTGCGTGTATATGGATGTGTGTGTGGGTGTGTGCGTGTATGTGGGTGTGGGTGTGTGCGTGTGTGTGGATGTGTGTGCGTGTATGTGGATGTGTGCGTGTGTGTGGGTGTGTGCGTGTATGTGGGTGTGTGTGGGTGTGTGCGTGTGTGTGCGTGTATGTGGATGTGTGTGCGTGTATGTGGATGTGTGCGTGTGTGTGGGTGTGTGCGTGTATGTGGGTGTGGGTGTGTGCGTGTATATGGATGTGTGTGTGGGTGTGTGCGTGTATGTGGGTGTGGGTGTGTGCGTGTATATGGATGTGTGTGTGGGTGTGTGCGTGTATGTGGGTGTGGGTGTGTGCGTGTGTGTGGATGTGTGTGTGAACAGCATAACTAGAAAACTAAAAGTCTGTTAAAACCAAAGTTGGTGTTGAAGTTTAAGATGCTCTAAAAATGCGACACGAAGATTTTTAAGAAAATTTCTCCACCTTAAACTACCATTTATCGTTTTTTTTTTTTTTGCAAAACATAACGACTGTGCCCCACTCCACTGCCAAAGGCAGCATAACCTCGAGGTATGGATTTTACAAGGTTTGCGGTTTAAACATATAAACGAGCAACAAGACTGCTATATTTCCTCTCGCCCTGTTTATGGGGTCGCCTTTGTTGGCAAAGGAGAGCAGTTCCCTTTGAGATTTGTCATATTTTGGCAAACTGTATACATGGAACATTTTTTGCATGTTTTGTTTTTCTCAAAAAATGGCCCCAACAATTTTTATTAAAATGCCATATGTTTGAAATATTTTAATGTCCAATGAAATGTATATTTTGCATTTTCTGGCTATAGCCTATGTAGTCCTATTTACTCTGGATGACTTTGACTAACTCGTAAACCGTAAGAGATAGACAAAATCTTACTATACAGAAATGTAGATCTTGCTAAAACACACAACTTATATCCAACTACATTTTTTATGGAGTGAACCATTTCGGAGATATTCCTATTTATTTGTATTAGTTTTACAATACTACACAGTAGTTTCCACAAATGAAATATCGTTATTCATTTTTATATCTTAGCCGTGCAAAGAAAACGGAGTTTTCAAGCTTTGAAACATTTGACTATCGCTCAAAGCCTACTGTATTCTCATATTCCCCTTGTACCTACAAGGAAATAAGCAATAAGATAATTTGTACAAATGTTTATCTCAACATGAAGAAGATGAAGGATTAAGCGGTTGTAAGTATAGTTGGTACAAGAGTAGAGAAAGTCATGTGAGTGCAAGACATCAGACTTTTTATTCATATAACCCATTGAATGCGTTTCAGATATTTACAAACGTTTGAAATGAGGGCAATGTAGTACAGTTGGGACGATGGTTTTGTGCCGGTGAAGACTGTGTACGGACTCGTAAAACTTCCAGTTGCCAACATTTAAAAGTAAAATTATCGCACCAGCCACTCAAAATTATAGATTTGGATTCAAAATTATCGTACATCATAAAGCAAACGCTGCAACAATAAAAATATCAGTATAATACTGTAACTTTTGGTTGGTTGTGAAGTAAATACGACAGATGTAGTCGAGATAAAGAAACACTTTTATTTCCGTAAACAGTAACTTGTACACTCGTTGCAACAGCAAGAAAGTCTTTTCCGATTCTCCAACAGCACGACTCCGAATTCGTAACACAAAGAACTAACTCTTCTCCGTCGGCACAACTCTCCACATCGTCTGTCCGTCTCCGTCGGCACGACTACTCAACCTTCACATACGTCTCTCACTTACGTCTGACTGTCTGGACTGTCCCTTCTCACACTTTACCGCTATTTATATCTCCCCGGCACTATTCTGGAAGCTTCAAGAACGTTCACTTATTGCGCTGGGGTACAAAGTAGAAGATTCCAGTAGCCTCTATCCTTTTCTCTCTTTCGGCAAGCGCCCCAACAATGCGGCCATGCTCTGTCTCTTTCCTTCGGCTCCTTTGCGGTAGCGCCGACAATAATGCGATGCGTGACACTACGGTTGTCGGCAATTAGATGCGGCGGGCGCGGTGACACTATATTATGAAAATATAAGAGTAACGATGTTTATGGTATCCACTTACAAGATTGATGACCTCAACAAATATTACAGCTTTAGCACTTATGTTTCTCGCACTATTCATCTGAAAGTTCAGCTTCCTCAACCGTTGCAGCATTGTACAAATTTGTTGTTGAGACAAACCTTAACATCTTCTCGGTGACTTGCAGATTTTAACATCTACCACGTTCTTTCATAAGTTGAGACGACAAAATGAGTTCATTTACCGTATCTAGTGCCAATCTGTTTCTAACTTTGGTTTTTATTAAACCCAGTTTAGAAAAAAAAAAAAAACTCTTTCACAAGAAGTGCTTCTGTAGGACAAGGAAACCTCTGATAATGCAAAGGCCGCTAGTTCTTTGAAATCAGTATTTCCACCAAGGTGACATATGTTTAACAGCACTCCAGAAACTGTCAGGTTCAGGCATGTTCTTTATTTCACACGGAATAGCACGTATTCCGAGTTTTCTACTTTGATCGTCAATTTTCTGAACAGTGCCTTCTTCATTGAGATTATCAGACCTGGGCACACTGGCAATAAGAGGATAAAAGGTAACAGGCTTAGTAGCTATGGTGTGGAGACAGACAATGAGGACAAAAGTGGTGTTATTTGTAATTAGTTTCACTTCGCTGGAGTGACAAACCAGTGAAAGTGATATTTCGCCGATATCGAACTATCATACATTCAAATTATCGTACACCCCCATAATTATCGTACGGGTTGACAACCATCGTACAAACATTAAAATTATCGTATGTCCCCATAATTATCGTACGGTTTGACAACCATCGTACAAACATTAAAATTATCGTATGTCCCCATAATTATCGTACGGTTTGACAACCATCGTACAAACATTAAAATTATCGTATGTCCCCATAATTATCGTACGGTTTGACAACCATCGTACAAACATTAAAATTATCGTATGTCCCCATAATTATCGTACGGTTTGACAACCATCGTACAAACATTAAAATTATCGTATGTCCCCATAATTATCATACGGTTTGACAACCATCGTACAAACATTAAAATTATCGTATGTCCCCATAATTATCGTACGGTTTGACAACCATCGTACAAACATTAAAATTATCGTATGTCCCCATAATTATCGTACGGTTTGACAACCATCGTACAAACATTAAAATTATCGTATGTTCCCATAATTATCGTACGGTTTAACAACCATCGTACAAACATTAAAATTATCGTATGTCCCCATAATTATCATACGGGCTGGCATCCCTGGTCAGTAGTGTTGCCACCCGTGGGATTTGTCCCATATTGTGGGACATTTTGAGAAATATTTTTCAAGAAGGGACAAAGGGACCTTTTTGCAAAAATTGAGATGAATATGGGACATTTAATACATGTTGTATTGGTTTACTTTAGAAAAACTGTAACGGATGTAAATCTTTGTGCTGTTGCAAGACAGGATATAAGAGAAAACTGCATTGAAAAGAACGCGTTTGATTTTCTTCTTGTTGAGCAATATACACTGATATCGTTTGTTTAGAGCTAACAATAACAAACATTGGACGCTAACGCTATGCTGTTATTTCTCGTGTAAGCAAAGATAAGATATGTGCTTCACTAACATCTTATTGCTCTGGCATATAAATATTTTACTGCGTATAATGATATTACGCAAAGAACGTGGCGAAGTTATTGATCTTACCCAAGGCCATCTTTATCTAACAGGCCTGTATACGGAAAGAGATTACGTTAATGACGTCATCACGGGAGGCTAATGTTTATCACCTATTTGTTTATTACGGGAATGCAACACATCAGTAGATACGTGGTTGGAACGCTAAGAAGTTGCTTGTGCCTTACAACGTGTCAGTAAACAATTAAGTGAGCGAACAATTAAATTACAAAGTGGTGTAGTTTTCAATACAAAATGCCTAGGAAGTGTTGTGTGCCGGGTTGTACCTCAAACTATAAAACAAGTGTGGAAAACTATGTTACAGTGTTTTCGTTTCCAAAGGATCCAAACAGAAGAGACCAGTGGGTACGTGCTATTCAAGGGATATTTATGAACCAGGTGTGGTATGTATTAAACATTTTTCTGAACAGCACATAGTGAAGGAATTTCCTGCTACGGGAAATGATGGAAGTGTTTTGTAGCACCCAGAACAACTCCTAAACTTACTGAAAATCCATAGCATTTCGTAAATAACTCGAAGATGAAAAAACGGTTGATTTCCAGAGCTTTAAAAATAGAATTAGTGACATGAAATTAGAGGGATTCGCCGTCATCATAAAAGAAATAATTTTTTGTGAAAATTGATACTGAAGAAATTCCTAAAATTGTAGCAGCATTAGGGGCTCTAATGACCTAGCTGTCGACGGGTCCTTAAACCCCAGTCACTCACTCACGTAGCAGCATTAAAAATTAATTCCAATTTTATTATTTAGGTTCTATAGGGTAAAACTGTAATACCCAATAGTAAGTTTAAATGGATTATCGGTAAACAAATGATATTGGATAAATGGGCTAAATTTGATGCTATTTTGGTTCACAATAGCAAGTGAACAAACAGAACATAAAGTACTTCAGGCCGCCAAAATTTTAAAGGAATACTGGGAGGACTAGAATGAAGATTCCACAGAATATCTAAAACCTAAATTCCTAGAAGAGCAGGTAAAATTGGTCAGTCAAAAGCCAATTAAATATACGCCCGATACCCTGTTATGGACGTGTTCAATTTATTTTTCTCACCCAGCAGCTTACAGACAGTTACGTGATTCCAATGTTCTTTCTTTACCCCATCCTCATTACCTCAGACAACTTTCTCAACCCTTCAGTCTTGATAGAAACTCTTGCATTTAAAATATTTATCAATGAAGGTGAAAATGCTTGGTGATCACGAAAAGAGTAAATTTGTTGAGACATATGAAGAAGAATTTCTTAAAGTAGAAAACCAGAGAAACTTACTTCTACATTTAGGTGCTGAGACATGTGACATTAAAAATATCGGTGTTGACTGTAATGCTAGTGATTGCAAGTTACTGGGTGCTATTTTGACGAGGAAAGTCATAAAAGTAATAACCAACATCCTCTTGAAAAACTACTGCATTATTAAACAAGGCAGTTTGGTATTATCTACAGGAAAAAGAAAGAAGGAAAGAAACTGGAGATAAATTCGCATTGCGAACGTAAGAAGCGTGCTCTGCCATTAACAACTATGCAAAGCATGTTTTCTACTAACATACTAATAGACATTAACTTTTAATACGAAATGTGAAAATATAAATGAATGCACGCTTCTTCCAGCGCAGAAATGCTGTAAAACATGTGTTTATTGCGTATGAATTGTTTGGAACGTCAGCCTCGCGCTGTGACGTCACGAATCGCATATCCAGGCCTGTTACTTTGAGAAGGCCTTGTCTTACGTTAGTCAAATGCTGAGGTCGAAAGAGCCTTTAGTATGCTAAACAATGTGAAAAACTGCCGTACGAGTAGACTTAAAACCAATATAAATAAATATTCTATTTTAACGGAGTTTGGCTGATTTTAAAATGTTTGTCCGATGCGCAAACAAAGTCAGAGTAACTAACTATATTCAAAACATGCCTGAATTTTTTCAGTTGTGTGCTGCAAATGGTTCCCGAGGAACAGGTACCCAAGTTTTGTATGCTTTTGGAAAATATTTTTAATACATTTTCATATATCTGAATTTAAAAATCTATTTTAACAAACAGAATCATGAAACATAAACCAAAATATGTTCGTTTTATTGTGAATACGTAGTAAAATGTTCAATCATTTCCATTTGATAGCCTTTTGTGTATTGTAAATTCTGTAAAGTGATGTAGGTATGTAAAATTGGTATTCGCTCAGAGTACGCTGTCCCCTTAAAATGCCAGACTCCCTATCTGAGAAAACTATGTGTATTTGACAATTTAAGGTAAGGTTGTAAGCTCTATGGTTGCAATGTTAATTTTAACAAGTTTAACCCCACGTTTCAGAGAAACTGTTTATTCTAGAAGTGTGAAATTTGCTAGACACATAAATCAATACTTTCTAAACATACTGACCTTTTATATCACATACCTAGATATTATTTCCATATCTTTTTAAAATGGTATGATATGTATTATTTTTTTTTTACTTATATAAATTTATTTTAAAGAGACTTCTGGCACTTTTTGGGGGTTAAAGAGTAAATTATGAGTCGGTCTGCGTGGCTCAGTTGGTTAGACGCTGGTCTAGTAATCCCGAGGGCGCGGGTTCAAATCTGGCCATCACAGGCTGATGGTTTTTAAGTGTGCTTAAAACGACAGCTGCATGTCAGTAGATTTACTGGCATGAAAAACAACTCCTACGGAACGAAATTTCGGCACACCAGCGACGCTTATATGGTTTTAGCAATTGACAGCATTGTTAATAACATCTTTTTAAATTTAAACCAAACCAAGGAATATATAAAAATCATTTCGAACATAAAATTTAATATAAATGTTGTGCTGTCTGGCTACGATCAATTGCCCATTACAGGGTCCACGAGGAAACTCCACGACGTTTAATTACAGAAAAAACAGGGAAATTTTCACGAAATGATTAGCACAGACCCAAAACACGCAAATAAAAAACATATCTCTGATGCTCCGGGCTCTTTAACGTCCATGTGCTCACAGCCCAAAGAAATATGTTGTACTAGTGGCCACGTGATCGCACCTTACATTTCAACTGGGGAAATACTTCACTTCCTCAGGGGATGGGTGTTTTGGAAAATACAGTAAAATGTCGCTTCTCCAGATCAGATTTGTGGACATTTTTACTTTCTCTGCTAGTAAGTAGAGGAAGTCTTGTATTGCACCCAATAATTCGATGTCGAGATTTCACAGGAAATATGTTTTGAGACCCTCTGAATCCAAAAAAAGCATTTTTTGGAAAAGGTCCATGTCTTGTGGACAGCATAACTCAAAGACGAAAAGGCGGTTAAAAACCAAAGTTGGTATTTCAGTTTAATCTCTCTCAAGGATACGACACGAAGATTTTGAAGAAAGCAGCCGCACCCTGAACTACCCTTTACATGGAAACTTTTTCCAAAATTACTAAGGATTTTGACAAAAATCACATATGTTTATAATATTTTTATGACAAAATGAAATATATATATATATATATATATATATATATATATATATATATGTAGAACCATTTAGGAGATATTCCTTGTTATTTGTGTCAGTTTAGGGAAAACTTTCATCAAATGCAACTTCGTTGTTCATTTTATGTTAGGTGTGCAAAGAGAACGGAATCTCAAAGCTTTAAAACATTTGACTATTGCTCAAAACCTTCTGTATTCCCATATTCCCCTTGTACCTACAAGGAAATAGGCAATAAGATAATTTGTACAAATGTTTATCTTAACTAACACGAAGAAGATACAGGAATAAGAGTTTGTAAGAACAGCACAAGGGTAGAGAAAGTCATGTGAGTGCAACACATCAGATTTTTAATTTTTCCATTCTTTGTTGCTAATAGTTATGGTGTTTCTTTGATGCGTCATAAGCTTTATTTTTTCAAATGATTTAATTATTTAATTGTTTATTTATTTGTTGGTTTGTTTTGTGTCTGCGTGTCTACCTGCCTGCCTGCCTGCCTGTCTGTTTGTTTGTTTCTTTATTATTCATTCATTTACTTATTATTATTATTATTATTATTATTATTATTATTATTATTATTATTATTATTATTATTATTATTATTATTATTATTATTATTATTATTATTATTATTATTATTATTATTATTATTATTATTATTATTATTATTATTATTATTATTATTATTATTATTATTATTATTATTATTATTATTATTATTATTATTATTATTATTATTATTATTATTATTATTATTAATATTATTATTATTATTATTATTATTATTATTATTATTATTATTATTATTATCATCATCATCATCATCATTATTATTCTGTTTGTTATTATTATTATTATTATTATTATTATTATTATTATTATTATTATTATTATTATTATTATTATTATTATTATTATTATTATTATTATTATTATTATTATTATTATTATTATTATTATTATTATTATTATTATTATTATTATTATTATTATTATTATTATTATTATTATTATTATTATTATTATTATTATTATTATTATTATTATTATTATTATCATCATCATTATTATTACTGTTACTACTATTACTATTATGTTCATCATCATCATTACTACTATTACGACTGCTTATCATGGATTCAGGGGGCCTCAAAACATATATTTCCGGTGAAATCTCGACATCGAATTTTTTAGTGGAATACAATTCTTCCCCTACTTACCAGTAGAGAAAGTAATAAAAAACTATAAAAGCTTCTACTCACCAACGAATAACATACATTTTATAGAGTCTAAATCGACCTAATTTTACGTTAGGACTTAATTAGACGAATTTTTCGATAGAACCTTAATGCCTAATTAGGTTAAGTAAATAAAGCACATATATTTATATTACATTTTCAAAGGAGACCATTTGAATAAGGAAAGTATTAAATAATTATGATGTTATGAAACCTTGTGTAATATTCAGACATAATACTACAATAACAAATTCTAAATAAGTGGCCCACATAAATTTATATCATTTTACTAACTTACACTATTGTTGAATGTAGTTGTGAAACTTGAGGTAGGCATTTGATAGCGCTGTTGGGTAGCATATACGTACGTACTATTGTGCCTTTCATAACAGGAAGTTGTAATAATTCAGTCAGCTTTCAACGCCCAATCAATAATCGTAAGTCCTGATTTTACATTATATGTATCCATCCCAGTATTGCAAGGACGCTAGGAAACATTGTAGATGTGCACCCAATCGCTCTGCATGGGCTTTTCTTCCCCTCCATAGTTTAAAGCTATGGAAACATGTTTTTCTTAACGTGCGACACTTTATGCGGAGAAGGGACATTTTGAGTACTCGCATGGGACGTTTGAGCTCCAGACGTTGGCATCACTGCGTCAGTGTGGTTGAGTGGCCTTGACTGAGTAACATTCGTCCGTCTTGTATCGTTCGGTGCAGCACGTTCAGCTTTTACCAGTGGAAACTCGAATTGGCGAGTAGTGCCTTGAGTCTGTGTTTGTGCGTGCGTGTAAGTATTTGTTTATTGGACTAAAATGTCTCGCATTCAAAGCAATTATAAGTGCAATACAATACGTTCTCCTGTGAGCAGCGCTTCGCCTGCCAGTAGCAGCCATCATGAACAACATTACGGTGAGTCACATATTTTATTTATTAATTTATTTTGAAGCATTATTTTTATTTTCTATTTTGAATACCGTTTACATACTCCAAACTTAGACGAGCACAACCCCCGGGCGGGAGTCGAACACGGGGTCCTACACACGACGGAGCATCAGCGCCAAACAGCTGTGTATGTTCAAAATATCCCATCTGCGTTCAAAGAGTATTTTTACAAAAAGTAAACGTGTGGGTGTGAGTGTCTGTGAACGGCATAGCTCAAAAGCGAAAAGCCGATTAAATACCAAAGCTGGTATTGAAGTTTAACATCTTCCAAGGATGCGACACGGCAATTTTTAAAAAAATTCCGTCATCCTAAACTACCCTTTAGATGAACAATGTTTGAAAAAAATTTATTTTCAGAAAAATTGGTTTAGCAATTTTGAGTAAATGCTACCTGTATAGGATATTGTATAGCAAATGAAATGTACCTATATTTTGAATTTGCTGACTATAACCTATGTTATGACTATAACCTGTTTGCCCTTACAATTTCTGCATAAGCAGTAAACATAAGAGATAGGTCAAATCTTACTATAGAAAAATGTACATCTCGTTAAAATACACAATTTATTTCAAAAGATCTTTTTACTTTCTCTACTGGCAAGTAGGGGAGGTATTGTATTCCACCCAAAAATTCGATGTCGAGATTTCACCGGAAATACATGTTTTGAGGCCCCCTGAATCCAAAAAAAGCATTTTTAGAAAAAGGTCCGTGTGTGCGTGTGTCTGTGTGTCAGTCTGTCAGTCTGTGGACGGCATAACTCAAAATCGAAAAGTCGGTTAAAAACATAAGTTGGAATTTAAGTTTAATGTCTTTCAAGGATGTGACACGAAGATTTTGAAGAAAATAGCCCCACCCTAAACTACCCTTTACATCGAAGATTTTTCGAAAATTTTGATTTTCTTGAAAATGGTTCTAACGATTTTTATTAAAATGTCATGTTTGAGATATTTTCAATGCAAATGAAATGTATATCTTGAATTTTCTGGCTATAGCCCCTGTGGTCGTATTTACTCTGGACGACTTTTACATAACTGGTAAACCGTTAGAAATAGACCAAATCTTACTATACAAAAATGTAGATCTTGCTAAAATACACAATTTATATCTCAATAAATTTTCTTGTAGGGTGAACCATTTCGGAGATATACCTTGTTATGTGTGTGAGTTTCGGAAAACTTAGAACTTTCGTGAAATGGGTCATCCTTATTCATTTTTTTATATGTTACGTGTGCAAAGAGAACGGAATCTCAAAGCTTTAAAAGATTTGACTATCGCACAAAGCCTACTGTATTCTAACATTCCCCTTGTACCTGCAAGGAAATAAGCAATAAGATAATTTGTACAAATGTTTATTTTAACTAACACGAAGAAGCTATAGGAATAAGAGTTTGTAAGAATGGTTAAAACAAGAGTAGAGAAAGTCATGTGAGTGCAACACATCAGATTTTTTGAAAGATATTCCTTATTTTTCAGAATTTTGCAATACTTATGCTAGCACTGTCTAGTGGTGCCCTTCATAAATAAATGTTTACTCCAACAATTTCTAAGATTAATTCAAATTTGAAGACAAAACTGCTCCCTTCCGAATATCTTCCCAGTACACACCCAGGAATTATGTTATTATACACTAGAGGTGTGTTCATTACTCCCCTAACCAGTGCTTTCCCTTTTTCCTTACACTTCCCCAAATGGCTGTGATGGCGCCCACGCCAGTTACATGTGCCCGAGCACATAAGCACTGACTTGGACCATTCTCAAATGCGACGCCGTTATTCCTTTATTTATCTGTTGGTAATGTGAAGAACGAAATTTTAAAGTCATCGTAAAGCGACCACTATTAAAACATTTCAGTGTCACTTAGACTATTGTATTCCACTTGCCTCTACAACAAAATTAGCAATAGAAGAATATCTAAAAATGTGTGTAAGAATAGTTTGTACAAGAGTAGAGAATGTCATGTGAGTGGTTATGCAAAGAGAATGGTGATTTCCAGGCCATCACATAGTGACCAGATCTTAAAAGACTTGACTATGGCTTAAAGCTACTGTACTCGCACTATACCTGTGTAGGTACAAGGAAAAGTGTAATAAATAATTTCTACAAGCGTTTATCTAGATTAACAAAATTAAATGCAAGGATAAGCGTTTGTAAGAAAGATTGTAATAAGGATAATGTTGTGAATACAATATCAGACTTTTACTGAAGGAAACAGTTGTTTTGTCGTGTTAACGAGGTCGTACATGTCCTCCATTGCATAATTAACGCTCCTCTTTAGATCATTACTTCCAACTGCAACACAATCGTCCGGTAGTCATTTTCCGTCCCGTTTTGCTTCCTCTCGATTTCCCTCTGTAGACCATCGGCCCTTATGCCTAACTCCGCATTTGGGTTTCCTGCATGTCTTATAACGGAGTCTCCTATTATTAGACATGATTTCTCATCTTTTTTTCCACCCTCCTCTTCTCGTGGTTTTCTTAGTTGGCGATTTTCTTCTTCAAGCCTCTGGATTTTTTCTTCTGCATCTTTCAGCTTCTCTCTTAATTCCCGCACTTCCTCCTGTAGCTGCTCCAGTTTTTTCTGGTTTGTAGTGACGATGTCATTACCCCTGCAGTCTTTGCATGCCCAATTTTCTTCAATATCCTGGGGTTGCGCGTTCGTTCTTGACGAATGACCTTGAGCAGAAATCCAGTCAGCTTGCCTACCCTTAATAAACAGGTCAGCAAATGTTTATGCTACGATAACAGACCCCTCTGTTTTGCTCTGTCACGTTTGTGTATACAGTCGACTGCAAGAGTTTTGTGCGGTACGGATGTAGCATGCAAGTGTTTTATAACAGTGATTAATATTACCATTCCATTGTCTTGGATATTAATTTGGTCAATCCTTTCTTCCACAATGGCATCTTTATCCCAGTATTCTTGTTCAATTTCTTCGACATGATGGCATGCGTTTTCCCATTGATTTGAGTGTTGTACTACTTCAGCTCAGAATCATGTGCGTAAAGACACATCATCTCTCTGCAGACTGTACCTCCGCTCCATGGCAGCGTTCCTGCAAAAGGTGAGTAATGACTCGCATCCAACCTTTCATATAAAATTTTCATTCGTCAAGAAGTAACGCGCGACCTGTCCCTCTTTATTTTTTGGCAGCCCAAATGGTACCATTTCGCACAAGTGCTACACCGAAGACCTGACCTCAGTGCCTTGTTGCAGTTCCCACATCTTTCATCAGCTGTCGTGTTTCCAGGATTTAATTCGATTCCTCCTATCACAAGTAAACTTGCCAATACAAAAACCATAAAATAGCATCTCTTCAAAGTTCTGGTCGCTTCTGACCGCTCGCTACCATTTTGGTTTCAATTAAAGTAAATAAGGATATAGAATATATCTTACTATGAGGTCGAAACTGATTACAATTAATTTGCTTCTTACTTATTTTAAGGAAGATTGATAATTCAATACTTTTTGAGTGCAAATGAAATGTTATTTTTAACTACAACCCATCCGCGAACACCGGCCCGTCCACATTCCTATCCTCGCCCGGTAAAGCACCAGATCCACACCCATTGTTCTACAGGTACCTGGTCCCTGGTATGTCCGCAATGCTCGACTGCTAATGAGCTAACATCTAAATGTATAAGCCAGAATACAAAATAGATTTTAAGATCATTACATTTAATTTGGAGCAAACGGTTCAATGCTACCTTCAACTAAGCTCGTAACACAGAAGTGCATAAAATATATAAAATTGCATAAAATGTTTTAGGCAGTATTTAACGCTCGTTTTTCACACTTGCGGCCTCACAGGTGATGAGAGAAAGTATTGTGTTCCACCCAAAAATTCGATGTCGATATTTCACCGGAAATATATGTTTTGAGCCCTCTAAATAAAAAGAAAGCATTTTTAGAAATGTGCGTGTGTGCGCGCGCGTGTTTTTTTTTTTTTTTAAATCGCATGCCCCATTCCGTAGGAATACTACATGCTTGCATTTATTTGTTTATTTACATACAATTTACATTTTATATATATATTGTTGGTGATGTTCTATTTGAACATTTACACTTTTATTTACCTCTAATTTTTTATCTACCTTAGTCTAATTGAATACTTCTCTATTGTGTATATTTACAGATTTTTATTTGATGTTTGTTGTTTAATGCTATTTTATTTTGTTTGACTTTATTTCTTTAACGCGCGCGCGCGCGTGTGTGTGTGTGTGTGTGTGTGTGTGTGTGTGTGTGTGTGTGTGGGTGGGTGTGGTTGTGCGGACAGCCTAGCTCAAAAACAAAAAGTCGGTTAAAAATCAAAGTTGGTATTTAAGTTTAGTGTCTTTCAAGGATGCGACGCGAAGATTTTGAAGAACACTGCTGTTCCCTAATTTATGCTTTACATGGAACATTTTTCGAAAATTTTGATATTCTTGAAAATGTATCCAACGATTTTGCTTAAAATGCCATGTTTGATATATTTTTATGACAAATGAAACATACATCTTGAATTTTCTGGCTATAGCCCATGTAACCGTATTTACTCTGCATGACTTCTGCATAACTGGCAAACCGTAAGATATAGACCAAATCATACTATACAAAAAATGTAGATCTTGCTAAAATACACAATTTATGTCCAAATAAATTGTTTGTAGAGTGAACCATTTAGGAGATATTCCTTGTTATTTGTGTGAGTTTTCAAGAACTTAATGCTTCTGTCAAATGGCAAATCGTTATTCATTTTTATATGTTAACCGTGCAAAAAGAACGGAACTTGAAAGCTTTAAAGGATTGGAATATAGCTCAAAGTCTACTGTATTCCAGTGGCGGCTCGCAGTCAAAATTTTAGGGTAGGGAAAGTGTAACAGCAACAATAACAATTACAACAATAACAATAATACTAATAATACTACTAGTACTACTAGTACTACTACTACTACTACTACTACTAATAATAATAATAATAATAATAGTAATAATATTAATAATAAAAATAATAAAATACCAATAATAAAAATAATAATAGTAATAATAATAATGATGATGATGATAATACTAATAGTAACAACAACAACAACAACAACAACAACAACAACAACAACAACAACAACAATAATAATAATAATAATAATAATAATAATAATAATAATAATAATAATAATAATAATAATAATAATAATAATAATAATAATAATAATAATAATAATAATAATAATAATAATGAGTTGAACATACAATGGAAATCTACATTCGTCGGTTCTTGTTACCTGTTGAAACCAATTGTATTTATTTGATGTTTACATTTTTCTAATTTCTTTTCATTTCCCTTTTATGCCTGTAGCTATTTGATCTCATTTCCTCACCTCACTTTTTCAATCATTTTGTTCAAATTACAATTTTTGATCTCTTGTGAAAAGGTTCAAGAAAAGTAGCACATTTTGTTTTCTGATTTGATATTTTTAAGTTGTGTTCTTTTATTATTTCACAAAATTCATGAGTTGCCTATTGCAATTGATTTTCTGAACACGCTATTATAACTTGGTTATCTGCAAATAATATACAATTCATTTTCATTCCATCATAAAATTTTCATCTAAACATATTGCCACGTTCTTATACATCATCCAAATATTAAAAAATGTGTTATGTTGCACTCACATGACTTTCTCTACTCTTGTAGCAGCAATTCTTACAAACTCTTATTCCTATATCTTCTTCATGTTAATACAGATATCTGATGTGTTGCACTCACATGACTTTCTCTACTCTTGTACTAACCATACTTACAAACTCTTATTACTATATCTTCTTCATGTTAATACAGATATCTGATGTGTTACAATCACATGACTTGCTCTACTCTTGTATTAACCATTCTTACAAACTCTTATTACTATATCTTCTTCATGTTAATACAGAAATCTGATGTGTTGCACTCACATGACTTGCTCTACTCTTGTACTAACCATTCTTACAAACTCTTATTACTATATCTTCTTCATGTTAATACAGATATCTGATGTGTTACACTCACATGACTTTCTCTACTCTTGTACTAACCATTCTTACAAACTCTTATTACTATATCTTCTTCATGTTAATACAGATATCTGATGTGTTGCACTCACATGACTTGCTCTACTCTTGTACTAACCATTCTTACAAACTCTTATTACTATATCTTCTTCATGTTAATACAGATATCTGATGTGTTACACTCACATGACTTTCTCTACTCTTGTACTAACCATTCTTACAAACTCTTATTACTATATCTTCTTCATGTTAATACAGATATCTGATGTGTTACAATCACATGACTTGCTCTACTCTTGTACTAACCATTCTTACAAACTCTTATTACTATATCTTCTTCATGTTAATACAGATATCTGATGTGTTACACTCACATGACTTTCTCTACTCTTGTACTAACCATTCTTACAAACTCTTATTACTATATCTTCTTCATGTTAATACAGATATCTGATGTGTTACACTCACATGACTTTCTCTACTCTTGTACTAACCATTCTTACAAACTCTTATTACTATATCTTCTTCATGTTAATACAGATATCTGATGTGTTACATTCACATGACTTGCTCTACTCTTGTACTAACCATTCTTACAAACTCTTATTACTATATCTTCTTCATGTTAATACAGATATCTGATGTGTTACAATCACATGACTTGCTCTACTCTTGTATTAACCATTCTAACAAACTCTTATTACTATATCTTCTTCATGTTAATACAGAAATCTGATGTGTTGCACTCACATGACTTGCTCTACTCTTGTACTAACCATTCTTACAAACTCTTATTACTATATCTTCTTCATGTTAATACAGATATCTGATGTGTTACAATCACATGACTTGCTCTACTCTTGTACTAACCATTCTTACAAACTCTTATTACTATATCTTCTTCATGTTAATACAGATATCTGATGTGTTACAATCACATGACTTGCTCTACTCTTGTATTAACCATTCTTACAAACTCTTATTACTATATCTTCTTCATGTTAATACAGAAATCTGATATGTTACACTCACATGACTTTCTCTACTCTTGTACTAACCATTCTTACAAACTCTTATTGCTATATCTTCTTCATGTTAATACAGATATCTGATGTGTTACACTCACATGACTTTCTCTACTCTTGTACTAACCATTCTTACAAACTCTTATTACTATATCTTCTTCATGTTAATACAGATATCTGATGTGTTACACTCACATGACTTGCTCTACTCTTGTATTAACCATTCTTACAAACTCTTATTACTATATCTTTTTCATGTTAATACAGAAATCTGATGTGTTGCACTCACATGACTTTCTCTACTCTTGTACTAACCATTCTTACAAACTCTTACTACCATATCTTCTTCATGTTAATACAGATATCTGATGTGTTGCACTCACATGACTTTCTCTACTCTTGTACTAACCATTCTTACAAACTCTTATTACTATACCTTCTTCATGTTAATACAGATATCTGATGTGTTGCACTCACATGACTTTCTCTACTCTTGTAGCAGCAATTCTTACAAACTCTTATTCCTATATCTTCTTCGCGTAGGTCGAGATAAACATTTGTAGAAATTATCTTATTGCTTATTTCCTTGTACGTGCAAGGGGAATATGACAATACAGCAGGCTTTGTGCGATAGTCAAATGTTTCACCGTTTTGAAATTCCGTTCTCTTTGCACGGCTAACAGATAAAAAGTGAATAACGACCTTCTATTTTACTAAAGTTTGAATGGTATTGCAAAACTCACACAAATATAAACAAATATCTTCGGAATGGTTCACTCAAAAAAGCATTTGGATATAACCTGTGTATTAACTAGATCTACATTTCTTTCTATAGTAAGATTTGGTCTATCTCTTACGGCTTACCGGTTATGCTGAAGGCATCCAGAGTAAACAGGACTACATAGGCTACAGCCAGAAAATTCAAATTATACGTTTCATTCGCTGTAAAAGTATCTTAAATATATGGCATTTTATTCCAAATCGTTAGACATTTTTCATAAGATAAAATCTTTCGAAACATTTTTCATGTAGAGGGTAGTAGAATTTTCTTCAAAATCTTCGTGTCGCATCCTTCAAAGATGTTCAACTTAAATGCCCACTTTGGTTTTTAAACAACTTTTTATTTTTTAATTTCATTGTTCACAGAGACAGAGAAGGAAACAGACAAAGAAAGAGAGAAAGGAGAGGAAAAAATCTGATGTGTTGCACTCACATGACTTTCTCTACTCTTGAACTAACCATTCTTACAAACTCTTATTCCTATATCTTCTTCGTGTTAGTTAAGATAAACATTTGTACAAATTATCTTATTGCTTATTTCCTTGAAGGTGCAAGGGGAATATTGGAATACAGTAGGCTTTGTGCGATAGTCAAATGTTTTAAAGCTTTGAGATTCTGTTCTCTTTGTACACGTAACATATAAAAAAATGAACAACGATGTTCCATTTCACGAAAGTTCCAAGTTTCCTGAAACTCACACACATAACAAGGAATATCTCCGAAATGGTTCACCCTACAAGAAAATTTATTGAGACATAAATTGTGTATTTTAGCAAGATGTACATTTTCTGTATAGTATGATTTGGTCTATCTCTAACGGTTTACCAGTTATGCAAAAGTCGTCCAGAGTAAATACGACTACAGGGGCTATAGCCAGAAAATTCAAGATATACATTTCATTTGTCATTAAAATATCTCAAACATATGACATTTTAATCAAAATCGTCACAGCCATTTTCAAGAAAATCAAAATTTTTGAAAAATTTTCCATGTAAAGGGTAGTTTAGGGTGGGGCTATTTTCTTCAAAATCGTCGTGTCACATCCTTGAATGACATTAAACTTAATACCAACTTTGGTTTTTAACCGACTTTTCGTTTTTGAGCTATGCTGTCCACAGACTGACACACACACACACGGACCTTTTTCAAAAAATTATTTTTTTGGATTCAGGGGGCCTCAAAACATGTATTTCCGGTGAAATCTCGACTTCGAATTTTTGGGTGGAATACAATACTTCCCCTACTTACCAGTAGAGAAAGTAAAAAGGAACGAATCAAGGAAGGGAGGATAGAAGGAAGGAAAGAAAGAATAACGACTTCCCATTTGAGAGAAGTGTATTTCAAAATTCAAACTAATAACAAGAAATATCTCGGAAATTGTTAACTCCAAAAAAATGTATTTGAAATAAATTTTGCGCTCTAACTAATCTACATTTCGTTGTGTGGTAAAATGTTGTCCATATATCACCCAAGGAACATATATAAATTCAGCTTTTATAAAATAAGGAATATCTGGCAGTGACGGGCTCTTGGACTATTAGCGAATTTTCTCAGGATTGATTGTACCTAATCATATTTTGTTAATTGTCACAGAATGCACCCATATTTCGAGAGTTTTTAAGTCATAAAAATACGAGCCCTAATAATAATGCTGCTCAAAGTACTTAGTGACTTACATATTTCTGTAAAAAGTGGTTGACAAGGGCTTTTAGGTCAATGTACCTATCTATACAGCGTTTGCTTATGTGATTTAAGCCCACAAGGTCACCCCCCCCCCCCCCATTCGGTGGTTCTCTGAAGCGGCATGTTGATACATACGACCTTGTGATAAAAGGAAAGAAAATTCACAAAGATACAATTTCCATTGCCTATTTCTAAAGCAGGCAGATTTTTATGACTGGGCGGTTCGAAGTCAGACCCAAATGCCGGCGCCGTATTCTCCTTGACTAAAAGAGAGTTTTGCAGAACCCTCCAGATTTATTGTTGTCACCCAACAGCTGCTATAAACACACACTAAAAGCCTGTTGTCACTTCGCAGATCTGAAACTTATATTTCCACCAAATATTCACATCGTATTATAAGAGTTGTTGAAGACTGCGTGAACAAAGTCGCATGATTGTAAAAGCAAAACATCTGGTGGGTTACACTCACATGGCTTTCTTTACTCATTCTAAAACCAACTACTCTTACAACAGCTTCTTGGCGGCGCCGTGGCCGAGCGGTTAGCGCGCTCGCCTACCACCTAGGCGGCCCGGGTTCGATCCCAGGGACCCGCATGTGGTATTCGTGGTGGACGAAGCGGCGTCAGGGCGGGTTTTCTCCGGGTGCTCCGGTTTCCCCCGCCATCTCATTCCACCGGTGCTCCATCTTCATTCCATGTATCATCAGTGTCACCGCCTGCGGTGCCGTAATAGTAAAAGCGGGCGTTAAACACTACAACAACAACAACAACAACAGCTTCTTACTTTCTCTACTACGTAAAGTAAATAGTGCAAGTATAGTATTTGACCAAAACCTTCCAAGTGGATATTTCACAAGAAATAAATGTTTTGAGGCCCCCTGAATAAAAAAAATTAGAAAAATGTTCGTGCAAGCGTGTACGTGTCAACAGCATAACAAAATGTCGGTTAGAAACCAAAGTTGGTATTTATGTTTAATATTTTTCAAAAATGCGACACAAAAATTTTGAAGAAAAGCCCTGCACCCTAAACAATATTTTTCAAAATTTTGATTTTCTCAAAAATGACTAACGATTCATTTTTATGTTTTAACCATGCAAAGAGAACGGAATCTCAAACCTTTAAAACATTTGACTATCGCTCAAAGCCTACTGTATTTCCACATTCCCCTTGCACCTACAAGGAAATGAGCAATAAGATAATTTGTACAAATGCTTATCTCAACTAACACGAAGAAGATATAGGAATAAGAGTTTGTAAGAATGGTTAGTACAAGAGTAGAGAAAGTCATGTGAATGTAACACATCAGATTATTTTCTTTCATTGTAGAAGTGGACTACAGCTGTAGGGAACGCATTTAATGCATTTGGTATTAAAATACAACAATTTCTTACTTTAATCAAGAAACAAGATACATCCCCTTGACTGGTTGATGGTTTCAGTATAAATGTGGTTTATGGAACTTAAATACATTTTAATTTACGCCTTTAGTAAAAGGCAACCTGAAAGTCTCATCCTGTTTCCCTGTGTTTTTCTCAGATTTGTTAGTAATTTATATTGCAGGTTGGCAGTACTGCTTTTTGGTGTAATGTCGACCATATTGAAGTCTTGGGAACTGCCGATAAGTTGTTTCCCCTATACTAAATAGTAGGGCTCGGAATTTTTAGGTACCTACTAACAACTTGGGAAATATTTATTTTTGTTGTACTGAAAATGTCAAAAATATGTGCCCATACATACAACATATTTGTTTAAGATGTGAATAGCTGAGCTAGTATAATGTACGTGGTATTGGTGGAAGGGATGACCAGCTACTGAATTACAGTAAACGACGTCCGCACGGTCCCTCAAATTTCCCATCCCGTAAGATTGACAATAACTGTGAGGAAGAATTGACATTGCATTTAGAATATTTGTTAGCACTTAAATGTTGTGTTACTTGTGAACGTTGGTCTGTCGTATCGTTTAATGTAGTAATGTGTTGTGAACACAGACTTGGTGTCTACCTGAGTCTACCTTCCAGGAAAATGTAAGAATGAATTACCGCAAGGGCCGAAAAAGGTTTCTCCCATTATTCAACTTAACCCGGTCCAAGTCCACAAACTTCCATAATAGACTTCCTGTCTAAAACTGCTAAACAAATGCTTTTTGTTTCTAAAACTAATTTTGAATTGCACTTTTCAATTATTCTTTGCTCTAATAATATTTAAGAATGATCGATTAGACTTTTCGAATATTTCACCACTTTTTACTTTCTTCACTACGCACAGTGAGCCATGGCAGTCAAAATGGGACAAAAGTGCAACAATTGATCTCATTAATATTAACACTATGAAACACATATCAATGCATAGATGTAGTTTATTTAGTGGTCGTATCTCAAATAAATGGCTGCATTTTATGAATTATTGTATTCCATACATTAGTGTCCGAATGTTGCTGTTCATTGTCCATAATTGCTTCTTCTTCTTGTTCTTCTTCCTCTTGTTCTTCTTCTTCCTCTTGCAAATCAGTTCTTTCACTCAAATAAAGCAACTTTTGTGCTCGACTACACCCGAATTTATTAATTATCAGTCTGATAACGATCCTTTAATGGACCTCCTGAAGTTCAAACTTTCATTAAAGGACAGGTGTTCCACCAATAAGAGAATTTCCATGCAGCAATAGCAAAGCACAATATCGATTAATTCTCGAAACGCAACTAGCGCGAGTTTAGAAAACGTTAAAATGTCGGCGGACGGACACTACTGACAGTGAGATGCAACTTACTCCACCTGCCTAAGTAAGCTGCACACAAATTAACCTCAATACAGTATGAACTTCCAAGAATATTGCACTAAGCACAGTCCATAAGCAAATTAACTTCACTAATTGCACAATGAATAACTTATACATGAAATATATACCATATTCCCATTGTACCTACAAGGGAATGGGTAACTAAATAATGTTCACAAACTTTTAGCTCGATTACTATGAAGTAGATAGTAGAATAAGCGTTTTAAAAATATGTTCAAGAGTGAGCGGTAGTCGGGTCTTTTAAAGCTTAAAAATTCCGTTCTCTTTGCACGCTTAGTATATAAAAAATGCACGACCTTCCAGTTGACGAAAGTTTGTTTTCCAAAACTGTCACAAATAAGAATACCTGCAAAACGGTTCACTCTAAAAAAAAAAAAAAAAAAAAAAAAAAAAAAAAAAATCATTTGAAGATAAAAGTTCCACATTTCTTGATAGATTTTACTGAAATTTTTACTGTGTATTTATATGAGAATAAGAGGTACACCAAATTTCATTAAAATTGGATAATTCGTTTAGAATATATAAATTATTTTATGAATTTAATGGCACATTTTCAAAATAGAGCTCGCGTCTATTGACTTTTCAATATTCATTTATATTGGCACAACTGATACTCTAAACCATGGGTAACAATTGTATGAAGAGATATTTCAAATACGTTTGCTGATTATGCTGTACATCTTTTTTTAATAACAAAGAAAGTTTAACCTTAAAAATTATTGATTTTTTCCATACAAAAAAAAAACAAAACAAATGTTTTCGGAATTCACGTTAATGATAACATCAATATTGAATCATAGTTTTGTTTACCTGCTATTCATGAATACTTTTGGAAATTTTCATTGAATTTGAAGCAAAACTCAGGCGCGACCTTCTTTTGGAATGTGCAGAAATGTAGTTTTGAGAAAAACAGGCTTTTATACAGGAACATCCTGTGTACGTTAAGGGAAGAGCAAAGGGCCGTAATGACCACATGGAGTGGGGGATATGAAAAATGTTAGCTGATCCAAATGCACAGGAGTTCCAGGAACATTTTAAGGTAAAAAAACAATTTTCCACTTTCTGACAATTTTGACCAAAATTTCACTCCCAGTGTCCCTTAACACTTCATTTACTTCAGCTGTTTCAAGATTTGAGTCGTGATCGCCATTATTGTGAGTATCACTTGAAGCTGATGCGCTTTCTTCAGCACCATGTTTTGGGTACACACATCCGGATCCTGTAGTTCCCCATACAGTAAACACCAGATGCCGCAGTCTTTATCTTTACTTCAGATTTTGCTGCTGCGACATTGTCGCGCCGAATGACGCCCGTTCTACCAGAAACGTCTTTGTCTTTTGTTTCCACGTCCGAAAACTGCCCGCTCAGCTTACGCCTGTTGTGTTGTGTTGCACTCACATGACTTTCTCTACTCTTGTACTAACGATTCTTACAAACTCATATTCCTGTATCTTGTTGGTGTTATCTGACATAAACATTTGCAGAAATTATTTTATTTTCTTGTAGGTACAAGGGGAATATTGGAATACAGTAGTTCTCTTTGCACGAGTAACATAAAAAATGAATAATGATGTTCCATTTGACGAAAGATTAAGTATTCCAACACTCACACAATTAACAAGGAATATCTCCGAAATAGTTCACTCTACAACAAATTTATTTGGACATAAATTGTATGTTTTAGCAAGATCTATATTTTTTGTACAGTCTTTCTCTAACAGTTTACCTGTTAAACAAAGGTCATCCAGAATAAACATGCGCTATAGCCAGAAAATTCAAAATATGCATTTCATTTTTCATAAAAATACCTTAAACATATGACATTTTAATGAAAAGCCCTACAGCCATTTTCGGAAAAATCAAAACTTTCCATGTAAAGGGTAGTTGAGGGTGCAAGTATTTTCTTCAAGATCTTCGTGTCGCATCCTTGAAAGATGTTAGACTTAAATAACAATTTTGGTTTTTAATCGCGACTGACACACACACCTTTTTTCTAAAAATGCTTCATTTTAGGCTCAGGGGGCCTCAAAACATATTTCCGGTGAAGTCTGAACATGGACTTTTTGGGCGGAATACAGTATTTACTATACGTAGTAGAAAAAGTAAAAATAAAGACCTAGTTTCTTCTAAGATAGCTTATGTCGTATGCTCGTTAGAATTACGTAACACTAAGTTGCATTTCATTTAAATTTAATAAGCATAATAGCGAATTACGTATAAATAAAAATTATAACTAATAAGACGTTTCTAAATGACATTTTGCCGGGGCCTACAAAACTTTATGTACAAATAGGAATTACTTAGAACTAAATTACGTATAAAACAGGTTCAACTGTATTAAATTTCTACAAACTTGCATGTAACATATTTAGGTCAAGCGGAGATTAAAAACCTCACCCAAGCATATCCACAAACTATTTTTACAAACAATTATTAGTCTATCTTATTCGTGTTAGTTGAGATAAACATTTGCAGAAATTACCTTATTGCTAAATTTCTTGTACGTGCCAGGGGAATATGGGAATACAATGACTGAATTTTCCAACTTCTATATTTTTGAATCAATTTTGGTGAAATTTTGTGTGATATTTATATTGTAACCATATTATCCTGTGCAAAGATTCAACTCCGTATGTTGCTTGGTTCCAGAAATATTGCAAATTATTTAAATAAATAAATAGTCGCACTTAAAAAGACCCTTGCGACAAAGTTTTCATCCAATCATTCTAAAATTTTGTAGAGATGCACTTTAAACAGGGATAAATTAGAATTGTATTGGGTTTTTATATCTGGTTATTTGTTTGGCTTACACAAAAATGTAAATATTTATATTTCATAATTTTTAAAAAATTTGGAGTAACAGCCTGTTCTGAAGGATAAAAAAAAGCACTAAAATCCATCTGATATCAAAACCCAATACAATTTTTATTTGTAGTACAAATTACTACATACTGTGCAAGTTTCAAGTCATTCTGATAAGAAATGCTCCGCAAGGAGCATTTTGTATAGAGCAAAATGCTGAAAAATTGCAAACTGAGAAAAAGGCAAAAGAAAATAAAGTGACCTCAGAATTGCCCTGGTCCATATGTCTCCCTCTCAGACCTCTTGTTTCTTTCTTCATATATTTTCAATTACATTTACAAACGGCAGTAGTCAATCATTAGCAAGTTCCTGTTCACCAACTTCAAAATAGGAGTGAAAAGGCACAGTAACAGTGCACAATAACATTACATCGTAAAGGTGGGCGTATATTGACATTTAAATACCACGCACATGGAGTTAAAGGATGGCTTCTGTTGGCTTTAAAAATGGCGGAACTGAAAAAATAATGGATGCATATGATAGAGGAAAGATTGTAATATTTTTTAACGCTAAACTAAAAAATTTCAATTTTTTACCAAAAATCGTCAAAACTCAGTCATATGTTCCCTTAAGTGATAGTCAATCTTTTAAAGCTGGTTGCTATATGAAGGCTTTGAAACTCCATTCTATTTACATGGCCAAGAAATAAACAAAATGAATAACTACCTTGCATTTGGGAAAACTAAAAAATTGGAAAATTCAGACAAACGGCAAGGAGGCTTTTAGAACTTCATTCTGCTCTTTTTGTATTTTTCCCTTCTTTCCCTGATTACCCTCCCCTTATGTAAGACTTATAAACCAGAGCCTAGGGTCAGATGTCTGTTTAGTGAGGAGAGAAACCTATGTACCAGAGTGAAGACCTGGAAGGGGGTGTTCAGTATGAGAGTGAGGACATACAAGCCTCTGCCTAGGGTCAGACGCCTGTCGGGGAGCAGAGGGAACTATGTACCAGACAGAGGGAAGACCTGGAAGCGAGTGTTCAGTATAAGAGTGAGGACTTACAAGCCAGTTCCTAGGGTCAGACGCCTGTCGGGGAGCAGAGGAACCTATGTACCAGACAGAGGGAAGACCTGGAAGCGAGTGTTCAGTATAAGAGTGAGGACTTACAAGCCAGTGCCTAGGGTCAGACGCCTGTCGGGGAGCAGAGGAACCTGTGTACCAGACAGAGTGAAGACCTGGAAGGGGGTGTTCAGTATGAGAGTGAGGACATACAAGCCTCTGCCTAGGGTCAGACGCCTGTCGGGGAGCAGAGGAACCTATGTACCAGACAGAGGGAAGACCTGGAAGCGAGTGTTCAGTATAAGAGTGAGGACTTACAAGCCAGTGCCTAGGGTCAGACGCCTGTCGGGGAGCAGAGGGAACTATGTACCAGACAGAGGGAAGACCTGGAAGCGAGTGTTCAGTATAAGAGTGAGGACTTACAAGCCAGTGCCTAGGGTCAGACGCCTGTCGGGGAGCAGAGGAACCTATGTACCAGACAGAGTGAAGACCTGGAAGCGGGTGGTCAGTATGAGAGTAGGAACATACAACCCTATGCCTAGGGTCAGACGCCTGTCGGGGAGCAGAGGAACGTATGTACCAGACAGAGTGAAGACCTGGAAGAGGGTGGTCAGTATGAGAGTGAGGACATACAAGCCTGTGCCTAGGGTCAGACGCCTGTTGGGGAGCAGAGGAACCTATGTACCAGAATGAGTGAAGACCTGGAAGCGGGTGGTCAGTATGAGAGTGAGAGGACATACAAGCCTGTGCCTAGGGTCAGACGCCTGTCGGGGAGCAGAGGAACCTATGTACCAGACAGTGAAGACATGGAAGCGGGTGGTCAAAATGAGAGTGAGGACTTACAAGCCAGTGCCTAGGGTCAGACGACTGCCGGGGAGAAGAGGAAGCTATGTGCCAGACAGAGTGAAGACCTGGAACCGAGCGGTCAGTATGACAGTGAGGACATTCAACCCTGTGCCTAGCGTCAGACATCTGTCGGGTAGCAGAGGAACCTATGTACCAGACAGAGTGAAGACGTGGAAGCGGGTGGTCAGTATGAGGCTGAGGACATACAAGCCTGTGCCTGAAGTCAGACGCCTGCCGGGGAGCAGAGGAACCAATGTACCAGACAGAGTGAAGAACTGGAAGCGGGTGCTCAGTATGAGAGTGAGGACATACAAGCCTGTGCCTGCGGTCAGACGCCTGTCGGAGAGCAGAGCAACCTATGTACCAGACAGAGTGAAGACCTGGAAACGAGCGTTCAGTATGAGAGTGAGGACTTACAAGCCACAGCCTAGGGTCAGATGCCTGTCGGGGAGGAGAGGAACCTATGTACCAGACAGTGAAGACTTGGAAGTGGGTGGCCAGTATGAGAGTGAGGACTTACAAGCCAGTGCCTAGGGTCAGACGCCTGTCGGGGAGCAGAGGAACCTTTGTACCAGACAGAGTGAAGACCTGGAAGCGGGCGGTCAGTATGAGAGTGAGGACTTAAGAGCTAGAGCCTAGTGTCAGACGACTGCCGGGGAGAAGAGGAAGCTATGTGCCAGACAGAGTGAAGACCTGGAAGCGGGCGGTCAGTATGAGAGTGAGGACTTACAAGCCAGTGCCTAGCGTCAGACGCCTGTCGGGGAGCAGAGGAACCTATGTACCAGACAGAGTGAAGACCTGGAATCGGGCGGTCAGTATGAGAGTGAGGACTTACAAGCCAGTGCCTAGGGTCAGACGCCTGTCGGGGAGCAGAGGAACCTATGTACCAGACAGAGTGAAGACCTGGAAGCGGGCGGCCAGTATGAGAGTGAGGACTTACAAGCCAGTGCCTAGGGTCAGACGCCTGTCGGGGAGCAGTGGAACCTATGTACCAGACAGAGTGATGACGTGGAAGCGGGCGGTCAGTATGAGAGTGAGGACTTACAAGCCAGTGCCTAGGATCAGACGCCTGTCGAGGAGCAGAGGAACCTATGTACCAGACAGAGTGAAGACCTGGAAGCGGGCGGTCACTATGAGAGTGAGGACTTACTAGCCAGTGCCTAGGGTCAGACGCCTGTCGAGGAGCAGAGGAACCTATGTTCCAGACAGAGTGAAGACCTGGAAGCGGGTGGTCAGTATGAGAGTGAGGACTTACAAGCCAGTGCCTAGGGTCAGACGCCTGTCGAGGAGCAGCGGAACCTATGTACCAGACAGAGTGAAGACCTGGAAGCGGGCGGGCAGTATGAGAGTGAGAACTTACAAGCCAGTGCCTAGGGCCACACGCCTGTCGAGGTGCAGAGGAACCTATGTACCAGACAGAGTGAAGACCTGGAAGCGGGCGGGCAGTATGAGAGTGAGGACTTACAAGCCAGTGCCTAGGGTCACACGCCTGTCGAGGTGCAGAGGAACCTATGTACCAGACAGAGTGAAGACCTGGAAGCGGGCGGTCAGTATGAGAGTGAGGATATACAAGTCTGTGCCTAGGGTCAGACGCCTGTCGGGCAGCAGAGGAACCTATGTACCAGACAGAGTGAAGACCTGGAAGCGGGCGGTCAGTATGAGAGTGAGGACTTACAAGCCAGTGCCTAGGGTCTGACGCCTGCCGGGGAGCAGAGGAACCTATGTACCAGACAGAGTGAAGACCTGGAAGCGGGCGGTCAGTATGAGTGTGAGGACATACAAGCCAGTGCCTAGGGTCTGACGCCTGCCGGGGAGCAGAGGAACCTATGTACCAGACAGAGTGAAGACCTGGAAGCGGGCGGTCAGTATGAGAGTGAGGATATACAAGTGTGTGCCTAGGGCCAGACACCTGTCGGGCAGCAGAGGAACCTATGTTTCAGACAGAGTGAAGACCTGGAAGCGGGCGGTCAGTATGAGAGTGAGGATATACAAGTGTGTGCCTAGGGCCAGACGCCTGCCGGGGAGCAGAGGAACCTATGTACCAGACAGAGTGAAGACCTGGAAGCGGGCGGTCAGTATGAGAGTGAGGATATACAAGTGTGTGCCTAGGGCCAGACACCTGTCGGGCAGCAGAGGAACCTATGTACCAGACAGAGTGAAGACCTGGAAGCGGGCGGTCAGTATGAGAGTGAGGACTTACAAGCCAGTGCCTAGGGTCAGACGCCTGTCGAGGAGCAGAGGAACCTATGTACTAGACAGTGAAGACCTGGAAGCGGGCGGTCAGTATGAGAGTGAGGATATACAATGAGGACTTACAAGCCAGTGCCTAGGGTCAGACGCCTGTCGAGGAGCAGAGGAACCTATGTACTAGACAGAGTGAAGACCTGGAAGCGGGCGGTCAGTATGAGAGTGAGGATATACAAGTGTGTGCCTAGGGTCAGACGCCTGTCGGGCAGCAGAGGAACCTATGTACCAGACAGAGTGAAGACCTGGAAGCGGGCGGTCAGTATGAGAGTGAGGATATACAAGTGTGTGCCTAGGGTCAGACGCCTGCCGGGGAGCAGAGGAACCTATGTACCAGACAGAGTGAAGACCTGGAAGCGGGCGGTCCTTATGAGAGTGAGGATATACAAGTGTGTGCCTAGGGTCAGACGCCTGCCGGGGAGCAGAGGAACCTATGTACCAGACAGAGTGAAGACCTGGAAGCGGGCGGTCAGTATGAGAGTGAGGATATACAAGTGTGTGCCTAGGGCCAGACACCTGTCGGGCAGCAGAGGAACCTATGTACCAGACAGAGTGAAGACCTGGAAGCGGACGGTCAGTATGAGAGTGAGGATATACAAGTGTGTGCCTAGGGTCAGACGCCTGCCGGGGAGCAGAGGAACCTATGTACCAGACAGAGTGAAGACCTGGAAGCGGGCGGTCAGTATGAGAGTGAGGATATACAAGTGTGTGCCTAGGGTCAGACGCCTGCCGGGGAGCAGAGGAACCTATGTACCAGACAGAGTGAAGACCTGGAAGCGGGCGGTCAGTATGAGAGTGAGGATATACAAGTGTGTGCCTAGGGCCAGACACCTGTCGGGCAGCAGAGGAACCTATGTACCAGACAGAGTGAAGACCTGGAAGCGGGCGGTCAGTATGAGAGTGAGGACTTACAAGCCAGTGCCTAGGGTCAGACGCCTGTCGAGGAGCAGAGGAACCTATGTACCAGACAGAGTGAAGACCTGGAAGCGGGCGGTCAGTATGAGAGTGAGGACTTACAAGCCAGTGCCTAGGGTCAGACGCCTGTCGAGGAGCAGGGGAACCTATGTACCAGACAGAGTGAAGACCTGGAAGTGGGCGGTCAGTATGAGAGTGAGGATATACAAGTGTGTGCCTAGGGACAGACGCCTGCCGGGCAGCAGAGGAACCTATGTACCAGACAGAGTGAAGACCTGGAAGGGGGCGGTCAGTATGAGAGTGAGGACTTACAAGCCAGTGCCTAGGGTCAGACGCCTGCCGAGGAGCAGGGGAACCTATGTACCAGACAGAGTGAAGACCTGGAAGCGGGCGGTCAGTATGAGAGTGAGGATATACAAGTGTGTGCCTAGGGTCAGACGCCTGCCGGGCAGCAGAGGAACCTATGTACCAGACAGAGTGAAGACCTGGAAGTGGGCGGTCAGTATGAGAGTGAGGATATACAAGTGTGTGCCTAGGGTCAGACGCCTGCCGGGCAGCAGAGGAACCTATGTACCAGACAGAGTGAAGACCTGGAAGCGGGCGGTCAGTATGAGAGTGAGGATATACAAGTGTGTGCCTAGGGTCAGACGCCTGCCGGGGAGCAGAGGAACCTATGTGCCAGACAGAGTGAAGACCTGGAAGTGGGCGGTCAGTATGAAAGTGAGGATATACAAGTGTGTGCCTAGGGTCAGACGCCTGCCGGGGAGCAGAGGAACCTATGTGCCAGACAGAGTGAAGACCTGGAAGTGGGCGGTCAGTATGAGAGTGAGGATATACAAGTGTGTGCCTAGGGTCAGACGCCTGCCGGGGAGCAGAGGAACCTATGTGCCAGACAGAGTGAAGACCTGGAAGTGGGCGGTCAGTATGAGAGTGAGGATATACAAGTGTGTGCCTAGGGTCAGACGCCTGCCGGGGAGCAGAGGAACCTATGTGCCAGACAGAGTGATGACGTGGAAGCGGGCGGTCAGTATGAGAGTGAGGATATACAAGTGTGTGCCTAGGGTCAGACGCCTGCCGGGGAGCAGAGGAACCTATGTACCAGACAGAGTGAAGACCTGGAAGCGGGTGGTCAGTATGAGAGTGAGGATATACAAGTGTGTGCCTAGGGTTAGACGCCTGCCGGGGAGCAGAGGAACCTATGTACCAGACAGAGTGAAGACCTGGAAGCGGGTGGTCAGTATGAGAGTGAGGATATACAAGTGTGTGCCTAGGGTCAGACGCCTGCCGGGGAGCAGAGGAACCTATGTACCAGACTGAGTGATGACGTGGAAGCGGGCGGTCAGTATGAGAGTGAGGATATACAAGTCTGTGCCTAGGGCCAGACGCCTGCCGGGGAGCAGAGGAACCTATGTACCAGACAGAGTGAAGACCTGGAGCGGGCGGTCAATATGAGAGTGAGGACTTACAAGCCAGTGCCTAGGGTGAGATGCCCCTCGGGGAGCAGAGGATTCTATGTACCAGATAGACTGAAGACCTGGAAGCGGGCGGTCAGTATGAGAGTGAGGATATACAAGTGTGTGCCTAGGGCCAGACGCCTGCCGGGGAGCAGAGGAACCTATGTACCAGACAGAGTGAAGACCTGGAAGCGGGTGGTCAGCCAAGCACCAGGTATGAGAGTGCGGAAGATGATGATATAAACGGCAGGCGAAGTGGATGATTGGAAAGGTGATAATGGAGCAATTGGTGGAATGAATGGCGAGGGAAGCTGGAGAACCTGGAGACAGCCTGCCCTGACGCCGCTTCATGCACCACGAATACTGCATACAGGTCCCTGGGATCAAACCGGGGCCGCCTCGGTGGTAGGTGAACACTAACCACTCGGCCACGGCGCCACCAGGCATTATTGATTAAAAAAAATAATAAATAAATAAAAATAAAAGAAAACACATAAATTGAGTCTTAAGGAGGTCTACATGGATTCAAATTGGAAAACTCAGACGCATGGCAAGGAAGATTTTAGAAATTAGTCATTAAAAATAATAAATAAATAAATAAATAAATAAATAAACAAATATAAAAAGGAAATATATATTCCACACGAACTGTGTCTTCACGAGATCTCCTGTAATATATCATCTATCTCTTTCGGTTTACCCGTTATGGTGGAGTTGAAATTAGAGCCATTTAAGAATATAACAATTTAGTACAATGTTCCATGTCTGGGTGGTCTGGGGTGGGGGAACTTTTTGACACAATAGTCACGCACATCTACTGAAAGATTACAGATCAGTCGGTTATGAACAATCGTAGAGACTTGTTGTTGTTGTCGGCGTTTGAAATAGAGAATACAAATGATTAGCGAGCGGAGCTGTGAGATATTTATTACCTTCTCTGAATATATGTAAATATATATATTTACACACACATAATATCTATATTAAAAAGTTTCAGTGACATTTAAATATTTTGATGCGAAGGTGTTTTTATGTAAATACAAGTGAATTTATTTTGTTAAATAATTAAAATAATTGCAGCTAAGCATCAGAATAACTTCAAATTGGGTATATATTAATTTTGACCACTCTAATAAACTCTGACAATATGGTGCGATTTGGATAAAAAAATCTGATGTGTTGCACTCACATGACTTTCTCTACTCTTGTTTTAACCATTCTTACAAACTCTTATTACTATATCTTCTTCGTGTTAGTTGAGATAAACATTTGTACAAATTATCTTATTGCTTATTTTCTTGTAGGTACAAGGGGAATATGGGAATACAGTAGGCTTTGTGCGATAGTCAAATCTTTTAAAGCTTTGAGATTCTGTTCTCTTTGCACGGTTAACATATAAAAATGTGACCAACGATGTTGCATTTTACGAAAGTTTGTTTTCAGAAACTGACATAAGTAACAACGAATATCTCCGAAATGGTTCAGTCTAAAAAATAATTTATTCGGACATAAACTATGCGTTTTAGCGAGATCTACATTGTTGTATAGTAAGATTTGGTCCATCTCTTACGGTTTAGGAGTTTTTCAAAAGTCATCCAGAGTAAACAGGACTACAGGGGCTATAGCCAGGAAATTCAAAATATACATTTCATTTGTCATAAAAATATCTTAAACATAATATAGCATTTTAATCAAAATCTTAAGAGCCATTTTCAAGATAATATTTTCGAAAAATTGCCCACGTAAAGCGTAGTTTAGGGTGGGGTAATTTTCATAGCAGTAGAGAAAGTAATAAACAATTTCCAAAATCCCACGATGATCTAAAACCGATAGGGGTCTGCAGCGTGAAAGTAACACTGGGGAGTGGTTTATCTTTTGATCGCAATGCCACAGAAAAGCAGGTCTAGTTCTCCAGGCAACATGTGTTTCCAAAATGTGTGCCTTTGTCCTCATTTACAATGTGTCATAAACACCACAACCTTTCCCTTCTGTTCGCTTCACTGGGCCCGTCGGTTAAGGAACCACATGTTTGACGTTTTGCCGGTGTTATGACTGCAGTTGCTTGGGCTAACAATCTATGGCAAGTATAATATATAACAGCAATGCTGAAAAGAGCAGACAAGGCCAGCTAAATAACTTTTATAACCTGTAGGCAATTCTACGTCATGTCTTTATGAAAATGTCCCACCAATTCTGTTTTTAGAAATGAAACTTGTCAAACAAACATTCTATTAGAAACAGTGCCACATTAAGTAATACTGGCCTGTTATTATTAGGGCTAGGAAGTTCATGCATTTGCATGTTTTTCATAGGGGTTAAAAGTGTATGCTTTTACATTATGTGCACGAATTATGGAATTTGCAGTTATTTGCACATGATTTTATGGTACATATAACTGGATATTTTCTTGATTTTTGATAAATGCATAATATTTCAATATTATAGCCCTTATATTGCATATTTTAATGGTTTTTATAGCTTTTTTATTATTTTTTCCATCTGGATAATATTTTTCATATTGGTAGTAGTGCACATGGTGATGAGCTCGCGAGGTGGCGAGAACTAATGTTGAGTCATGTTGTCATGGAGTGAATCCCCTGTTTTCATCATTTCATTATTTATGCAGGTGCGTAGAGAATAATCAGTGTGTTATCTGAGACGTTTATAATAACAAAGATAAAGTGCAGGTCAATGCTTGCTTGCCCGCCAGTTGTTGCGCCGTGGTTTTCAAACGTAAGTGTTGTGAACTGGAGCGTGTGAGTAAAATGTAGGAAGTGAGAAAAGATTTCAAATAGTTCAGCACATAGACCAGCAAAACATAAGGAGAATTTAATCAGAAAATTTGCAAAGAACCTGTTCAAAAACAGCTAGTAGAGTGTTTAGGAAGTAGGGTTACTGAATTTTCCTATGACCTGTGCCAAGCATTTTTAGCTGCTGATATTCCCTTGTTCATAATCAATAATCCGACATTTAAAAACCTATATCAACCTTCTTGTCAAGTACACTTGACAACATGTGCCTGAAGAAAGTACACTGCGTAAGACTTATGTAGTACATTGTTACAATAACGTATTGTCGAATACACAAAATGACTTAGCGGTTCAGTTTGTATGGTTTTGTGTTGATGAAACCCCTGATTTTGAGCACCATTCTATTGCGAATATAATCGTGGGTGCTTTAAATAATGAACTAAAGACTACTGCGTGCGAATTGCCGGCCACTGACAATGTAACTGTGACCCAGTTTGTGATGGACTCTTTGAAATTACTATGGCCGCGTGGAATCAAATACGACAGGTTACTTTTATTTGTTACTGATGCAGGTCCTTATATGGTAAAGGTATTTTTCCTAACTAAATTCATATAAGTTGCTTGGCACACGCTCTTCAACGCATTTCTGAGACAATGGTTCTTTCCCATTGGTAGATAGATTTGTGTCCAATACGAAGATAATTTTTGTTAAATCACCTAAAAGAGTTAAGTTGTTTAGATCAACAGCACCTAATATCTGACTTCTTCCTGCACCAGTGTTAACTCGATGGGGAACATGGGTCGATGCAGTTTTATATTATGCTGAGCACATAGAAATAGTCGAAGAGGTTGTTAATTCATTGGAGTTGAAAGATGCTTCATCAATAGAAACTGTGTAAAATATTCTGTCAGGCACCGGGTTAAAAGAGGATCTTGGTTTCATATCTGCCCATTTTTCTTTCTTACCAACAGCCATAACGGCATTGGAAGCTGTAGGATCTCCTTTGCATGAATCACTTACTGTCTTTGAAAAAATAATATGTGATGTAAGTTCGGTTCCTGGTAGCATAGGAAAAAAAGTGAAAGAAAAAGTGATATAATTATGTAATTTCAAAAAATTCTGGTTATAAGCAGATGTGCGATATTCGAGACATCCTCAAAAGGAAACCATCTGTCACACCAAGAGACTTGACTCTCTCTCTGTGAAGCAGTTAACATCATTTAAATATGCCCGATAACATCTTGTGGCGTGGAGAGAAGTTTTTCACGTTACAAAGGTGTTTTGCGAGACAACAGACGATGTTTTACAGTTGAAAATTTGTGCAAAATGTTGGTTGTGAACTGCAATTTAGCAGTTAATACTAGCAGCGGGACCACTTCTGCTTCAACCTCTAAGGAATAAGGTAACTTTATTTATTATTTATACTAACTTGTCTTGTCTACTGCAAAGGGACATTGTTTTAATTAAATAGTGCATATTTCTTGGCATATTTTCAGGTTTTTAAGAGCATATTGACATGCATATTTCAGTGTTTTTTAGGGCATGAACTTCCGAGCCCTAGTTATTATTATTGTTAGTAATAATAAATAAATTATTATTTATTTATAAACAGGTTAACAATGTGAGATCACATCTTCCTGTATCCAAAGTGTTTAAGTACGTATCTTCTTCCTCCATTCTTCTCTTATTTCCCAATCCCGCTCTTCTAAATTCTTCTCCTTCATACTATTCCTTATATCATGTATCCAGGTTTTCCGCGGTCTTCCGCTCTTCCCTCTCCCTGGTGGAATCCATTCCAAGACTTGTCTCGGCAATCTTGTTTCCATCATCCTACGTGTATGACCATACCATTCCAATTGTTTGCATTTTAAAATCTAATAATGTATCATTAACATTCATTTTTTGTCTAATAGTTGTATTACTAATTTTCTCTAATTTAGAATGCCTAGTGGATCTTCTAAAACAATCCATTTCAATAGAAAGCAATTTTAATTTCAGGTTTGTGTTTAGGTGCCATGTTTCCGCTCCATAAGTTATAGTGCTTCTTATTATAGAATTGTAATTTTGTATCCACTGCTAATGCCTTATCCCACAAAATTCCGTTCAACAGATCTATTGTTGATCTACCTTTCTGGATTCTATATTTTATGTCATTTTCCTGACTGCAGTTTGAATTTATTTTAACCCCCAAATATTCACATTCTTCTCGTCCTTTGGTACGTCCCATTCCATCTTCCAAAATCAAGTCTTTCCTTTCATCCCCACAAGACATATATAGTGTTTTCTCCAAAGTGTATTAGTGTATTCTTCCATAAGTTTTCCAGTCATATATTCTATGTCGTCATAATCTTGAACTATAACCAATTGATCATCAGCAAATAACAGTGTATAAATTGTGTATTAATTATTACAATTAATCATTATTATAATAAATAAATTGTCATCATCGTTCAAATCGATGGTTTTTAAGTGTGCTTAAAAACGGCAGCTTCGTCAGTAGATTTACTGGCATGTAAAAGAACTCTTGCGGAACGAAATTCCGGCACACCGGCGACGCTGATGTGACAGCGTCGTTAAAAACCATAATCATCATATATGGGCAGAGCAAAACAATTCCGAACGTTCTGCGCGGTGTTTTTCCTGTCCGTTTCCTCTGCGCTCGTTGTCTGCCGCTATCATAGAAAGGCGCGGAGTGAAACCATACAATTGTTTAAAGCTACATTTAAAGGCTTTACTCACCAACTTTAAGAAAGGAGATGCTGAAACTGGCCACTATCGTTGTCCATATATTTTTGGCACTTCTTTAGGTAAACTATCCATCACTCGCCGTAGTTCACATTGAGAAATGCCGGCAATTTCCTGGTGGACATTTTAATTCTTCCACAGTGTGTGGGTTCATCTTGCACACTTTATGCTTTAAGTTACCCCAGAGATAGAAATCCCAGGGGGTTAAGTCGGGGGACCGAGGGCGCCACAAATCTATTAATAATTTTGTCGTGAAGCTAAGCACAACTTCAGTTGTTCTTATTGAAAAATTAGCCTATGAGCTGTTGTAGTCTTGAAAAAAAAAACAAAAACAAAAAAACTAATGTGTTGCACTCACATGACTTTCTCTACTCTTGTATTAACCATTCTTACAAACTCTTATTCCTATATCTTCTTCATGTTAGTTAAGATAAACATTTGTACAAATTATCTTATTGCTTATTTCCTTGTAGGTACAGCGGGAATGTTGGAACACAGTAGGCTTTGTGCGATAGTCAAATGTTTGAGCTTCTGTTGTCTTTGCACACTTAACATATAAAAAAATGAACAACGATGATCCATTTCACGAAAGTTCTAAGTTTTCCGAAACTCACACACATAACAAGGAATATCTTCGAAATGGTTCACCCTACAAGAAAATTTATAGGGACATAAATTGTGTATTTTAGCAAGATCTACATTTTTTGTATAGTATGATTTGGTCTATCTCTAACGGTTTACCAGTTATGCAAAAGTCGTCCACAGTAAATACGACTACAGGTGCTATAACCAGAAAATTCAAGATATACATTTGATTTGTCATCAAAATATCTCAAACATATGACATTTTAATCAAAATCGTTAGAGCCATTTTCAAGAAAATAAACATTTTCCATATAAAGAGTAATTTAGAGTGGGACTATTTTCTTCAAAATCTTCGTGTCTCATCCTTGAAAGACATTAAACTTAAATACCGACTTTTCATTTTTGAGCTATGCTGTCCACAGACTGACAGACACACAGACGGACCTTTTTCTAAAAATGCTTTTTTTGGATTCAGGGGGTCGCAAAACATATATTTCCGGTGAAATCTCGACATCGAATTTTTGGGTGGAATACAATACTTCCCCTACTTAACAGTAGAGAAAGTAAAAGGGGGGTAAAATCACGCTTCCTGTTGGTTATTTCTCTAAAAAAGGGCAAAATTTTGTTCAGGTGTGTACGGACGTCAACTGCTGATTCGAAAAGAATTGGCCCTATAACTCGGAACCTAATATCATTCATTAAGTATCCCTTCGTGAGGAAAAATTGGTGTATGGTTCGCCATGAGCGGAGAAAGGTTTTTCAGAGCTCTAAACCTTCAGGATGTGACAGAAGATTCTTTTGATTTTCTCAAAAATGACCAACGATTTTAATTAAAATACCACATATTTAAGATATATCCATGACTAATGAAATCTTGAATTCTTTGAGAATGCCCCCAGGATTCCGCTTCATTCTGAATGACTTTTGGATACCTTATAAACCGCAAGACAAATCTTGCAGTACGAAAATACACACAATTTATGTAAAATGTATTGTTTGTGGTGTGAGCCATTTCCGAGAAATTTCTTGTTACTTGTTTGAATTTTTTACTTTCTCTACTGGTAAGTAGGGGAAGTATTGTACTCCACCCAAAAATTTGATGTCGAGATTTCACCGGAAATACATGTTTTGAGGCCCCCTGAATCCAAAAAAAGCATTTTTAGAAAAAGGTCCGTCTGTGTGTCTGTCAGTCTGTGGACAGCATAACTCAAAAGCGAAAAGTCGGTTAAAAACTAAAGTTGGTATTTAAGTTTAATGTCTTTCAAAGATGCGACACGAAGATTTTGAAGAAAATAGCCCCACCCTAAACTACCCTTTACATGGAAAATTTTTCGAACATTTTGATTTTCTTGAAAATGGCTGTAACGATTTTGATTAAAATGTAATATGTTTGAGATATTTGGATGACAAATGAAATGTATATCTTGAATTTTCTGGTTATAGCACCTGTAGTCGTATTTACTGTGGACGACTTTTGCATAACTGGCAAACCGTTAGAGATAGACCAAATCATACTATACAAAAAATGTAGATCTTGCTAAAATACACAATTTATGTCTCAATAAATTTTCTTGTAGGGTGAACCATTTCGGAGATATTCCTTGTTATGTGTGTGAGTTTCGGAAAACTTGGAACTTTCGTGAAATGGGTCATCGTTGTTCATTTTTTTTATATGTTACGTGTGCAAAGAGAACGGAATCTCAAAGCTTTAAAAAATTTGACTATCGCACAAAGCCTACTGTATTCCAATATTCCCCTTGCACCTACAAGGAAATAAGCAATAAGATAATTTGTACAAATGTTTATTTTAACTATCACGAAGAAGATATAGGAATCAGAGTTTGTAAGAATGGTTAGTACAAGAGTAGAGAAAGTCATGTGACTGCAACACATCAGATTTTTAATATTTAGTTTACTCATATAGGAACACGTCATTTGTGTTTTATCTCTTGGCCATGAATAGAGAACGGAATTACAATGTCATCCCATAGAGACCAGGTCCTAAATTATTTGACTATTATTAAAGCCTATTGTATTCCCATATTCCCCTACAAAAATTAGCAATAAGATAATTTCTGCAAATGTTAATTTCGATTAACTGTATCTGTAACTGTGTGCGCGTGTATGTGAACTGCATACTGAAAATCGAAAAGTTGGTTAAGTGCCAAACTTGGAATTTAAGGTCAGCATCTTCTATGGAGCTGATCCGCAGAAATTCAAGAAAATTCTCCTACATCACACTGCGCTTTACATGGAATATTAAAAAAATTTAAATTTTTCAAAAATGGCTCTAACAATTTTGATAATAATAATACGACATGTCTAAGATATTTTCATGCCAAACGAAAATAATATGTTGATATTTGGGAGAATGTATGCATTCTTAATGACTTTTTCGCATAACCATAGGAGGTAGACAAAAACTTACAAAAAAGTAGATACCGTTAAAGCCCAAAATTTGTGTCAAATACAAATTTTTATGGAGCAAACCATTTCTGAGATATTCCTTGTCATTGCTTTGAATTTTCAAAAAATTGCAATTTTTAAACACTAACACATTCGTTTTTTTATATCTTGGCGACGCAAAGAGAACATTTGTTCAAAGCCATCACATGGCGTCCATCTCTTAAAATACTTGAAATATTCGTATTTGATGACTTTGTGAAAAACATTACAGCATCGTTGAGAGTTTGTTCCCAATACCTAAGCGTCGTTTTCAAAACCAATTTAGTGTGTCTGAGAGCGATTCACTTAATCGATTCATTGCTCAAATCGATCTTCGATTAATCTATCTCACAACGCCACCCTAGAATTGACGTCAAGGAACGATTTGAATGGGAAAAAGATAAATGCAGTTTTATGTCTTTCCGTGCAATTTTTCCAAATGTTTTCTCCATAAGAACCTTTCTCGGACTGCATATCGTTTTCAAACATATAGAAAATTGCATTGAGAAAGAGGTGTGATTAAGTTTCATAAAAGAAAATCGTGTAGAGAAAACCATGTGAATGTAATACGGTGCATTTCTATTTTAGTCGTAGATACTTGTATGGATTCTGTGTTGAAGGGAAAGTAGAGAAAGAAATGTTATTGTGTTTAGTAACTCAAACATGAGTAGAGAAAACCGTGTGAATGAAATTCGTTGCGTTTCTATTTCAATCATAGAAAAGTGGATGAGTATTATGTTGAAGGGCGAGTACAGAAGAATATGTGAATATGTTACGTAGCAGAAAAGCTATCAGAGAAAACTATGTGAATGTGTGACGTGAAAGAAACGTGAGTAGAGAAACCCGTATGAATGTAATACGTTGCATTTCTATTTAATCATAGAAAAGTGATTGTGTTTCGGAAAAGACAATGAGTAGAGAAAACCGTGTGAATGTAATATGTTGCATTTCTATTTCAATCATATAAAGTTGTACGAATTCTATGTTGAAGGGCAAGTAGACAAAGAAATGCTATTGTGTTTAGTAAAACAAACATGAGTAGAGAAACCCGTATGAATGTAATACTTTGCATTTCTATTTAATCATAGAAAAGTGATTGTGTTTCGGGAAAGAAAATGAATGGAGAAAACCGTGTGAATGTAATATGTCGCATTTCTATTTCAATCATATAAAGTTGTACGAATTCTATGTTGAAGGGCAAGTAGACAAAGAAATGCTATTGTGTTTAGTAAAACAAACATGAGTAGAGAAACCCGTATGAATGTAATACTTTGCATTTCTATTTAATCATAGAAAAGTGATTGTGTTTCGGGAAAGAAAATGAGTGGAGAAAACCGTGTGAATGTAATATGTTGCATTTCTATTTCAATCATATAAAGTTGTACGAATTCTATGTTGAAGGGCAAGTAGACAAAGAAATGCTATTGTGTTTAGTAAAACAAACATGAGTAGAGAAACCCGTATGAATGTAATACTTTGCATTTCTATTTAATCATAGAAAAGTGATTGTGTTTCGGGAAAGAAAATGAGTGGAGAAAACCGTGTGAATGTAATATGTTGCATTTCTATTTCAATCATATAAAGTTGTACGAATTCTATGTTGAAGGGCAAGTAGACAAAGAAATGCTATTGTGTTTAGTAAAACAAACATGAGTAGAGAAACCCGTATGAATGTAATACTTTGCATTTCTATTTAATCATAGAAAAGTGATTGTGTTTCGGGAAAGAAAATGAGTGGAGAAAACCGTGTGAATGTAATATGTTGCATTTCTATTTCAATCATATAAAGTTGTACGAATTCTATGTTGAAGGGCAAGTAGACAAAGAAATGCTATTGTGTTTAGTAAAACAAACATGAGTAGAGAAACCCGTATGAATGTAATACTTTGCATTTCTATTTAATCATAGAAAAGTGATTGTGTTTCGGGAAAGAAAATGAGTGGAGAAAACCGTGTGAATGTAATATGTTGCATTTCTATTTCAATCATATAAAGTTGTACGAATTCTATGTTGAAGGGCAAGTAGACAAAGAAATGCTATTGTGTTTAGTAAAACAAACATGAGTAGAGAAACCCGTATGAATGTAATACTTTGCATTTCTATTTAATCATAGAAAAGTGATTGTGTTTCGGGAAAGAAAATGAGTGGAGAAAACCGTGTGAATGTAATATGTCGCATTTCTATTTCAATCATATAAAGTTGTACGAATTGTATGTTGAAGGGCAAGTAGACAAAGCAATGCTATTGTGTTTAGTAAAACAAACATGAGTAGAGAAACCCGTATGAATGTAATACTTTGCATTTCTATTTAATCATAGAAAAGTGATTGTGTTTCGGGAAAGAAAATGAGTGGAGAAAACCGTGTGAATGTAATATGTTGCATTTCTATTTCAATCATATAAAGTTGTACGAATTCTATGTTGAAGGGCAAGTAGACAAAGAAATGCTATTGTGTTTAGTAAAACAAACATGAGTAGAGAAACCCGTATGAATGTAATACTTTGCATTTCTATTTAATCATAGAAAAGTGATTGTGTTTCGGGAAAGAAAATGAGTGGAGAAAACCGTGTGAATGTAATATGTTGCATTTCTATTTCAATCATATAAAGTTGTACGAATTCTATGTTGAAGGGCAAGTAGACAAAGAAATGCTATTGTGTTTAGTAAAACAAACATGAGTAGAGAAACCCGTATGAATGTAATACTTTGCATTTCTATTTAATCATAGAAAAGTGATTGTGTTTCGGGAAAGAAAATGAGTGGAGAAAACCGTGTGAATGTAATATGTTGCATTTCTATTTCAATCATATAAAGTTGTACGAATTCTATGTTGAAGGGCAAGTAGACAAAGAAATGCTATTGTGTTTAGTAAAACAAACATGAGTGGAGAAAACCGTGTGAATGTAATACGTTGCATTTCTATTTCAATCATATAAAGTTGTACGAATTCTATGTTGAAGGGCAAGTAGACAAAGAAATGCTATTGTGTTTAGTAAAACAAACATGAGTAGAGAAACCCGTATGAATGTAATACTTTGCATTTCTATTTAATCATAGAAAAGTGATTGTGTTTCGGGAAAGAAAATGAGTGGAGAAAACCGTGTGAATGTAATATGTCGCATTTCTACTGCAACCATAGAAAGTTGTACGAATTGTATGTTGAAGGGCAAGTAGACAAAGAAATGCTATTGTGTTTAGTAAAACAAACATGAGTAGAGAAACCCGTATGAATGTAATACTTTGCATTTCTATTTAATCATAGAAAAGTGATTGTGTTTCGGGAAAGAAAATGAGTGGAGAAAACCGTGTGAATGTAATATGTCGCATTTCTACTGCAACCATAGAAAGTTGTACGAATTGTATGTTGAAGGGCAAGTAGACAAAGAAATGCTATTGTGTTTAGTAAAACAAACATGAGTAGAGAAACCCGTATGAATGTAATACTTTGCATTTCTATTTAATCATAGAAAAGTGATTGTGTTTCGGGAAAGACAATGAGTAGAGAAAACCGTGTGAATGTAATATGTTGCATTTCTATTTCAATCATATAAAGTTGTACGAATTGTATGTTGAAGGGCAAGTAGACAAAGAAATGCTATTGTGTTTAGTAAAACAAACATGAGTAGAGAAACCCGTATGAATGTAATACTTTGCATTTCTATTTAATCATAGAAAAGTGATTGTGTTTCGGGAAAGAAAATGAGTGGAGAAAACCGTGTGAATGTAATATGTTGCATTTCTATTTCAATCATATAAAGTTGTACGAATTGTATGTTGAAGGGCAAGTAGACAAAGAAATGCTATTGTGTTTAGTAAAACAAACATGAGTAGAGAAACCCGTATGAATGTAATACTTTGCATTTCTATTTAATCATAGAAAAGTGATTGTGTTTCGGGAAAGAAAATGAGTGGAGAAAACCGTGTGAATGTAATATGTTGCATTTCTATTTCAATCATATAAAGTTGTACGAATTGTATGTTGAAGGGCAAGTAGACAAAGAAATGCTATTGTGTTTAGTAAAACAAACATGAGTGGAGAAAACCGTGTGAATGTAATATGTTGCATTTCTATTTCAATCATATAAAGTTGTACGAATTGTATGTTGAAGGGCAAGTAGACAAAGAAATGCTATTGTGTTTAGTAAAACAAACATGAGTAGAGAAACCCGTATGAATGTAATACTTTGCATTTCTATTTAATCATAGAAAAGTGATTGTGTTTCGGGAAAGAAAATGAGTGGAGAAAACCGTGTGAATGTAATATGTCGCATTTCTATTTCAATCATATAAAGTTGTACGAATTCTATGTTGAAGGGCAAGTAGACAAAGAAATGCTATTGTGTTTAGTAAAACAAACATGAGTAGAGAAACCCGTATGAATGTAATACTTTGCATTTCTATTTAATCATAGAAAAGTGATTGTGTTTCGGGAAAGACAATGAGTAGAGAAAACCGTGTGAATGTAATATGTCGCATTTCTATTTCAATCATATAAAGTTGTACGAATTGTATGTTGAAGGGCAAGTAGACAAAGAAATGCTATTGTGTTTAGTAAAACAAACATGAGTAGAGAAACCCGTATGAATGTAATACTTTGCATTTCTATTTAATCATAGAAAAGTGATTGTGTTTCGGGAAAGAAAATGAGTGGAGAAAACCGTGTGAATGTAATATGTTGCATTTCTACTGCAACCATAGAAAGTTGTACGAATTCTATGTTGAAGGGCAAGTAGACAAAGAAATGCTATTGTGTTTAGTAAAACAAACATGAGTAGAGAAACCCGTATGAATGTAATACTTTGCATTTCTATTTAATCATAGAAAAGTGATTGTGTTTCGGGAAAGAAAATGAGTGGAGAAAACCGTGTGAATGTAATATGTCGCATTTCTATTTCAATCATATAAAGTTGTACGAATTGTATGTTGAAGGGCAAGTAGACAAAGAAATGCTATTGTGTTTAGTAAAACAAACATGAGTGGAGAAACCCGTATGAATGTAATACTTTGCATTTCTATTTAATCATAGAAAAGTGATTGTGTTTCGGGAAAGAAAATGAGTGGAGAAAACCGTGTGAATGTAATATGTTGCATTTCTATTTCAATCATATAAAGTTGTACGAATTCTATGTTGAAGGGCAAGTACATAGGGAAGGGTATGTGAATGCCTACACTAGTGTTGCCAACTATAATTCAATAAAACAAGCTAAACCGGCTTGCCAAAAGGGCTGGATTATATTTTAATACCTATATAAACATTAGAAAATTACATTATTAAAAAAATACGCATGGATGACATAGCAAAAATAAGCGTGGTCTTCATCATCCCCCTCTGCCTCATTTCTACTGCTGCAGCTGGGATCTCCCTTAGGTTCTTGCATGTATGCAGCATTTGTACCAACAAGCTTCAATATTTCGTCTGGGACTTCGCATGTGCTGCACTCACATGACTTTCTCTACTCTTGTACTAACCATTCCTACAAACTCTTTCTTCTTCGTCTTAGTTGAGATATAAACATTTGTACAAATTATCTTATAGCTTATTTCCTTGTAGGTACAAGGAGAATGTTAGAATACAGTAGGCTTTTGGCGATTGTCAAATCTTTTAAAGCTTCCGTTCTCTTTGCAGGGTTAATATACGAAATTGAATAACGATGTTCCATTTGACATAATAAAAATAACAAGGCATATCTCCGAAATGGTTAACTCTATAAAAAAATCAGACATAAATTGTGTATTTTAGAAAGATCTACAGTTTTTCATAGTAAGATTTAGTCTATCTCTAACGGTTTACCAGTTAATTTTTTTATTTTGATGTTTAACGACGCTGTCAATTGCTAGGATCACATCAGCGTCGTCGGTGTACCGGAATTTTGTCCCCCAGGAGTTCTTTTACATGCCAGTAAATCTACTGACATGGGGCTGTCGTTTTTAAGCACACTTACAAACCATCGGTCTGGGCCGGATTTGAACCCACGACCTTGGGATCAGTAGGCCAGCGTCTAACCAACTGAGCCACCCAGACCGACGTGAAAATCGTTAGAGCTATTTTCAAAATAATTCAGGCATGAAAGGGTTAATATGTGCCGTTCTTGTATTTGCGCTTGGATTCAAATCTGCGGAACAGACTGCATTTGCCCAGCTCACGTATACAGGCGATGACCGGAACCCAACCGACAAGAAAAGAAAAATTAAACATAAGCAAAGAAATACATCAAGTGATGAACAAGCAGATATAAAAGGGACCGCTAAAAAGATGCTGAAAAAGAGCAATCCATAAAAACTGTTTCTAAACAAAAAAGGCAAGAAGCTTAACCTGTAAAGGAACAGAAAAATACAAACAAGGATGTTACCAAAGTAATTATTGGTAAACAGAAAAGACAGTAACAAACTAGGAGCTAAACAGACAAAAGGAATATATATTGAAAGTAAAGGAGAAGAAATGAAGAACAGCAAGCTGAAAGGAACCAGGGACGTACTCCTGATGGAATTCTACCAAGATAAGGAATCAAAGAGGATGTAATTCGATTTTCCGTCATGATCTAGGAGCATTCAGGGTTTTGTGTTATATACTGTAGGCCAAGTTTAAATGTTTATTTAGTGTAGGCCAAGTTTATTGTAAAGAAACAAAAAATATATAAATAAAAAAAAGAAGAAGAACACTTCTTGTGTTTTTGAAGTTTGGTGTAGTTAGGATAAGTTTAAAAAGGATTCAAAAATGTTTGAATTGTGTATATGATTTGTTTTCTCGTATTCTTAATTTCACGAGATACGATGTAATGTTAGAAAGGTTTTACTTAGCATATAGATATTGTTTAAAACTTTTAAGTTATTTCAATAACTTGTTAGTTATGCACGTGTTGTTTGATGTGAACTTGCGCAAAAAAAAAAAAAAAAAGGAACAAAAAGGAACGTTTAATGTTATAGCCGACATACTCTCCCAAAATGTTATAAGAAATCTGATGTATTGCACTCACATGACTTTCTCTACTCTTGTACTAACCATTCTTACAAACTCTTATTACTATATCTTCTTCATGTTAATACAGATATCTGATGTGTTACATTCACATGACTTTCTCTATTCTTGTACTAACCATTCTTACAAACTCTTATTGCTATATCTTCTTCATGTTAATGCAGATATCTGATGTGTTACACTCACATGACTTTCTCTACTCTTGTACTAACCATTCTTACAAACTCTTATTACTATATCTTCTTCATGTTAATACAGATATCTGATGTGTTACACTCACATGACTTTCTCTACTCTTGTACTAACCATTCTTACAAACTCTTATTACTATATCTTCTTCATGTTAATACAGATATCTGATGTGTTACACTCACATGACTTTCTCTACTCTTGTACTAACCATTCTTACAAACTCTTATTACTATATCTTCTTCATGTTAATAAAGATATCTGATGTGTTACACTCACATGACTTTCTCTACTCTTGTACTAACCATTCTTACAAACTCTTATTACTATATCTTCTTCATGTTAATACAGATATCTGATGTGTTACACTCACATGACTTTCTCTACTCTTGTACTAACCATTCTTACAAACTCTTATTACTATATCTTCTTCATGTTAATACAGATATCTGATGTGTTACACTCACATGACTTTCTGTACCCTTGTACTAACCATTCTTACAAACTCTTATTACTATATCTTCTTCATGTTAATACAGATATCTGATGTGTTACACTCACATGACTTTCTCTACTCTTGTACTAACCATTCTTACAAACTCTTATTACTATATCTTCTTCATGTTAATACAGATATCTGATGTGTTACATTCACATGACTTTCTCTACTCTTGTACTAACCATTCTTACAAACTCTTATTACTATATCTTCTTCATGTTAATACAGATATCTGATGTGTTACACTCACATGACTTTCTCTACTCTTGTACTAACCATTCTTACAAACTCTTATTACTATATCTTCTTCATGTTAATACAGATATCTGATGTGTTACATTCACATGACTTTCTCTACTCTTGTACTAACCATTCTTACAAACTCTTATTACTATATCTTCTTCATGTTAATACAGATATCTGATGTGTTACACTCACATGACTTTCTCTACTCTTGTACTAACCATTCTTACAAACTCTTATTCCTATATCTTCTTCATGTTAATACAGATATCTGATGTGTTACATTCACATGACTTTCTCTACTCTTGTACTAACCATTCTTACAAACACTTATTCCTATATCTTCTTCATGTTAATACAGATATCTGATGTGTTGCACTCACATGACTTTCTCTACTCTTGTACTAACCATTCTTACAAACTCTTATTCCTATATCTTCTTCATGTTAATACAGATATCTGATGTGTTACACTCACATGACTTTCTCTACTCTTGTACTAACCATTCTTACAAACTCTTATTACTATATCTTCTTCATGTTAATACAGATATCTGATGTGTTACATTCACATGACTTTCTCTACTCTTGTACTAACCATTCTTACAAACTCTTATTACTATATCTTCTTCATGTTAATACAGATATCTGATGTGTTACACTCACATGACTTTCTCTACTCTTGTACTAACCATTCTTACAAACTCTTATTACTATATCTTCTTCATGTTAATACAGATATCTGATGTGTTACATTCACATGACTTTCTCTACTCTTGTACTAAACATTCTTGCAAACTCTTATTACTATATCTTCTTCATGTTAATACAGATATCTGATGTGTTACACTCACATGACTTTCTCTACTCTTGTACTAACCATTCTTACAAACTCTTATTACTATATCTTCTTCATGTTAATACAGATATCTGATGTGTTACACTCACATGACTTTCTCTACTCTTGTACTAACCATTCTTACAAACTCTTATTACTATATCTTCTTCATGTTAATACAGATATCTGATGTGTTACATTCACAGGACTTTCTCTACTCTTGTACTAACCATTCTTACAAACTCTTATTACTATATCTTCTTCATGTTAATACAGATATCTGATGTGTTACACTCACATGACTTTCTCTACTCTTGTACTAACCATTCTTACAAACTCTTATTCCTATATCTTCTTCATGTTAGTTGAGATAAAGCTTTACAAAAATTATCTTAAATCTTATTTCCTTGTAGATACAAATCCATAATTGCCTCTTCTTCTTCTTCTTCCTCCTCTTCTTCTTGTTCTTCTTCCTCTTGTTCTTCTTCTTCCTCTTGCAAATCAGTTCTTTCACTCAAATAAAGCAACTTTTGTGCTCGACTACACCCAAATTTATTAATTATCAGTCTGATAACGATCCTTTAATGGACCTCCTTAAGTTCGAACTTTCATTAAAGGACTGGTCTTCATCCAGTCAGACAGTTCAATTTTCACTAAAGGACACGTGTTCCACCAATCAGACAATTCCCATGCAGCAATGACAAAGCGCAATATCGATTAATTCTCGAAACGCAACTAGTGCGAGTTTAGAAAACGCTAAAATGTCGGCGGACGGACACTACTGACAGTGAGATGCAACTTACTCCATCTGCATAAGTAAGATGCACACAAATTAACTTCAATACAGTATGAACTTCCAAGAATATTGCACTAAGCACAGTCCATAAGCAAATTAATTTCACTAATTGTACAATAAATAACTTATACATGAAATATATACCATATTCCCATTGTACCTACAAAGGAATGGGTAACTAAATAATGTCCACAAACATTTTTCTGGATTACTATGAAGTAGATAGTAGAAAAAGCGTTTTAAAAATACTTCCAAGAGTGAGCGGAGAAAGTGAGAATACAGTAGCCTTTGAGCGATAGTCCGGACTTTTAAAGCTTAAAAATTCCGTTCTCTTCGCACGCTTAACATAAAAAAATGTGAAACAATGTTCCAATTGACGAAAGTTTCAGTTTTCCAAAAACTGTCACAAATAAGAATACCTCATTTGGACATAAATTGTGTTTTAGCAAGATCTACTTTTTTGTGTAGTAAGATTTGGTGTATCTCTTACGGTTTACCAGTTATGGAAAAGTCGTCCACAGTAAACAGGGCTACATGGGCTATAGCCAGAAAATTTAAGATATACATTTCATTTGTCATAAAAATATCCTAAAGTTGTGACACTTTAATCAAAATCGTTAAGAGCCATTTTCGAGAAAAACAAAATTTTTGAAAAATTTTCCATGCAAACGGTAGTTTAGGATGGAACAATAATTTTCTTCAAAATATTCGTGTCGCATCCTTGAAAGACATTAAACTTAAATACCAACTTTGGATTTTAACCGACTTTTCGTTTTGGAGTGAGGCATCCATAGACTGATAGACAGACACCCCCCCCCCCCACCTTTATCTAAAAACACACACACAGATATATATATATATATATATAATTTTTTACCTTCTCTACTGGTAAGTAGGGGAAGTATTGTATTCCACCCAAAAATTCGATGTCGAGATTTCACCGGAAATACATGTTTTGAGGCCCCCTGAATCCAAAAAAAGCATTTTTAGAAAAAGGTGCGTGAGTATGACTGTGTCAGTCTGTGGACAGCATAACTCAAAAACGAAAAGTCGGTTAAAAACCAAAGTTGGTATTTAAGTTTAATGTCTTTCACGGATGCGACATGAAGATTTTGAAGAAAATAGCCCCAACCTAAACTACCCTTTACATGGAAGATTTTTCGAAAATGTTGATTTTCTTGAAAATGGCTCTAACAATTTTGATTAAAATGCCACATGTTTGAGATATTTTGATGACAAATGAAATGTATATCTTGAATTTTCTGACTATAGCTCCTTTAGTGGTATTTACTCTGGACGACTTTTGCATAAGTGGTAAACCGTTAGAGATAGACCAAATCATACTATACAAAAAATGTAGATCTTGCTAAAATACACAATTTATGCCCCGATAAATTTTCTTGTAGGTTGAACGGTTTCGGAGATATTCCTTGTTATGTATGTGAGTTTCGGAAAACTTAAAACTTCCGTGAAGTGGAACATTGTTGTTCATTTTTTTTATATGTTACGTGTACAAAGAGAACGGAATCTCAAAGCTTTAAAACATTTGACTATCGCACAAAGCCTACTGTATTCCCATATTCCCCTTGTACCTACAAGGAAATAAGCAATAAGATAATTTGTACAAATGTTTATTTTAAGTAACACGAAGAGGATAGAGGAATAAGAGTTTGTAAGAATGGCTAGTACAAGACTAGAGAAAGTCATGTGAGTGCAACACATCAGATTTTTTACTTTCTCTACTGGTAAGTTGGGGAAGTATTGTATTCCACCCAAAAATTCGATGTCGAGATTTCACCGGAAATACATGTTTTGAGGCCCCCTGAATCCAAAAAAGAAAACATTTTTAGAAAAAGGTCCGTGTGTGTGTCTGTGTGTCAGTCTGTCAGTCTGTGGACAGCATAACTCAAAAACGAAAAGTCTGTTAAGAACCAAAGTTGGTATTTAAGTTTAATGTCATTCAAGAATGTGACACGAAGATTTTGAAGAAAATAGCCCCACCCTAAACTACCCTTTACATGGAAAATTTTTCGAAAATTTTGATTTTCTTGAAAATGGCTCTAACGATTTTGATTAAAATGTTACATGTTTGAGATATTTTTATGACAAATGAAATTTATATCTTGAATTTTCTGACTATAGCCCCTGTAGTCGTATTTACTCTAGACGACTTTTGCATAACTGGTAAACCGTTAGAGATAGGCCAAATCATACTATACAAAAAATGTAGATCTTGGTAAAATACACAATTTATGTCTCGATAAATTTTCTTGTAGGGTGAACCATTTCGGAGATATTCCTTGTTATGTGTGTGAGTTTCGGAACACTTAGAACTTTCGTGAAATGGGTCATCGTTGTTCATTTTTTATATGTTACGTGTGCAAAGAGAACGGAATCTCAAAGCTTTAAAAGATTTGACTATCGCACTATCGCACTGTATTCCAATATTCCCCTTGTACCTGCAAGAAGATAAATAAAATAATTTCTGCAAATGTTTATGTCAGATAACACGAAGAAGATACAGGAATATGAGTTTGTAAGAATCGTTAGTACAAGAGTAGAGAAAGTCATGTGAGTGCAACACAACACAACAGACGTAAGCTGAGCGGGCAGTTTTCGGACGTGGAAACAAAAGACAAAGACGTTTACTGGTATATAGAACGGGCGTCGTTCGGCGCGACAATGTCGCAGCAGCAAAACCTGAAGTAAAGATAAACATTGCGGCATCCGGTGTTTACTGTATGGGGAACTACAGCATCCGGATGTTGTGTACCCAAAACATGGTGATGAAGAAGAAAGCGCATCAGCTTCAAGTGACACTCACAATAATGGCGATCACGACTCAAATCTTGAAATAGCTGAAGTAAATGAAGTGTTAAGGGACACTGGGAGTGAAATTTTGGTCAAAATTGTCAAAAAGTCGAATTTTTTTTTTTTTACCTTAAAATGTTCCTGTGCATTTGTATCAGCTAATATTTTTCATATCCCCCACTCCACGTGGTCATTACGGCCCAGTGCTCTTCCCTTAACGTACACAGGATGTTCCTATATAAAAGCCTGTTTTTCTCAAAACTACATTTCTGCACATTCCAAAAGAAGGTCGCGCCTGAGTTTTGCTTCAAATTCAATGAAAATTTCCAAAAGTATTCATAAATAGCAGCTAAACAGAACTATGATTCAATATTGATGTTATCATTAACATGAATTCCAAAAACATTTTTTGTATGAAAAAAAATCAATAATTTTTAAGATTAAATTTTCTTTGTTATTAAAAAAATATGTACAGCATCATCAGCAAACGTATTTGAAATATCTCTTCATAGAATTGTTACCCATGGTTTGGAGTACCAGTTCTGCTAATATAAAAGAATTTGGAAAAGTCAATAGACGCGAGCTTCATTTTGAAAATGTGCCTATTAAATTCATAAAATAATTTATATATATTCTAAACGAATTATCCAATTTTAATGAAGTTTTGTGTACCTCCTATTCTCATATAAATACAAACACAGTAAACATTTCAGAAAAAAATCTGTCAAAAAATGTGGAACTTTCAAATTTCACTCCCAGTGTCCGTTAAGTGCAGTAAATGTGGGTAGCCGTTACATCAATGTTAAAAGTTGTAGTGAAAAATCTCTAAGTTCGTAAAATGAAGTGAACGCACTTGGTGCAAGAAGAGTGAAACATTACAAGTTAAATGATTTTTTTTAAAAGCAGGACCAAGTACAAAATAATGTTTTCTTCTTACACATCACCGTTGTTTGTATTACTTGGCAAAGCATTGAGGCGTACTGACCTTGACTGTCGAGTGCTGCGATCGCTTCTTATCTTGTTTAGTAGAACAGCGAAATATCAAAAACATGGCGTATAGTCAGTGATAAAACACAAATAGATGATCTCTCGCGCCTGTCGATATATGAGACGTTGCTGTCCTGGAGATATGATTGCATCTTAACAGAGTGTACACCCACCGTCTAGCCATGTTTATGCGACAAGGTCACGTAAACATCTGGACAGTTTCACATTCTTTCCGATACGCTTCATGGCTTTGCCAGGTACTAACATTTTCCACATGTAGGCAGGCCCTATAGTCCTAGAATATATAATTAGGCAATTAAACGTAGACACAGGAGGTGCATTGATAAATAAATCCATACAGATAGTCGCCTAAGCTGATGGTCTTAACGTTATGGCAAGATGTCAAGATTTAACACAGACAATCAATCTACTTCAACAAACAGCAAAAGAAGTTGGTCTCCAGGTAAACAGTTCTAAAACAGAAATGTTAACACAAACAAGGACAGAAATTAATAGAGAACAGCACTTTAAAACAGACACTAACAATTTTGAAGTAGTGAAGAAATTTTCATATTTAGGTACAATTATAACCAATAATAACGATGAAATACAAAAAATCCGAAAAATACACAGAGCAAACAAGGTATATTCTGGTCTTTTTCCCAATTCTGAAATCTAAATTTATACATAGAAAAACAAAAAAGCTATTTACGACCCATAGTTAATTACGGATGGAAAGCTTGGACCATGCCTGACGAAGGAAGCCGAAAGCATGATCAACATATTTGAAAGAAAGATTTTAAGAAGAATTTATGGACCCATAAATGAGAATGGAATATGGAAAATGAGACAGAACAAGGAAATATACGACCTCTTCAAAGAGCCAGAACTGTCCACTGTAGCCAAATTAAAAAGACTACAGTGGGCAGGGCATGAACAAAGAATGGATGAAGGACAGATAACTCAAAATCTGATGTGTTGCACTCACATGACTTTCTCTACTCTTGTACTAACCATTCTTACAAACTCTTATTACTATATCTTCTTCATGTTAATACAGATATCTGATGTGTTACATTCACATGACTTTCTCTACTCTTGTACTAACCATTCTTACAAACTCATATTGCTATATCTTCTTCATGTTAATACAGATATCTGATGTGTTACACTCACATGACTTTCTCTACTCTTGTACTAACCATACTTACAAACTCTAATTACTATATCTTCTTCATGTTAATGCAGATATCTGATGGGTTACACTCACATGACTTTCTCTACTCTTGTACTAACCATTCTTACAAACTCATATTGCTATATCTTCTTCATGTTAATACAGATATCTGATGTGTTACACTCACATGACTTTCTCTACTCTTGTACTAACCATACTTACAAACTCTTATTACTATATCTTCTTCATGTTAATGCAGATATCTGATGTGTCACACTCACATGACTTTCTCTACTCTTGTACTAACCATTCTTACAAACTCTTATTACTATATCTTCTTCATGTTAATGCAGATATCTGATGTGTTACACTCACATGACTTTCTCTACTCTTGTACTAACCATTCTTAGAAACTCTTATTACTATATCTTCTTCATGTTAATACAGATATCTGATGTGTTACACTCACATGACTTTCTCTACTCTTGTACTAACCATACTTACAAACTCATATTGCTATATCTTCTTCATGTTAATATAGATATCTGATGTGTTACACTCACATGACTTTCTCTACTCTTGTACTAACCATTCTTACAAACCCTTATTACTATATCTTCTTCATGTTAATGCAGATATCTGATGTGTTACACTCACATGACTTTCTCTACTCTTGTACTATTCATTCTTACAAACTCTTACTACTATATCTTCTTCATGTTAATACAGATATCTGATGTGTTACATTCCCATGACTTTCTCTACTCTTGTACTAACCATTCTTACAAACTCTTATTACAATATCTTCTTCATGTTAATACAGATATCTGATGCGTTACACTCACATGACTTTCTCTACTCTTGTACTAACCATACTTACAAACTCTTATTACTATATCTTCTTCATGTTAATACAGATATCTGATGTGTTGCTCTCACATGACTTTCGCTACTCTTGTACTAACCATTCTTACAAACTCTTACTACTATATCTTCTTCATGTTAATACAGATATCTGATGTGTTACACTCACATGACTTTCTCTTCTCTTGTACTAACCATTCTTACAAACTCTTACTACTATATCTTCTTCATGTTAATACAGATATCTGATGTGTTACATTCACATGACTTTCTCTACTCTTGTACTAACCATTCTTACAAACTCTTATTGCTATATCTTCTTCATGTTAATACAGATATCTGATGTGTTGCTCTCACATGACTTTCGCTACTCTTGTACTAACCATTCATACAAACTCTTATTCCTATATCTTCTTCATGTTAATACAGATATCTGATGTGTTGCATTCACATGACTTTCTCTACTCTTGTACTAACCATACTTACAAACTCTTATTACTATAGCTTCTTCATGTTAATACAGATATCTGATGTGTTACACTCACATGACTTTCTCTACTCTTGTACTAACCATTCTTACAAACTCTTATTCCTATATCTTCTTCATGTTAATACAGATATCTGATGTGTTGCATTCACATGACTTTCTCTACTCTTGTACTAACCATACTTACAAAGTCTTATTACTATATCTTCTTCATGTTAATACAGATATCTGATGTGTTACACTCACATGACTTTCTCTACTCTTGTACTAACCATTCTTACAAACTCTTATTCCTATATCTTCTTCATGTTAATACAGATATCTGATGTGTTGCATTCACATGACTTTCTCTACTCTTGTACTAACCATTCTTACAAACTCTTATCACTATACCTTCTTCATGTTAATACAGATATCTGATGTGTTACACTCACATGACTTTCTCTACTCTTGTACTAACCATTCTTACAAACTTTTATTACTATATCTTCTTCATGTTAATACAGATATCTGATGTGTTACATTCACATGACTTTCTCTACTCTTGTACTAACCATTCTTACAAACTTTTATTACTATATCTTCTTCATGTTAATACAGATATCTGATGTGTTACACTCACATGACTTTCTCTACTCTTGTACTAACCATTCTTACAAACTCTTATTCCTCTATCCGCTTCGTGTTAGTTAAAATAAACATTTGTACAAATTATCTTATTGCTTATTTCCTTGTAGGTACAAGGGGAATATTGGAATACAGTAGGCTTTGTGCGATAGTCAAATCTTTTAAAGCTTAGTTATTCCGTTCTCTTTGTACACGTAACATATAAAAAAAATGAACAACGATGTTCCACTTCACGGAAGGTTTAAAAGTTTTCCGAAACTCACACACACAACAAGGTACATCTCCAAAATGGTTCACCCTACAAGAAAATTTATTGAGACATAAATTGTGTATTTTAGCAAGATCTACATTTTTTGTATAGTATAATTTGGTCTATCTCTAAGGGTTTTCCAGTTATGCAAAAGTCGTCCAGAGTAAATACGACTACAGGGGCTATAGCCAGAAAATTCAAGATAAACATTTCATTTGTCATAAAAATATCTCAAACATATGACATTTTAATCAAAATCGTTAGAGCCATTTTCAAGAAAATCAAAATTTTCGAAAATGTTTCCATGTAAAGGGTAGTTTAGGGTGGGGCTATTTTCTTCAAAATCTTCGTGTCACATCCTTGAAAGACATTAAACTGAAATACCAACTTTGGTTTTTAACAGACTTTTCATTTTTGAGTTATGCTGTCCACAGACTGAGACTGACACACACACACGGACCTTTTTCTAAAAATGTTCTTTTTTTTTTTTGGATTCAGGGGGCCTCAAAACATGTATTTCCGGTGAAATCTCGACATCGAATTTTTGAGTGGAATACAATACTTCCCCTACTTACCAGTAGAGAAAGTAAAAATGAATAATGATGTTCCATTTGACGAAAGATTAAGTATTCCCACACTCACAGAATTCTTAAGGAATATCTCCGAAATAGTTCACTCTACAACAAATATATTTCGACATAAATTGTATGTTTTAGCAAGATGTATATTTTTGTAGTCTTTCTCAAACAGTTTACCTGTTAAACAAAGGTCATCCAGGGTAAACAGGACCACATGCGCTATAGCCAGGAAATTAAAAATATACATTTCATTTTTCATAAAAATACCTTGAACATATACATTTTAATGAAAAGCCCTACAGTCATTTTCGGAAAAGCCAAAATATTCCACGTAAAGGGTAGTTGAGGGTGCAAGAATTTTCTTCAAGATCTTCGTGTCGCATCCTTGAAAGATATTAGAGTTAAATAACAATTTTGGTTTTTAATCGCGACTGACACACACACCTTTTTTCTAAAAATGCTTCATTTTAGGCTCAGGGGGCCTCAAAACATATTTCCGGTGAAGTCTGAACATGGACTTTTTGGGCGGAATACAGTATTTACTATACGTAGTAGAAAAAGTAAAAATAAAGACCTAGTTTCTTCTAAGATAGCTTATGTCGTATGCTCGTTAGAATTACGTAACACTAAGTTGCATTTCATTTAAATTTAATAAGCATAATAGCGAATTACGTATAAATAAAAATTATAACTAATAAGACGTTTCTAAATGACATTTTGCCGGGGCCTACAAAACTTTATGTACAAATAGGAATTAGTTAGAACTAAATTACGTATAAAGCAGGTTCAACTGTATTAAATTTCTACAAACTTGCATGTAACATATTTAGGTCAAGCGGAGATTAAAAACCTCACCCAAGCATATCCACAAACTATTTTTACAAACAATTATTAGTCTATCTTATTCGTGTTAGTTGAGATAAACATTTGCAGAAATTACCTTATTGCTAAATTTCTTGTACGTGCCAGGGGAATATGGGAATACAATGACTGAATTTTCCAACTTCTATATTTTTGAATCAATTTTGGTGAAATTTTGTGTGATATTTATATTGTAACCATATTATGCTGTGCAAAGTTTCAAATCTGTATGTTGCTTGGTTCCAGAAATATTGCAAATTCTTTAAATAAATTAATAGTTGCACTTAAAAAGTCCCTTGCGACAAAGTTCTTATCCAATCATTCTAAAATTTTGTAGAGATGCACATTAAACAAGGATAAATTAGAATTGTATTGGGTTTTTATATCTGGTTATTTGTTTGGTTTACACAAAAATGTAAATATTTATATTTCATAATTTTTAAAAAATATGGAGTAACAGCCTGTTCTGAAGGATAAAAAAAAGCACTAAAATCCATCTGATATCAAAACCCAATACAATTTTTATTTGTAGTACAAATTACTACATACTGTGCAAGTTTCAAGTCATTCTGATAAGAAATGCTCCGCAAGGAGCATTTTGTATAGAGCAAAATGCTGAAAAATTGCAAACTGAGAAAAAGGCAAAAGAAAATAAAGTGACCTCAGAATTGCCCTGGTCCACATGTCTCCCTCTCAGACCTCTTGTTTCTTTCTTCATATATTTTCAATTACATTTACAAACGGCAGTAGTCAATCATTAGCAAGTTCCTGTTCACCAACTTCAAAATAGAAGTGAAATGGTACAGTAACAGTGCACAATAACATTACATCGTAAAGGTGGGCGTATATTGACATTTAAATACCACGCACATGGATTTAAAGGATGGCTTCTGTTGGCTTTAAAAATGGCGGAACTGAAAAAATAATGCATGCATATGATAGAGGAAAGATTGTAATATTTTTTAACGCTAAACGAAAAAATTTCAATTTTTTACCAAAAATCGTCAAAACTCAGTCATATGTTCCCTTAAGTGATAGTGAATCTTTTAAAGCTGGTTGCTATATGAAGGCTTTGAAACTCCATTCTATTTACATGGCCAAGAAACAAACAAAATGAATAACTACCTTGCATTTGGGAAAACTAAAAAATTGGAAAATTCAGACAAACGGCAAGGAGGCTTTTAGAAATTCTTTCTGCTCTTTTCGTTTTTTTCCCTTCTTTCCCTGATTACCCTCCCCTTATGTAAGACTTATAAACCAGAGCCTAGGGTCAGACGCCTGTTTAGTGAGGAGAGAAACCTATGTACCAGAGTGAAGACCTGGAAGGGGGTGGTCAGTATGAGAGTGAGGACATACAAGCCTCTGCCTAGGGTCAGACGCCTGTCGAGGAGCAGAGGGAACTATGTACCAGACAGAGGGAAGACCTGGAAGCGAGTGTTCAGTATAAGAGTGAGGACTTACAAGCCAGTTCCTAGGGTCAGACGCCTGTCGGGGAGCAGAGGAACCTATGTACCAGACAGAGGGAAGACCTGGAAGCGGGCGGTCAGTATGAGAGTGAGGACTTACAAGCCAGTGCCTAGGGTCAGACGCCTGTCGGGGAGCAGAGGAACCTATGTACCAGACAGAGTGAAGACCTGGAAGCGGGCGGTCAGTATGAGAGTGGGGACTTACAAGCCAGTGCCTAGGGTCAGACGCCTGTCGGGGAGCAGAGGAACCTATGTACCAGACAGAGTGAAGACCTGGAAGCGGGTGGTCAGTATGAGAGTGAGGACTTACAAACCACTGCCTAGGGTCAGACGCCTGTCGGGGAGCAGAGGGAACTATGTACCAGACAGAGGGAAGACCTGGAAGCGAGTGTTCAGTATAAGAGTGAGGACTTACAAGCCAGTGCCTAGGGTCAGACGCCTGTCGGGGAGCAGAGGAACCTATGTACCAGACAGAGTGAAGACCTGGAAGCGGGTGGTCAGTATGAGAGTGAGGACTTACAAGCCAGTGCCTAGGGTCAGACGCCTGTCGGGGAGCAGAGGAACCTATGTACCAGACAGAGTGAAGACCTGGAAGCGGGCGGTCAGTATGAGAGTGAGGACTTACAAGCCAGTGCCTAGGGTCAGACGCCTGTCGGGGACCAGAGGAACCTATGTACCAGACAGAGTGAAGACCTGGAAGCGGGCGGTCAGTATGAGAGTGAGGACTTACAAGCCTGTGCCTAGGGTCAGACGCCTGTCGGGGAGCAGTGGAACCTATGTACCAGACAGAGTGATGACGTGGAAGCGGGCGGTCAGTATGATAGTGAGGACTTACAAGCCAGTGCCTAGGGTCAGACGCCTGTCGAGGAGCAGAGGAACCTATGTACCAGACAGAGTGAAGACCTGGAAGCGGGCGGTCAGTATGAGAGTGAGGACTTACAAGCCAGTGCCTAGGGTCAGACGCCTGTCGAGGAGCAGAGGAACCTATGTTCCAGACAGAGTGAAGACCTGGAAGCGGGTGGTCAGTATGAGAGTGAGGACTTACAAGCCAGTGCCTAGGGTCAGACGCCTGTCGAGGAGTAGAGGAACCTATGTACCAGACAGAGTGAAGACCTGGAAGCGGGCGGGCAGTATGAGAGTGAGGACTTACAAGCCAGTGCCTAGGGTCACACGCCTGTCGAGGTGCAGAGGAACCTATGTACCAGACAGAGTGAAGACCTGGAAGCGGGCGGTCAGTATGAGAGTGAGGATATACAAGTCTGTGCCTAGGGTCAGACGCCTGTCGGGCAGCAGAGGAACCTATGTACCAGACAGAGTGACGACGTGGAAGCGGGTGGTCAGTATGAGAGTGAGGACTTACAAGCCAGTGCCTAGGGTCAGACGCCTGCCGGGGAGCAGAGGAACCTATGTACCAGACAGAGTGAAGACCTGGAAGCGAGTGTTCAGCCAAGCACCAGGTGTGAGAGTGCGGAAGATGATGATATAAACGGCAGGCGAAGTGGATGATTGGAAAGGTGATAATGGAGCAATTGGTGGAATGAATGGCGAGGGAAAGTGGAGAACCTGGAGACAGCCTGCCCTGACGCCGCTTCATGCACCACGAATACTGCATACAGGTCCCTGGGATCAAACCGGGGCCGCCTCGGTGGTAGGTGAACACTAACCACTCGGCCACGGCGCCACCAGGCATTATTGATTAAAAAAAATAATAAATAAATAAAAATAAAAGAAAACACATAAATTGTGTCTTAAGAAGATCTACATGGATTCAAATTGGAAAACTCAGACGCATGGCAAGGAAGATTTTAGAAATTAGTCATTAAAAATAATAAATAAATAAATAAATAAATAAATAAGTAAATAAATAAATAAACAAATATAAAAAGGAAATATATATTCCACACGAACTGTGTCTTCACGAGATCTCCTGTAATAGTTCATCTATCTCTTTCGGTTTACCAGTTATGGTGGAATTGAAATTAGAGCCATCTAAGAATATAACAATTTAGTACAATATTCCATGTCTGGCTGGTCTGGGGTGGGGGAACCTTTTTGACACAATAGTCACGCACATCTACTGAAAGATTACAGATCAGTCGGTTATGAACAATCGTAGAGACTTGTTGTTGTTGTTGTTGTCGGCGTTTGAAATAGAGAATACAAATGATTAGCGAGCGGAGCTGTGAGATATTTATTACCTTCTCTGAATATATGTAAATATATATATTTACACACACATAATATCTATATTAAAAAGTTTCAGTGACATTTAAATATTTTGATGCGAAGGTGTTTTTATGTAAATACAAGTGAATTTATTTTGTTAAATAATTAAAATAATTGCAGCTAAGCATCAGAATAACTTCAAATTGGGTATATATATATATATTAATTTTGACCACTCTAATAAACTCTGACAATATGGTGCGATTTGGATAAAAAAATCTGATGTGTTGCACTCACATGACTTTGTCTACTCTTGTTTTAACCATTCTTAGAAACTCTTATTACTATATCTTCTTCGTGTTAGTTGAGATAAACATTTGTACAAATTATCTTATTGCTTATTTTCTTGTAGGTACAAGGGGAATATGGGAATACAGTAGGCTTTGTGCGATAGTCAAATCTTTTAAAGCTTTGAGATTCTGTTCTCTTTGCACGGTTAACATATAAAAATGTGACCAACGATGTTGCATTTTACGAAAGTTTGTTTTCAGAAACTGACATAAGTAACAACGAATATCTCCGAAATGGTTCAGTCTAAAAAATAATTTATTCGGACATAAACTATGCGTTTTAGCGAGATCTACATTTTTTGTATAGTAAGATTTGGTCCATCTCTTACGGTTTAGGAGTTTTTCAAAAGTCATCCAGAGTAAATACGACTACAGGGGCTATAGCCAGGAAATTCAAAATATACATTTCATTTGTCATAAAAATATCTTAAACATAATATAGCATTTTAATCAAAATCTTAAGAGCCATTTTCAAGATAATATTTTCGAAAAATTGCCCACGTAAAGCGTAGTTTAGGGTGGGGTAATTTTCATAGCAGTAGAGAAAGTAATAAACAATTTCCAAAATCCCACGATGATCTAAAACCGATAGGGGTCTACAGCGTGAAAGTAACACTGGGGAGTGGTTTATCTTTTGATCGCAATGCCACAGAAAAGCAGGTCTAGGTCTCCAGGCAACATGTGTTTCCAAAATGTGTGCCTTTGTCCTCATTTACAATGTGTCATAAACACCACAACCTTTCCCTTCTGTTCGCTTCACTTGGACCGTCGGTTAAGGAACCACATGTTTGACGTTTTGCCAGTGTTATGACTGCAGTTGCTTGGGCTAACAATCTATGGCAGGTATAATATATAACAGCAATGCTGAAAAGAGCAGACAAGGCCAGCTAAATAACTTTTATAACCTGTAGGCAATTCTACGTCATGTCTTTATGAAAATGTCCCACCAATTCTGTTTTTAGAAATTAAACTTGTCAAAGAAACATTCTATTAGAAACAGTGCCACATTAAGTAATACTGGCCTGTTATTATTAGGGCTAGGAAGTTCATGCATTTGCATGTTTTTTCATAGGGGTTAAAAGTGTATGCTTCTACATTATGTGCACGAATTATGGAATTTTCAGTTATTTGCACATGATTTTATGGTGCATATAACTGCATATTTTCTTGATTTTTGATAAATGCATAATATTTCAATATTATAGCCCTTATATTGCATATTTTAATGGTTTTTATAGCTTTTTTATTATTTTTTCCATCTGGTAATATTTTTCATATTGGTAGTATTGCACATGATGATATAAATCACAAAGATCTCAATATTATAGCCCCTATCTTGCATATTTTTTTTCCATCTGTATAATATTTTTCATGTTGGTAGTAGTGCACATGATAGAGCTCGCGAGGTGGCGAGAACTAATGTTGTCATGAAGTGAATCCCCTGTTTTCATCCTTTCATTATTTATGCAGGTGCGTAGAGAATAATCAGTGTGTTATCTGAGACGTTTATAATAACAAAGATAAAGTGCAGGTCAATGCTTGCTTGCCCGCCAGTTGTTGCGCCGTGGTTTTCAAACGTAAGTGTTGTGAACTGGAGCGTGTGAGTAAAATGTAGGAAGTGAGAAAAGATTTCAAATAGTTCAGCACATAGACCAGCAAAGCATAAGGAGAATTTAATCAGAAAACTCGCAAACAAAGAACCTGTTCAAAAACAGCTAGTAGAGTGTTTAGGAAGTAGGGTTACTGAATTTTCCTATGTCCTGTGCCAAGCATTTTTAGTTGCTGATATTCCCTTGTTCAAAATCAATAATCCGACATTTAAAAACCTATATCAACCTTCTTGTCAAGTACACTTGACAACATGTGCTTGAAGAAAGTACACTGCGTAAGACTTATGTAGTACATTGTTACAATAACGTATTGTCGAATACACAAAATGACTAAGCGGTTCAGTTTGTATGGTTTTGTGTTGATGAAACCCCTGATTTTGAGCACCATTCTATTGCGAATATAATCGTGGGTGCTTTAAATAATGAACTAAAGACTACTGCGTGCGAACTGCCGGCCACTGACAATGTAACTGTGACCCAGTTTGTGATGGACTCTTTGAAATTACTATGGCCGCGTAGAATCAAATACGACAGGTTACTTTTATTTGTTACTGATGCAGGTCCTTATATGGTAAAATCAGGACAAACTCTGAAAGGTATTTTCTTAACTTAATTCATATAACTTGCTTGGCACACGCTCGTCATCGCCTTTCTGAGACAATACGCCATTCTTTCCCATTGGTAGATAGATTTGTGCCCAGTACAAAGAGAATTTTTGTTAAATCTCCCAAAAAGGTTGTTTAGATCAACAACACCTAAAATCCGATTTCCTCCCGCACCAGTGTTAACTCGATGGGGAACATGGTCGATGCAGTTTTATATTATGCTGAGCACATAGCAATAGTCGAAGAGGTTGTTAGTTCATTGGACTCGAAAGATGCTTTATCAACAGAAACTACAAAATATTCTGTCAAGCACTGGGTTAAAAGAGGATCTTAGTTTCATATCTGCCCATTTTTCTTTCTTACCAACAGCCATAACGGCATTGGAAGCTGTAGGATCTCCTTTGCATGAATCATTTACTGTCTTACTAAAAAACAATACGTGATCTAAGTTCGGTTCCTGGTAGCATAGGGAAAAAAGTGATATAATTATGTAATTTCAAAAAATTCTGGTTATAAACAGATGTGCGATATTCGAGACATCCTCAAAAGGAAACCATCTGTCACACCAAGAGAGTTGACTCTCTCTGTGAAGCAGTTAACATCATTTAAATATGCCCCCGATAACATCTTATGACGCGGAGAGAAGCTTTTCACGTTACAAAAGTGTTTTGCCAGACAATATATGATGTTTTACAGTTGAAAATTTGTGCAAAGTGTTGGTTGTGAACTGCAATTTAGCAGTTAATACTAGCGGTGAGACCACTTCTGCTTCAACCTCTAAGGAATAAGGTAACTTTATTTATTATTTACACTAACTCGTCTTGTCTACTGCAAATGGACATAAATTGTTTTAATTAAATAGTGCATATTTCTTGGCATATTTTCAGGTTTTTAAGAGTATATTTGCATGCATATTTCAGTGTTTTTTAGAGCATGAACTTCCGAGCCCTAGTTGTTGTTGTTATTATTATTATTATTATTATTATTATTATTATTATTATTATTATTATTATTATTATTATTATTATTATTATTATTATTATTATTATGATCATCATCATCATCATCACCATCATCATCACCATCACCATCATCATCATCATCATCATCATCATCATCATTATTATTATTATTATTATTATTATTATTATTATTATTATTATTATTATTGTTAGTAATAATAAATAAAGTATTATTTATTTATAAACAGGTTTACAATGTGAGATCACATCTTCCTGTATCCAAAGTGTTTAAGTACGTATCTTCTTCCCCCATTCTTCTCTTATTTCCCAACCCCGCTCTTCTTCATACTATTCCTTATATCATGTATCCAGGTTTTCCGCGGTCTTCCCCTCTTTCCTCTTCCTGGTGGAATCCATTCCAAAACTTGTCTCGGTAATCTTGTTTCCATCATCCTGCGTGTATGACCATACCATTCCAATGGTTTGTATTTTACAAAATCTAATAATGTATCATTAACATTCATTTTTTGTCTAATAGTTGTATTTCTAATTTTCTCTAATTTAGAATGCCTAGTGGATCTTCTAAAACAATCCATTTCAGTAGAAAGCAATTTTAATTTCAGGTTTGTGTTTAGGTGCCATGTTTCCGCTCCATAAGTTATAATGGTTCTTATTATAGAATTGTAATTTTGTATCCACTGCTAATGCCTTATCCCACAAAATTCCGTTCAACATAGCTATTGTTGATCTACCTTTCTGGATTCTATATTTTATGTCATCTTCCTGACTGCAGTTTGAATTTATTTTAACCCCCAAATATTCACATTCTTCTCGCCCTTTGATACGTCCCATTCCATCTTCCAAAATCAAGTCTTTCCTTTCATCCCCACAAGACATATATAGTGTTTTCTCCAAATTTATTTTTAAACCCCATTTAGAGTATTCTTCCATAAGTTTTCTAGTCATATATTCTATGTCGTCATAATCTTGAGCTATAACCAATTGATCATCAGCAAATAACATTGCATAAATTGTGTATTAATTATTATAATTAATATAATAAATAAATTGTCATCATCGTTCAAATCGATGGTTTTTAAGTGTGCTTAAAAAACGACAGCTTCGTCAGTAGATTTACTGGCATGTAAAAGAACTCTTGCGGAACGAAATTCCGGCACACCGGCGACGCTGATGTGCCAGCGTCGTTAAAAACCATAATCATCATATATGGGGAGAGCAAAACAATTCCGAACGGGCTGCGCGGTGTTTTTCCTGTCCGTTTCCTCTGCGCTCGTTGTCGTCTGCCGCTATCATAGAAAGGCGCGGAGTGAAACCATACAATTGTTTAAAGCTACATTTAAAGGCTTTACTCACCAACTTTAAGAAAGGAGATGCTGAAACTGGCCACTATCGTTGTCCATACATTTTTGGCACTTCTTTAGGAAACTATCCATCACTCGCCGTAGTTCACGTTGAGAAATGCTGGCAATTTCCTGGTGGATATTTTGTTTTATTTCTTCCAGGGTGTGTGGGTTTGTCTTGTACACTTTATGCTTTAAGTTACCCCAGAGATAGAAATCGCAGGGGGTTAGCTCGGGGGGACCGAGGGGGCCACAAATCTCTATTAATAATTTTGTCGTGAAGCCAAGCACAACTTCAGTTGTTCTTATTGAAAAATTAGCCTATGAGCTGTTGCAGTCTTGAAAAAAAATCTGACGTGTTGCATTCACACGACTTTCTCTACTCTTGTGCTAACCATTCTTACAAACTCTTATTCCTATATCTTCTTCGTGTTAGTTAAGATAAACATTTGTACAAATTGTCTTATTGCTTATTTCCTTGTAGGTGCATGGGGAATGTTAGAATACAGTAGGCTTTGTGCGATAGTCAAATGTTGGAGATTCTGTTGTCTTTGCACACTTAAGGGACACTGGGACTGAAATTTGAAAGTTCCACATTTCTTGATAGATTTTTCTGAAATTTTTACTGTGCTTGTATTTATATGAGAATAGGCGGTACACCAAATTTCATTGAAATTGAATAATTCGTTTAGGATATATAAATTATTTTGTGAATTTAATAGGGACATTTTCAAAGTAGAGCTCGCGTCTATTGACTTTTCAAAATTCATTTATATTGGCAGAACTGATACTCTAAAACATGGGTAACAATTGTGTGAAGAGATATTTTAAATACGTTTGCTGATTATGCTGTACATATTTTTTTAATAACAAAGAAAATTTAATCTTAAAAATTATTGATTTTTTTCATACAAAAACAATGTTTTTGGAATTCATGTAAATGATAACATCAATATTGAATCATAGTTTTGTTTAGCTGCTATTTGTGAATACTTTTGGAAATTTTCATTGAATTTGAAGCAAAATTCAGGCGCGACCTTCTTTTGGAATGTGCAGAAATGTAGTTTTGAGAAAAACAGGCTTTTATATAGGAGCATCCTGTGTACGTTAAGGGAAGAGCACTGGGCCGTAATGGCCACATGGAGTGGGGGATATGAAAAATGTTAGCTGATCCAAATGTACAGGTGTTCCAGGAACATTTTAAGGTAAAAAAACAATTTTCGACTTTTTGACAATTTTGACCATATTTTCACTCCCAGTGTCCCTTAACATATAAAAAAAATGAACAACGAAGATCTATTTCCCGAAAGTTTTCCGAAACTCACACACATAACAAGGAATATCTCCGAAATGGTTCACCCTACAAGAAAATTTATTGAGACATAAAATGTGTGTTTTAGCAAGGTCTACATTTTTTGTATAGTATGATTTGGTCTATCTGTAACGGTGTACCAGTTATGCAAAAGTCGTCCAGAGTAAATACGACTACAGGGGCTATAGCCAGAAAAATCAAGGTATACATTTCATTTTTCATAAAAATATCTCAAACATATGACATTTCAATCAAAATTATTAGAGCCATTTTCAAGAAAATGAAAATTTTCGAAAAATTTTCCATGTAAAGGGTAGTTTAGGGTGGGTCTATTTTCTTCAAAATCTTCGTGTCGCATCCCTGAAAGACATTAAACTTAAATACCAACTTTGGTTTTTAACCGACTTTTCGTTTTTGAGCTATGCTGTGCACAGACTGACAGACTGACAGACACACACACTGCACCTTTTTCTAAAAATGCTTTTTCTGGATTCGTGAAGCTTCAAAACATATATCCGGTGAAATCTCGACATCGAACGTTTGGCTCGAATACAATATTTCTACTTATTATACGTAATAGAGAAAGTAAAAATGTTATCTTTATTTCCCCAAAATAATCAAAATGTCATTTTTCAGATATTGGAAAAAAAAAATAATAATAAAATAATAAAATAAAAATGCAACCATACCTCCTATTGTAATCAAACAAATTACTTGATCTTGGCTCAAATTAAAGATAAATCGCAGTCATTTGTGACGCATCTGTTAGAAAATTTTATTAATTATTATTAATATTGCATTTTATACGGTTCAATTTTTAAGGCTAGATATAAACTGGGCCATTTAAAAATCTGAAAAAAAAAAAAAACAACTAAAAACACTCTTTAAGTTTACGCAATATTCCCAGAGAAAAATCAGAATGGTTACACCCGTAAAACACAACTTCTTCGTAGGACGTTGAAACTTTGTTTTATGAATAATAGGCATCAAATAAGGAGACACGTATTTTTTTACTTCCGTATTTTTTAAATTATTTGCCTAGTTATGGCTATTAGAAGTTAAGAAACATCTGCGCGCACGTAATATAAAATCACTTGTTACTCTTAAGGTCATACAATACTTTTAATTAGTTTCGACCAATCATTATTATATAGGTATAAATTTTGGACTTTTTATGCCATATTTTGTAAAACCAAAAAGTAGAATTTAAATCGAGTTTTAAATATCTAAGAAAAAATACACACGTATTCCTTGATATTTTGTCTACAAAGTAAGACATTAAAACTATGGAGCGTGCATAAGTACATAATTTATTTATGTGACTGTATCAGACTATATCCCAACGTGAATAGGCTTGTATCAAATGAGGAAAAATATGCTTTAACTCGCCATTGAGGATTGATCTCTTCAGGGGGGCAATCTTCCTGTGTTCCCTGTGCTGACGCACACATCTGTTGTAAATGACTTGTACAAAAATGATGTGTCCTATATTGAAATATGTAGTTGAAGCTTCATTGAAAGATGGCTCATTGAAAATGATTTGGCGTTCATATCTACAAATCTAAGCTTTGTTTATGACTCGATACAAAAATTGGAATCTTCAACAAATCTGTTGAGTGAAGCCTTTAAGGACGGCTGGGTTGTTGAAATGAAAATTAATTCATTACCAGGGCTAAAAGTACTAAAAGACAAACTTAACATTTTGTTTGAGAAAAACAACGGTTTTCAAAAACTGTGTAAAGTGGCTCAAGTCATGGAAGGTAAACAAGTAAATGAGTTAGAGTGTGTGAGTGTTAGTGACATTCATTTGTTTAAATATGCACGGCTGACATCCTGTGATGTGGACAATTCTTGTTGACAGTATAAAGCGCTATTTGTGATGGGCAATTTGGAGACTTGTTTCCACTGCAATTTCCAGGAGCTGCTATCCAGTACCTCTAACAATAGTGCAAGTAAGTTGGAGAATTTAATTTCGTGTCGGCACGTAGCCAAATGGTCAGACCGAAGATCTGTGGTTCAAATCTCGGCAATGGCGTTGTATTTATTTTCTATTAATTCTACAAAATAGACATTTGATATAGATGGCATTTGTTATATTTTGGTGCATTGTCGGATGCTTAAAAGTGGGTCGCTATGTGCAGGTTTTGACTCTTTTCATGGCATCGCGAGAAACAACCGAAAAGCGACACATCTTTAAAAACAATTAACAACTTATTGAAAAACGCAAGCGTATAATAACGGATGTATGGAAAATGCTGATGTCACAAAAATGGATCGTTTTAAACAAATTGTGTGTTTTAAAAAGACCTACGTTTTTGTGTAGTAAGTTTTTGTTTATCTGTTATAGTTTACAGTTTCCTTCAAATTCCCGAGAAGACTTCACAGGCTATTCATGTGAATGTTTAAATAGTAGCGTTTTAATTAAATTCGTTAAGTTATTTTGAGACAATTTAAAATATTGAAAAATGTAAAACTAAAACTGGAGTAAATATCGAATGTAGTATTAGAGTGTGATGCGTCAGGAAAAGATTTTGAGCAAAATTCCCTCCACCCCACCCCCCACACCGCAAACCTTTACATGACACATCGTTATTTTTAATTTTGTCAAAAATGGTTGTAATTGTTTTAATTAAATTATATGTAAGATAGACCGCCTCCGTAGCGCAGTGGTAGCGCCTGTCTCTGGCGTGGAGGACTCGGGTTCGACCTCCGGTAACAGCGTGGGGATTTTTCCTCCGCTGGAATGTTTGGCACGGGGTGCAATCAGCCTCGTTAGGTCCCGGAGAGGCCAATTGAGGAGCTACTTGATAAAGAAGTAGCGACCCTCGGTCGTGGAGACCATATAACTCGCCGAGAGGGCTCGGGGCGCGGACCACGACCCACCTTCCAGTACTGCACCCCGATAATGACGCCTGTAGTGGGCGGAGGTGTGGGACGCAGCGGCCGTGCGGCAAGTCTTGACCCTTCATGGGCTGTTGCGCTGGGGTTTAAACAATATGTAATATCTATTAACACAAATAATATATTGTATATTCTGACTACGTCCATTTCCAAAATGTCACTTCGCTCAGTTTTCACTGTTACTTTATTATCTCGTTAATACTCGTCGAGTTTCGTTAAGTTCACTCTGTCACTTCAATAATATAAACTAAAAATCGGATGTATTACACTCACATGACTTTCTCTGCTCTTGCACAGACTATTCTTACAAACTCTTATTCCTCTTACTACTTCATGTTAATTGAGATAAACATTTGCAGAAATTATCGCACTGCTAATTTTCTTGTAGGTGCAAGTGAGCTTCAAGTGATAGTCAGATGTTTTAAGAGTGGTCGCTTTATGAAGACCTTGAAATCCCGTTCTCTTTGTGTGACCAAGAGATAAAGAAATGAATAACGACCTCCCATTTGAGAACGGTCTGTAAATATTGCAAAATTTTGGCAAAGAACAAGGAATATCTCTGAAATGGTTGGTTCACTTCACAAAAAATATCATTTGACATAAACTGTGTTATAACGAGATCTACATACAATTATTAACTTATTATATAGTAAGATTTGGTCTACCTCTTACGGTTTACCAGTTATGCAAAAGTCATCAACTGTAAACAGGAGTGCATGGGCTATAGCCAGAAAATTCAAAATGTACATTTCCTTTGCCATAGATATCTCAAACATATGGCATTTTAATTAAAATCATTCGAACCATTTTTGAGAAAACTAAAATTATTATCGAAAAACTTTCCATGTAAAGGGTAGTATAGGGTGGAGGAATTTTCTTCAAAATCTACAAAGATATTTACTTACATACCAACTTTGGTTTTTAAACGAGTTTTCGTTTTTGAGTTTTGCTGTTCACAGACATGCGCGCGCGCACACACACATGCACACAAACACAAGCACACACACAGACACACACACGCACACACCTTTTCTAAGCATGCTTTTTTTTTAAGGGGGCTTCAAAATATATATATTTCCATTGAAATCTCGACATCGAAACTTTGGGTCGAATACAATTATTTCCCTACTTACTATACGTAGTAGAAAAAGTGAAAAATTTGATGTGTTGCACTCACATGACTTTCTCTACTCTTGTACTAACCATTCTCACAAACTCTTATTACTATATCTTCTTCGTGTTAGTTGAGATAATCATTTGCAAAAAAATATCTTATTGCTTATTTTCTTGCAGGTACAAGGGGAATGTAGGGATACAGTAGGCTTTCAGCGATGGTCAGATCTTTTAAAGGAGGACGCTATATGGAGGATTTGAAATTGGGTTCTCTTTGCACGACCAAGGTTAAAAAAAGTGAACAATGGCCTTCCATTTGAGAAAAATGAAAGTATTGTAAAACTCGTATAAATAAAAGCAATAGTTCCGAAATGGGTCACTCCACAGAAAAAATACAGTTGGACATAAATTCTATGTTTTAACGAGAGCTACATTTTTTGTATACTAAGATTTGGTCTATCTCTTGCGGTTTCCCAGTTATGCAAAAGTCGTCAAGTGTAAATAGGACTACATGGGCTACCAGAAACTTCAAAATATACATGCTGTTTGTCATGAATGCCTTAAACATATGGCATTTTAATCAAAATCTTAAGGGCCATTTGTGAGAAAATAAAAATTTTCGACAAATTTTCTGTATAAAGGGTAGTTTAGGGTGAAGGAATTTTCATCAAAATCTTCGTGTCACTTCCTTGAAAGATTAAAAACTTAAATTGCAGCTTTGGATTTTAACCGACTTTTCGTTTTTGATTTATGCTGTTCATAGCCAGAAATATATACACCTTTTTCTAAAAAAAATGCTTTGTTTTTGGATTCAGGGGGCTTCGAAACAGGTATTTCCTCTGAAATCTCGACATCATATTTTTGGGTGGAACGAAATACTTCCCGTACTTACTATAACGCAGGAGAGAAAGTAAAAAAAAAAAATGTGATGTGTTGCACTCACATGACTTTCTCTACTCTTGTACTAACCATTCTTACAAACTCTTATTACTATATCTTCTTCATGTTAATACAGATATCTGATGTGTTACACTCACATGACTTTCTCTACTCTTGTACTAACCATTCTTACAAACTCTTATTCCTATATCTTCTTCATGTTAATACAGATATCTGATGTGTTACACTCACATGACTTTCTCTACTCTTGTACTAACCATTCTTACAAACTCTTATTACTATATCTTCTTCATGTTAATACAGATATCTGATGTGTTACACTCACGTGACTTTCTCTACTCTTGTACTAACCATACTTACAAACTCTTATTACTATGTCTTCTTCATGTTAATACAGATATCTGATGTGTTACACTCACGTGACTTTCTCTACTCTTGTACTAACCATTCTTACAAACTCTTATTACTATATCTTCTTCATGTTAATACAGATATCTGATGTGTTACACTCACGTGACTTTCTCTACTCTTGTACTAACCATACTTACAAACTCTTATTACTATATCTTCTTCATGTTAATACAGATATCTGATGTGTTACACTCACATGACTTTCTCTACTCTTGTACTAACCATTCTTACAAACTCTTATTCCTATATCTTCTTCATGTTAATACAGATATCTGATGTGTTACACTCACATGACTTTCTCTACTCTTGTACTAACCATTCTTACAAACTCTTATTACTATATCTTCTTCATGTTAATACAGATATCTGATGTGTTACACTCACGTGACTTTCTCTACTCTTGTACTAACCATACTTACAAACTCTTATTACTATATCTTCTTCATGTTAATACAGATATCTGATGTGTTACACTCACGTGACTTTCTCTACTCTTGTACTAACCATTCTTACAAACTCTTATTACTATATCTTCTTCATGTTAATACAGATATCTGATGTGTTACACTCACGTGACTTTCTCTACTCTTGTACTAACCATACTTACAAACTCTTATTACTATATCTTCTTCATGTTAATACAGATATCTGATGTGTTACATTCACATGACTTTCTCTACTCTTGTACTAACCATTCTTACAAACTCTTATTACTATATCTTCTTCATGTTAATACAGATATCTGATGTATTACACTCACGTGACTTTCTCTACTCTTGTACTAACCATTCTTACAAACTCTTATTACTATATCTTCTTCATGTTAATACAGATATCTGATGTGTTACATTCACATGACTTTCTCTACTCTTGTACTAACCATTCTTACAAACTCTTATTCCTATATCTTCTTCATGTTAATACAGATATCTGATGTGTTACACTCACATGACTTTCTCTACTCTTGTACTAACCATTCTTACAAACTCTTATTACTATATCTTCTTCATGTTAATACAGATATCTGATGTGTTACACTCACGTGACTTTCTCTACTCTTGTACTAACCATTCTTACAAACTCTTATTACTATATCTTCTTCATGTTAATACAGATATCTGATGTGTTACATTCACATGACTTTCTCTACTCTTGTACTAACCATTCTTACAAACTCTTATTACTATATCTTCTTCATGTTAATACAGATATCTGATGTATTACACTCACATGACTTTCTCTACTCTTGTACTAACCATTCTTACAAACTCTTATTACTATATCTTCTTCATGTTAATACATATATCTGATGTGTTACACTCACATGACTTTCTCTACTCTTGTACTAACCATTCTTACAAACTCTTATTCCTATATCTTCTTCATGTTAATACAGATATCTGATGTGTTACACTCACATGACTTTCTCTACTCTTGTACTAACCATTCTTACAAACTCTTATTACTATATCTTCTTCATGTTAATACAGATATCTGATGTGTTACATTCACATGACTTTCTCTACTCTTGTACTAACCATTCTTACAAACTCTTATTACTATATCTTCTTCATCTTAATACAGATATCTGATGTGTTACATTCACATGACTTTCTCTACTCTTGTACTAACCATTCTTACAAACTCTTATTACTATATCTTCTTCATGTTAATACAGATATCTGATGTATTACACTCACATGACTTTCTCTACTCTTGTACTAACCATTCTTACAAACTCTTATTACTATATCTTCTTCATGTTAATACAGATATCTGATGTGTTACACTCACATGACTTTCTCTACTCTTGTACTAACCATTCTTACAAACTCTTATTCCTATATCTTCTTCATGTTAATACAGATATCTGATGTGTTACACTCACATGACTTTCTCTACTCTTGTACTAACCATTCTTACAAACTCTTATTGCTATATCTTCTTCATGTTAATACAGATATCTGACGTGTTACACTCACATGACTTTCTCTACTCTTGTACTAACCATTCTTACAAACTCTTATTCCTCCATCTTCTTCGTGTTAGTTGAGATAAACATTTGCAGAAATTATCTTATTGTTTATTTCCTTGTAGGCACAAGGGGAATATGGTAATACAGGAGGCTTTGAGCGCTAGTCAAATGTTTTAAAGCTGGTCGCTATATGAAGGCTTTGAAATTCCGTTCTCTTTGCACGGCCAAGAATAAAAAAGTGAATAATGAACTCGCATAAATAGCAAGGAATGTCTCTGAAATGAGTCATTCCAGAAAAAATGCATTCGGACATAAATTCTGTGTCTTAACGAAAGCTACATTTTTGTATACTAAGATTTGGTCTATGTCTTACGGTTTACCAGTCATATAAAAGTCATCAAGAGTAAACAGGACTACATGGGCTACAGTCAGAAACTTCAAAATATACATGCTGTTTGTCATGAATATCTTAAACATATGGTATTTTAATCAAAATCTTAAGGGCCATTTGTGAGAAAATAAAAATTTTCGAAAAATTTTCCATGTAAAGGGTAGTTTAGGGTGAAGGAATTTTCTTCAAAATCTTCGTGTCGCATCCTTGAAAGATATACATAAAACTTAAATAGTAACCTTGGTTTCTAAGCGACTCTTCGTTTTTTAGTTATGCTGTTCATAGACAGAAATACACACACCTTTTTCTAAAATTGCCTTGTTTGGATTCAGGGGGCCTCGAAACATACATTTCCGCCGTAATGTTGACATCAATTTTTTGGGTGGAATACAATACTTCGCCTACTTACTATACGTAGTAGCCAGCCGGAACCGGCCGCTACACTGTGACAGTTGCTCTTGAAGAGAACGTAGCAATAAATCACTTAAGAAGGGTACTGTTTATTTTCAGGCCGTTACCCCTCATAAATAGTTATTCCTTAACCTTTCAAACATGTTTGCGGTTTTGTAAATATTTTTTGCCTAGATGTACTCCTGCCTTGCGTCTGTAGTTCAGTCTGTTGCTTTTAAAGAAACCTTGTTTAGTGGCTTGCAGCTCTTAGTTTAACGTCTGTTTAGCATTATGTTTCAAGAGTAGTTGTGTTGTTCACTAACAATACCATTGAACAAACCTTTAGTGCATTTAGGGTAGTGATTTACTTTTATTAAGCACTATGAGTGACACACAATGATTCTATTTCTCGTCACGTAAGTCGTTCCAGAAAACGCCACATGCAGAAAAACCAGCGGAAAATGCATATGGCCAAGAAGGAGAGAAGTACAGATGAAGAACATGTAAGTTAAAAAACCACACATGTAGTAAAGGCACGCACCAGAGGTAGAAGAAGAGGCAGTGGCAGATGATATTTCACATTACTAACATACTCTGGTTCCTCACGGCACAGCACATCGGTGATCTAACCATACCTTTTGTTAACTTATTTCTTTATATTCACTTTAGAAGCATTCTTTGTTAGCATTAGAACAAATATTTACTAGTATTAGTTAAAGTATTGCTTACAAAATGCCAACTTTAGACGTAAACGTTTTGGTTATAACGCGCATGAAAGTATACGTTATCTAAATTATATTGTTGATGAAAATAACCTTCTGAAATCTTAAATATCTGCCAAATAACATTTTACATTCCTAATTAACAGTATTAATGTATTAGATTCACATCTGAGCAATTTTTCATCTCTCTATACATGATTTTAATATGTGCTGCATAGTAAAACTTTAATCGCATTTTTCTCAAAACTAGCTTTTGGCGCATACGCCCTTGCTATTCTAAGGGCCTCAATTTAGTTCCCTGGTTAAAATAATAATTTAAACACCATGCACCAAATGCATGTATAGAAGCAATGACGTAACTGTAGATTGTTATTCACAGATATGAGGGAGGTTACCTCTTTTGTTTATACTGAATTGTTTATAACAGCAGGCGCGATTCGTTATCGTTTCTTCCTGACTGTGTTCCTGACCAAGCCGGGTTGAAGCGTCAGTCAGTGTGTGTGTGAGTGTGTGTGAGTGTGTGTGTGTGTGGGTGTGTGTGTGAGTGGGTGAGTGTGTGTGTGAGTGTGTGTGTGTGTGAGTGTGTGTGTGTGAGTGTGTGTGTGTGTGTGTGGGTGTGTGTGTGTGTGAGTGTGTGTGTGTGTGTGTGGGTGTGTGTGAGTGAGTGTGTGTGTGTGTGTGTGTGTGTGAGTGTGTGTGGGTGTGGGTGTGTGTGTGAGTGTGTGTGTGTGTGTGTGAGTGAGTGTGTGTGAGTGTGTGTGTGTGTGGGTGTGTGTGTGTGTGTGTGTGAGTGTGTGTGTGTGTGGGTGTGTGTGTGAGTGTGTGTGTGTGGGTGTCTGTGTGTGAGTGTGTGTGTGTGGGTGTGTGTGTGTGTGTGTGGGTGAGTGTGTGTGTGTGTGTGTGCGCGCGCGTGTGTATATTGGTTCTGAGAACACAACGCAAAAAGGAAAAGTCGGTTAAATAGCAAACTTGATAATTAAAGGCCATGTCTTGCAACAATACGACACAAACTTTTTCAACAAAATCCTGCAACTTGAACTACCCTTTACTTGCAATTCTTTCGCAGTGTTGGATTTTCGCCAAAATGGCACAAACTATATTCATTGAATTACCATGTGCTTAACATATTTTCATAGGAAAGGAAATGTGTACCTTGAATTATTAGGGAATAGGCTCTGAAGTCCTTTTTATTTTGAACCACTTTTGTGTATCTGGTAAACCGCAAGACAGACAGAGACTCAGTACATAAAAATGTAGACCTCCTTAAAGAAGACACAAATGTGTCAAATGAATTTTTTCTGTAGTAAACCGTTTCTGAGATATTTTTTGTTATTGGTATGAATTTTGAATTTTTATACTTTTTTCACTTGTAAAGTCATTCGTTTCTTCCTCCTGGACATGTATAGAAAACGTAATTTCAAAGTAATCACATAGCTACCAGCTCTTAACACATTTGACTATCACTTAAGCCTATTGTATTCCCAGATTCTCATACCTAAATGGAAATGTGTAATAAAACCGTTTGTACAAATGCTTATCTGGATTAACATGACAGAGGAATAAGCGTTTGTACCAAGTTTGTACAAGAGTGAGTAGAAAAAGTCGTGTGAGTGCAGGATACCACACGCTTTAAAAGGTCTGTGTGTCTGTCGATTAAGTATGAAATGTATCATTTAAATTCAATATCTTCCAAAGATGTGAAACGAAATGTGTAAGAAAAACCCCCACCACTTCTACATGTATAAAATATTTTCACAACAAATAACTGTTTTCTGAGAATAGTCTCCGAGGTCCACTCCCTTCAGCTGTTTTTGTAGAATTTTGTGTAACTGGTGCACCATAAGAGAGAGAGACAAACTCTTACTGCACAAGAAATGTAGATGTGTCTAAAAAATATCATCACTCCAAAGAACCTTTTTGTGGCAACAGCCATCCCATCTTCATTCCACCAATTGCTCCATCATCACCTTTCCTCTCATTAGTTTCACTTACATTTCATATCTTCGTCTTCCTCACTCTCATACCTGGTTACGGGGCCGCGCCGTAGCTGAGTGGTTAGACCATTCGCTTCTCACCAAAGAGGCTCGAGTTCGATCCCAGGTAACCGCATGTGAGATTCGTAATGGACGAATCGGCGCTGGGACGCGTTTCCTCCAGATTCTCCGATTTCTACCGGTTCTCCATCTTCATTCCAGTGTCACCGCCTGCGGTGCCGCAGTAGTAATAGCGGGCGTTAAACATTACAAAAAGTACCTGGTTACGGATGGACTCCCTTTTCCTGTCTCTTTGCTCAAACTACTTTTCCAGGGTGCGATGACCGTATTAAACAGTCGGGGTGCTAACCACGTCCCACCCTCCTCTACTGCACCATGACGCCTGTGGGCAAAGGTGGTGGAACTTTGACCTGTATGACCTGTTGTGCCACCGAGTGTAGTTTAGTGAGGTCAGCCATTTCCCAGATATTCGAGATTGTTGCTTTAGTTCCATATTTCCTTCTTGATACAATGGGAATGCAGTATTCTTAACCGATAGTCAAATCTTTTAGGTGCTGGTCGGTATGTGCTGACTAGAGCCCGGATTTTTATGTATTTACATATTTTAAATCCTGCATAATATTTCAAAGAGAAGTAAAAATGTTGGCGAATTACGTCATTTGGGTCTCCCTTACAAGTTTTTATTTTACATTTTTTTTACATATTTTGCACATTACTACATATTTTGGCGATGTTACATAAAACGTACATATTTTCTGGGTTTCGTTACAATTTTATTACTTTTTAAAAAATATTGTAGTCACATTATAAACTACTGTTTTCACAAGTTTTGCTGAAGGCAACAAAAATCAATCTGCGGAATAGGATGCAAGTGAAATTAAGAATGCAATAACAACTGCCTCGCCTCATTCTGATTGTTGTCCGTTTATAGCAAAGCAGGTGCCGCTCGACAATGTTGACCTCCAGTGTCACTTTTCTCGTAGCGCTTTGGGCATTTACAAGAACTGGAGAAATTGATTGTTACCATTGTTACCATTGTCACGGTAGTCGACATCTTGTAATATAATAGCTGCGAGGAAACAAAGTGAGCCGCTGGATAACCATCAATATAGCGAGGCGATGATACTGCAGTTAGTTTCCTGCAAGTCTTAGTAAAATGGCACCAGTTGCGTCCTCGCTATCCTGCAAGTTAAATTCATGGGTGAAATTAGATAGCGCCTTTACAACCGATGGAAAAGTAATAGTCTGTCAAGCATGTGGTAAAACAATTGGCTGTTCCATGAAATCTCAATTGGAACAATATATCAAAAGTGCTCTTGTCACCTATAGTTTTCTCGAAAGCAAGTTCTGTTGACACAAATGCAACAGGAACCGTCCGGAAATGATTTTTTTAAAGACCCGCGCAGTGCAATGATTTCAGCTAATATTCCGTAGCATAAACTTCAATTTCCTCAATTTCGTTCCTTTCTAGAAAAATATTGCAAGGAAGTTATTCCTGACGAATCTACTCTGAGGAAAAAGTATCTTCCTGTGTGTTATGGAGAAGCACTTGCTCATATGCGGAATGCAATTGGAGACTCCTATATTTGGTTTATTGTCGATGAAGCTACAGATGACATGGGTCGGTACATAACAAATTTAGTAGTAGGAAAACTGGATTCCGAAAGTCCAGCAAACCCATTTCTAATCTGTTGCAAGGTGCTAGAACGAACAAATAATTCTACAATTGCAAGATTTGTAAATGATGGGATGAAGATTCTGTGACCAGAGGGGGTGTGTGTGAGGAAAAGGTTTAATTATATATTCAGATGCCGCAGCGTACTACATGATTAAAGCTGCTATTGCCCTAAGATTTTCTACCCGAATGTACCTGCTTGGCCCATGCATTGCAACGTGTTGCTGAAGTAGTAAGAAGTAATTTTCCCTGTGCGAATAAGTTGATATCAGCAACAAGAAGGGTCTTCGAGAAAGCACCGCACAGAATTCAGTGGTATAAAAATCCCCTGTGTGAGATGTAGGTGAAAAATTCAAAGCTGTGCTAAACAGGAATCCAGGATACTCTGCGCTTGTGTCCGTGTCTAAAGTGCTAAATGGGGACTGTCGATTTACCAAAACATTTCTCTGCAAATCAGATTCCTATGCTAAAATATGCTCCTGTTAGTTCGTGTGACGTGGAGAGAACCTTCTCTGCTTATAAGAACATTTTATCCGATAGGAGACAAACAATGACCCCTGAAAATATTGAAAAGTATATGGTTATTCACTACGTTGAAAGAAGCAAACGACTCAAAATAAAAATGCCTGGTTCATCGTATGTCAAGAGATAAAAAACTGAAAATGCATTCACATTATAAAAGTTAATTATTTTGAATTGATTGTGTCACTCATTGATAAATTGGTTCAGTATTTCAACATTGCTTTACCGTATAACATTTAAGTAAAATAATTATTTGAAATGAGTAAGTTTAATAAACATAATCCAAAACACATTTTTTATTTCGTGACTACCTACTTTAAATAAATGTTAGGTAAATTCTGCATAAAACAAAACATTTTCCCTAGAATTAATTCTATATTTAGTAAATTTTAACTCATTGTAATTAATTTATGTACTTATAGACCGATCAAATTACAAAATTCTAGGTAACTTGCAGTCTGCATTTAGATTTGAGGTTGTAATCTTAGCATTTAGATTATTACATAATTTTACATATTTTGCTGATATTACATATTTCATTACATATTTTGATGTTTTTTGTTACATAAATATGTACATATTTCGCACTTGATATTACATAGAAATCCGGGCTCTTGTGATGCCTTTCAAATTCAGTGCTCTTCACAGGACCAGCAGAATAACATTAAATAAAGAAGGGCAACGAAGTACTGTTTGAGAAGAACATAAATACCAGAAAATTCAAACCAGTAACAAGGAATATTTCGGAAACGGTTAACGCCACAAACATTGATTTACAGTAACTGAAATACCCGGTGTTTGCCATGGTTTGACGATTCTATCCCTGCAGCCTTTAGACTTACTTGGATATTATAAGGAAGGCAAAATAAATAAATAAATAAATAAATAAATAAATAAATAAATAAATAAATAAATAAATAAACAAACAAGTAAATAAAGAAATAAATAAATAAGTAAATAAATAAATAAATAAATAAATAAATAAATAAATAAATAAATAAATAAATAAATAAATAAATAAATAAATAAATAATAAACAAATAAATAATAAACAAATAAATAATAAATAAATAAATAATAAATAAATAAATAAATAAATAAATAAATAAATAAACACACCGGGAAAACACTATGCAAAACAGCATTGAACAACCGCAAATACTACAGGAAATAAGTGACTAGAGAGAGCTGTGTGAATGTAAGACGTTGCATTTCTATGCCAATCATAGAGAAAATTGTATGAATTCTTTGTAGCAGAGCGATTAGAGAAAGAAATGTGATTGTGTTTCATAAAAGAAACGACAGTAAAGATATCAAACATTAGAAAATTGTATAGGTTGTGTGTAGAAGAGGGAGTAGAGAAACAAATGTGACTGCTTTTCATAAAAGAAAACCCCGTGAATGTAATGCGTGACATTTCTATTTCAGTCATAGAAAATTGTATGAATGATATATTGAAGAGTGAGTAGGGAAGGATATGTGAACTTAATTCTTAAGCGAAAGGGGAGAAGAAAAAAAAAAACATGTGAATGTTATGTTTCATATTAAAATGGATATAATAGCAACATTTTCCACGAAGAATACATAAACATGACCAATATGGAGGTGATCGGCCAAGCGGTTTATGTGTTACGTAGAAGAAAAGTGAGTATTAAAAGTCATGTGAATGTTACGTTGTATAGTAAAATAGCATAGAAACCTTTTGCATGAAAAAATACCTGTATGCACCGAATTTCACAGTGATCAGTCAATGGTGTTACGTATTACGTAAAAGAAAAGCGAGTAGAGAAACCCATGTGAGTACAGTAAAATGGATAGCATAGAAACCTTCTCCATGAAAAAAATACACATATGCGCCGAATTTCACAGTGATAAGTCAAGAAAGAATAGAGGACAAATGTGCAAAGTGGCATCTCCCATAGAAAACAAGCAATTTCGATTTTTTTAAAAAATATATTCATTCATCATTAGCGAATAGGACAAAAGGGAAGTCATGGTCGCTACATGGGTTGGTGCCACCTTATATACCGTGGCCCAGTGATTTTCGCTTAGCATGTCACAGCAACATGTGTCTATTGTCTATTTATTGCGTTTACCCTGTAGCCTCGGACCTCCCCGCTGAGGTACTAGGCCGACCGCTGTTATATACTAACTCTGTTTCAGTGTAGTATCCGTGAGAGTTTAGAAAGTTCACTTCTTGTAAATTAACACGCACATGTTTTTAAACCAGTTTCCCATCATGGGTTGACACTAATATTTTTAAAACTTTTGATGATAATTCTGATGCGTCACATTAACATTAGCTCCTTTATCCTCTTTACTTTGTCTACTACGTATAGTAAGTAGCGGAGGTATTGTGGTCCACCTGAATATTCGGTACCGTAATTTCACCAGAAATACAGTTTTTCACAGCCCCTAAAACAAAACAAGCATTTTTCGAAAAAAAAAAAAAAAAAAAAAAAGAAAGCTCTGTGTGTGTGTGTGTGTGTGTGTGTGTGTGTGTGTGTGTGTGTGTGTGTGTGTGTGTGTGTGTGTATGTAGGGGGAGGGGGGGGTATGTTTCTGGGTGTGTGCGTTTGTGTGTGTATGTTTGTGTGTGTGTGCATTCGCGCGCGTTCGTGTCTGTTGGTCTTTCTGAGAACAAATTAACTCAAAAATGAAACGATTAATAATAAACTTGGTACTTAAAATCGATTTCTTCCAACAATGCGACACAAAATTTTTCAACAATGTTGTGTTTTCTCAAAAATGGCGCTAACGGTTTTGATTAAATTACCATATGTTTAAGATATTTTCATAGCAAATGAAATGTGTCCTTGAACTATAGGAAATAGCCTCTGAAGTCCTCTTCATTATTGATTATTTTTGCGTACCTGATAAAGTGTAAGATATACACAAAGTCTTACTTGATAAAAGTGTAGATCTCTGTAAAGCACAAAGTTTATGTCAAATGCATTGTTATTGGTATTGTTTTGAATTTTCAAATATTTATACTTGTGTGAAATGAGAGGTCGTTATTCCTTTTCTCCTCCAGGACATGTAAAGAGAACCTAATTTCAAAGCCAACACATAGAGGCCAGCTCTTTTCAGGCTTGGCTACCACTTAAGCCTACTGTATTTCGAGATTCTTATGACCTACGACGATAAAGCCATTTGCCTATCTAGACTGGTGTGAAATAACAGAGTGGAGTGGCTCAGGCGGTAACGTATATGGTCCGCCTTCGGAAGGTCGCTGGTTCGATCCTATCTGAAGTAGTAAGAAGTAATTTTCCCTGTGCGAATAAGTTGACATCAGCAACAAGAAGGGTCTTCGAGAAAGCACGGCACAGAATTCAGTGGTATAAAAATCCCCTGTGTGAGATGTAGGTGAAAAATTCAGTTCAGTATTTCAACATTGCTTTACCGTATAAAATTTAAGTAAAATAATTATTTGAAATGAGTAAGTTTAATAAACATAATCCAAAACACATTTTTTATTTCGTGACTACCTACTTTAAATAAATGTTAGGTAAATTCTGCATAAAACAAAACATTTTCCCTAGAATTAATTCTATATTTAGTAAATTTTAACTCATTGTAATTAATTTATGTACTTATAGACCGATCAAATTACAAAATTCTAGGTAACTTGCAGTCTGCATTTAGATTTGAGGTTGTAATCTTAGCATTTAGATTATTACATAATTTTACATATTTTGCTGATATTACATATTTCATTACATATTTTG